>JAOTQR010000001.1:10981608-10997855 GCA_025774065.1 Solanum ossicruentum | reverse complement strand
CAGGACCGCAACGGAGACCTTGTCGGCCCGCGTTCCTTTGTGAATGTATATATGCATGTGTTTTTCTATGTATTCTGGGAGCTGCTGCAGGTGAGGTTAGTCAATAAAACAGAGGAAACTCTGCCAAAAATTCGGTAGAATCCTAGGCTGTGATTATAAAGAAGTTCGACTTAGTAGGTGATTACGTGTCCCTATCGGGCACTGGTCACGACCCCAGGGAGGGGTGTGACACGAACCACTTTGTCTGGCTACATATTCAATAGATGACTTAACAATAGTGGAAAGGCTTTGAATAAGAAACATAAAACTACTAAACTTGTCTGAACAACTGAAAAGAGAAATAGTTCAACAGTGAAATCAATTTAATCAGAACAGAAGTATTTAACACATAGTCTATGGAACCTCTACTAAAAATAGTCTGAAAGGAATCTGAAACAGGCCCTAAGTAGCGGAACTAGAAACAAATGTTGAACTGAAATATAGCAACTTGAAAGCCCCTACATGAGAAGAGGCTTCACCACAAGTCTGGAAGTTGTCAAGTTCTCAACGAAGCAGCTGCTGAAGAACTCTGTCACCTGGGTCTGCATCATAAAATGATGTAGGTCCTTAGGACGTCAGTACGTTGAATGTAAGGTGTTTAAGATGGTCAAACAATAACTCAGGATTCATAAGGTTTCTCAAAAAGTATATAAACATAACTCATAGTAAAGTAACAATAATGATAAACACTTTATATGTTGAAAATAGCATATGCTGAAAACTAGTAAGTAAAACATCATTTCTTATCTTGGGGAGTTTCTCTAACTGACAACCACCACTATGAGCTTCGTGGTGATACAGTGTCTTGCCCATGCTGTCAGAGTTGTCCCGTACTTTGCCAGGGTAGGGGACGAAGAACTAGAGGAGTGGATCCATCCCAAAACTGGGCCATCTCAGTGGCTTATGAGGAAGGTACTATGGTACAATCCTTTCCTATGTTGGCTACATAGTTTATGAGTTCGAGTAGTTAATTTTACTCTCACCCATATCGATGCTCAATACTACTCCCAAAATACTTTTATATTGCTCAAACTGAAAGAATTATAGATACTTGAAATCTAGTTTCTCGGGGACTTAGCCCAACTTGCTACTTAGCTTTCTCATCTGACTTCTTTAACTCGTCTGAAAACTAATCAACTCACTTGATTCAAAATCAGGCTACATTTCTTGGTAATATGTAAAAATCAATCTTTAAAATATACTTCTTGAACTTATTTTAAAAGGTACTCAAACTAGTCCTTCTTTTCTTGAATTAGTAACAAGATTTTTCAAGAAACCTTAACACAACAAATCTTATTCATACATGGGCATAAACTTGAGGACAATACTTTAATTGAATAGTATAGAGACCAAGAATCATAATGTTCATATAGTTATCGATGGAATTTACTATGAAAGTTAACATACTTTGCAAAGTTTACAGGAATTTACTCTCAACAAATACTTGAAAGCTCATGGATGAAAACTAACTTCTATTCTTAGAAATATTCTTGAAAATAATAATTTTAAGGTGGCCTTACATACCTGGGAGAAGAATTCGAATTGGAGAGATTCCCTGATTTTCTTTACGCTTGAATTTTTCTTGGAAGGGTTTTTGAATGAACAAATGTGAGAAAAACATTTTTGGACCTCAATACAACTTAAAATGTTTAACTTAGGATTATGGGGTGTGGGAAAGTTCGAAACTACCCCCCCCCCCCCATCAAAAGAAAAAAAATGTTTCCTCCTGCACTTGTGTGCGACACGCACTAGTCTATTTTTACACTCTTTTGCAAATTTTTCAGTTCCGTCAAATTTTGAAAAAAACCCAAGTGTGATTTTTTATCCCTAGCGCGTCGCGGAAGGAGCGCAAAAATCTCATTGTTTTTTATTTTCTTGAGAAAAATTAATTCGCATTTTTCACGTTAAAGTCGAGTCAAGACTATTTTCCTACTCAATTTATCGCACAGATAGCAAATTCAGTCTCGAATTTGCAATCAGAGCATAGGAAGACATTACTCGCAAAGTCAATTCTAGGGATATTTTGATCTTTTCATCGGGTGTTACAATTTCAACTTCACTTTTATACTGTTTGAATATTTCAATTGCCTCATCTTTACTACTAAGTAAATAAACATAGAAGTATCACGCACAGTCATCAATAAATGTGATGAAGTACTTCGTTCCACCATGAGAAAATATTGACTTTATTTCACAAATATCTGTATGAATTAAGTCTAAGGGATTTGAATTCCTTTTAACAGATTCATAAGGATGCTTAACATACTTAGATTCTACACATACTTGACATTTTAACTGTTCGGTTTTAAACTTTGCTAATAGATTCAAATTACTCATTTTTTGCAAGGTATTATAATTTACATGTCCTAAAAGTGAATGACCTGGATAATTTGACTCAAGTAAATAAGAAGAAGCTAAACTTTATTATTTTCAACAATCATTACATTCAATTTGAAATGGCCTTCAGTAAGATAGTCTTTTCCTACATAGATATCATTTTTGCTAATTAAAATTTTATCAGAAATAAAAACATATTTGAATCCATTCTTAACCAAGAAACCACCAGAAACAAAGTTCTTCCTTATTTCTAGAACATGACAAACTATGTTTAGAGTCACCACCTTGCCGGATGTCATCTTTAAACATACTTTGTCATATCCTTCAACTTTTGTTGTGGAAGAATTTTCCATGTAAATGGTATCATCAGGTGCAGTAAGGGCATGTATTGCAAAAGCTTCTTTTATAGCACAAATATGTGAAGTGGCTCTATAATCAAGCCACCACTCCTTGGGGTTTCCTGCCAAGTTGGGTTGAGTCAACATGACACATAAGTTCTCCACTTCTTCATTCTTCTCAATCATATTTGCTTGATTTTTCTTCTTTTGCTTCTTTAAAGAGTGACAATCAACATCCTTGTGTCCAACCTTTCCATAGTTATGACAATTACCCTTGAACCTCTTTTTACGCGAATTATCTTTTGGGCTAAGTGGCTTCTTTCTCTTTTTAGCATTTGGTACTTCTTCAATAATATTTTCCTTGGGTATTGTTGAGTTTGTCTGTGACGTCTTTTCTGCCACCTTATTGTCCTTTTCAATTCTCAAGCAAACAATCAAATCTTCAACAGTCATCTCTTTGCATTTATGCTTTAAGTAATTCTTGAAGTCCTTCCAAAGTGGGGGTAATTTCTCAATGATGGTTGCCACTTGAAAAACATCATGCACAATCAATCCTATATTAAAGATTGTGTGAGTCTTCAAAACAAATTGAATATGTTCAAAACAGGTTTTAAATAAACTTATACCCTCTGCAAGGAGATCATGAATAATAACCTGCAACTCCTGAACTTGTGTAACAATAGATTTACTATCTACTATTTTGTAGTCCAGGAACTTTGCTATAATAAATTCCTTCATTTCAGCATCTTCAGATTTGTATTTCTTTCCCAAAGCATCCCAAAGTTCCTTGGAAGTCTTCATGTTACTGTACAAATCATCTTGCAGGTCACTCAGTATGTAGTTCCTACATAAAAAATTTGAGTGCCTCCAAGCTTCAGTCACTAAAAGTCTTTCATCATCCGATGTTTCTTCACCAATACAAGAATATTCTTATTGATGTATCACTGTAGGCTTAGGGTAGTCAAGTAGAAGAACATCTTCTGCTGCCACCTTTTGAAATCAACACTAGTAAATTTTGCAAGTTTATCCGCTGGTGGAATTGTAAGGGCAGTATTTGAACAACTTGAAGATGCAATAGATGGTATTATAGCAGTTCTCATTCCAACATTCACTTTATTTGAGTAAAATATTTTTCTGTCACAAACATACAAATACTCAACGCTCAGATGATTCAGAACTTTTAAAAGTAAGAAAACAGAAAGGGAAAAAAAACTATTAAATTCCTTAAGCTTGTTATCCCTTTTGTATTCAAACAACTATATAGACAAAGAAAAAATAAAACTAAATAAATCTGAGTCCACAGAATTCACTGTGTAGCCTTAAGCAATTTAATCCCCTTACTGTACTTGAGATTTATGGATTATTTCCTCCCAAGATAAAACAGATTAACAACTACAGAATAGCGGTACCTCAAATTCTTGTAGTTTTCAGTGAACTCAAGAACCAACAATGACTTTCACATAGACTCAAATTTTATTTGTAAGAAATTTATGCAGAAGAACAAGAATTTTCGATAATAGAAAAAATGCAGAAGGGTCTCTATTTATAGGAAACAACAGGTGCGAATTATCTATTCAGAATAGGTCTGATGCCTTTTGGAAATGAACATGACTGTTCTGTAAGAAAAAAATAAGCACGAAATTTAAAATATCGTTAAGCTAATTTTGCGCATTAAATTAATTAATTAATAGCTAGTAACTAAATTTAATTAATAAATAAATTAAATAATTATTAATATTAGAAAAGGAAAATATTAAGACTGGCTAAATAAATTTTGTCCAAAAAACTTATCAATCAATCACATCATTTGTCAAAGCCAAAGCAAAAGCCGAAGTCGAGCGACGATGATGATGGTACGAGGGGGTTTTCTTTACTTAACTCTTTAAGAGTTAGAGTGAGTGTTTCCCACTATAAGGACAACACTTTTTAGAGTGAGTGTTTCCCACTATAAGGATAACACTTTTCCTCTATTTATTGGATGAGGGAGAATGACCCTTCATTTCCCTTTACTTGATTACCATACATTTTCCTTATCCCTTCATTTCCTTTCAATCTTCATTTCTCAATTCACACTTATTACTTAAACCCAATAATTTCACCATATCTTGTTTGATCACCTTCCCCCCAATACTTCTTCAGTCTACCTCTACTCCTCCGTGTAACTCGTAAATCCAACCTCTCGCACCTCCTAATAGGAGCATTGGTACTCCTTCTCTGCACGTGTCCAATCCATCGCAATCTCGCTTTCTTCATCTTGTTAGCCACAGGAGCCACCTCAAGCTTCTCCTAACTGGTCTCATTCCTAATCTTAACACCTAGTATACCAACACATCCATCTCAACATCTTCATCTCCGTGACTTGTATCTTCTGAATATGTGAGTTTTTGATAGGCCAACACTCCACCCCATACAAGAATGATGGTCTAACCACCATCCTGTAAAACTTACCTTTGATTTTAGGTAGTATCTTCTTATCACATAATACTCTAGAGGCAAGCCTTCATTTCGTCCATGCTGCCCTAATATGGTGTTTGGCATCATCATTGATATCTCTAATACTCCGGATGATGGAACCAAGATATTTAAAGTTTTCTCTCCTGGGAATAGTTTGAGTGGCAAGCCTCACATCAATGTTTGCTTCATCCCTAGCAACACAGAATTTGCACTCTAAGTATTCTATTTTGGTCCTACTCAGTTTGAACCCTTTGTATTACAAAGAAGTCTCCAAACCTCTACTCTATCATTAACTTTAGTCTGAGTCTCATCAATTAGTACTATGTCATCTGCAAATAGCATACACCAAAGAACCTCCTCTTGAATGAACCGTGTCAACTCATCCATCACCAAGGCAAACAGAAATAGGTACAGATCGTTGATGAAGTCCAATCTCAACAAAAAAAATAATCTGAGTCTCCTCTCACTGTTCTTACCTGAGTTTTGGCTCCATTGTACATGTCTTTTATCACCATAATAAAATCATAGGAATACCTTTCATCTCTGGATACCTCCATAAGACATTTCTTGGGACTTTATCATAGGTCTTCTATAAATCAATGAACACCATATGAAAACAAGAAGAAAATCAGGAGTTAAGAAAAAATAAAGAAATAGAAGTTTTAAAAATTAATAATAAAAGAAAAATAAACATAGGGACAATTGAGTGCAGTTGTTTATTAGACGGAATAGATGGATAATTATACTTAGTTTTGGCTTATCAGATATCAACATTTATATATACTAATCCCTAACCAATTTTTGGCTTATCAGATATCAACATTTATATATACTAATCCCTAGCCAACTAATAAGTCATCGGTCAATTTGGTATTAGATTAGTAATCAATCGGTGATTATTGAATGGTGTATGGTTCAATTATTGACACTCAATTTTTATGCTCCACAATATAAATTAATTATCGAACTTCTTCGATTTTAAATAATTTTAAATAGTTAGCATTTATAAAATTCAAAACATTTTAAGTGATTTTCATATATAATTTTCTTTATTTTTATGATCCGCTGATGATTTTGTCACGTTTGGTTAATCACCTTTCATGATCAAAGATTTTTACCTTTTGATTGATTATTCTATTTTTTTGAGATTAAGAGGCTCGTTAATTAATTGATAAAATACATTTTATTCATATTCATCATTTTAATTCAATTTGATCAAGAATTGCAATTGAAATGACTAATTTCTTAAATCTAAATCCCCTGCCCATGTAACCCATTTTCAGCTTTCTTTTGGACCCAAATCTAATTTCTTTGCCCAAATATTCCAATCCGGTCCAATTTTATTTTTCATCCACATATATACTCATTACATACATATACATACAACCACCATGCATACACGCGCCCCCTTTTCTCCTTCTTCTTCATCTTCTTTCCACGCTCCTCACCATCACACACGCACACTCCTCTTTCTCCTTAACGATTCTAGACAACCCCGACCCTAACAAACACGACAAACATCACCCACGCGTGTATTCTATACTATCTTGCGCTCAATCCCTCAATCAACGGTGAAGGTTTTCAATCCGTTGAAGATTTTTCAACAAATCCTAGATATTCTTGTCTCCAAAGATTGAATTTGAATTTCGAATTCAATTTTTACCAATTTCTCCAAATTGCCCTGTGATTTTCCTCCAAATGTTTCTCTAAAATCCCCTATATAATTCCTCGTCCATCACCATCTGAAGGGGCGGTTTTTCTTGACAAAAAAAGAACACAAATTTTTCAATGATTAGAGCCATTTTTAATCCCTGAGATTCCTGAGAAGATTTTCATTTCTAATCTTCAAGAGAGCCGTCATTATTCTCACAAAGCACACATAAAGCCGCTCTTAATCTGAAAAAGCATTCAAGACCCTAGAAAGATTCTTGTTTCTTAGCCTCATTTTTTTTTCGAAAAGGAGGAAGAAGTCCATCGACTTAGAGAACTTTCGATTCTGAGACCAAGGTGTCTTGAACGAAGTTGGTGGTGTCGAAGTTCACTATTGTAGCTCAAAGTCCCAGGCCGCTGCTCCGAAAAAAGGTAACATTCTCATCTACTCGTCTCGTTTTCTTTTTCGAAGGATGTGTGTTTCATTTTGAGTTTTGTTTGCATGGGCTATTATAGATCTCTTTTCTGATGGATGGCTGTTATACTCATTAATTTAACTGAGTAAGGGGTGGAGGGTTGTACTATGCTAAAGTTTTCCTTTTCTTGTTAAGTGTGTTGGTCGCTGTTGCACTTGGCATGAACTAAGTTGAATCTTATCTCTGGTTTAGTCACTATTCACAGCTTTATCTGCTATCCTCTTCCTTAAGGCTCATTAATTTGAAGCTTTACTCAAATCATTGTCTTTGATGTCTTTCTCTATGTTTTAGAAGATCAAAGAAGAGTCCTAATTTGAGTTTGTTACTTATTATTATAGGACGTTCACATCACTATTTTACATCAATCTTGCTTCTTCATTTTGTCTCTATTTTAAGCATGATTAACTAAGTTTAATCCTCATGATGATTTACTAATAATGATTGTGACTCATTTTTCTCTAATCTGAAGTTTATTCAAGTCTCCCAGTTCATGTTTAGATCAAAATTTTCTTCTTTAGGAGTCTTGCTTTTGTTCAGTCTAAAAATCTGACTTGTTGAGCTTGGAGATGCCCTCATAGCTTGATGTCTTTGCTATTTCATAAGCTTCCTTTTGTCTAGTTTGTGTTTAAAATAGCTAAGTAGTTCCATTTTTCATCTCACCTATGTTTGATATCGAAAAGAGGGCTTCAGGCAGCCTTTAGTTGTCCATTTCTCGAGTTCATGTTGAAAGTTTTGTTTAGCCATGTCATCCTCTTGTTTGACTTTTGCTTCTGGTTTTGGGAAAAAGAGGTTTGTGCCTAGAAATGATTTTGTTTTAAATCATGGTAATGCATGTATTGTGTCTTAAGAGTCTCGTTCTTAGCTACATATGACTTGAGTTCGAAACTCAAGTATAAGGTTATTCCTAGTTGCTATATGAGCTTTCTTGACTGATGAAATAATAGTTAAGATTCTTGAAAATTATGTGTTCTTCATATTTTTTGGTTAATTCTCTGATCATCTTAGTTACATCATGTTGTCCTTGTCATTTCTACTAAAATGTTAAATGGTCTGAAGTTTGTCTGCATCTTCCTTTTCCTGGAATGTTGTTTTCACTCTCCTGAACTGGAAATAAAGTATCCTTGTTAGAGTGTTTGTTTGCTAGCGAGTCTATGGCATCACATAGATTTAGATGGTGATAATATGTGCTTCACTTTCACTTGAGCTTGTGTTAAGATATTTCTTTGAAATCTAGCTCCTCTGTGTTCCCTGAAAAGATCCAATCACATTTAAGCTAGGATCACCCGTATCATGGGGCAATCACAGAGGAGCAGGACGGAAGAAGGACCCTCAGGAGCGTTGAGTTAGTATCACCTGTGTGTGGGTTTGTCTTTGATCTATTTATTTTTATCCCCTGTGTGGGTTTGCACTTTATTACCCTACGTAGGACTGCTTTATGATTGCTTTGTTTGCTTTTCAAATGACCCCTACGTAGGCCTTTTTATTTTATGTATTCTCCGCCTCGATACTGCTTTAAAGCTATGGCAATTCATTTTGGGACAATGGTCTGTTACATATACATCTTTCAGATTCGTAGGCCTACCCTGAGTTAAAAAGGCCACCTGCATTTAGGACACATAATAATAATTTTTGTGCTACCTGTTATAACTGTTGTGTGTTCATGTGTGCTATATTGTATTACATGCCAATACAAAGAAACTAACATACTTGCTTTTGAGTTATTTTCTTTTGTCAGGTAATTAGAATTGATCTGTGTTGATAAGTTGGCCGACCATCCACACTTTACCCGATCAAAGGTTCGCAAAGGTTCCTTCCCCGATCAAGACTCGTCAAAGATCACTATGGCCGAAAACAATAAGGATATGGGCTCGACTGAAATTACCACAGTAGATCCAGTTACTGTTGGGCAAAACAAATTAATTGTGCAGCTTATGCAATAGCTGAGATAAGGATTGAGATGCAAAAGGCCCAAGACTTGACGAACTTGGTCATTTCTGCTAACCTTCCCAATCCTGACGATAAGAGGCCTCCACTGCTCGTTCCTCATCTGAACCCAGCTTGTGAACGTACCCCGAATAACCCACCCTTTATCTTTGTTCAAAACACCCCTACTATTGATGCATATCATGCTAGCTCTTCATGCAATAAACCTCCTCCGCTGTAAAATCACAATACCAACAACATACAAGCCTTTGCTTCTCCTCAAAACCCCAATAATACTAATCCCAAATAGCCCCTCCAAAGGATCAAGAACAACGTACCCAAAACCCTTCTCCCACTCAACACTCGCCTCTTAAAGCTCCTTTCCATATTCCCATCCTTCCCGAGCCACATATTCCATATGCCACATACCCAGAAATCGATCATTATGAGGAAAAGGAAAACGAGTGAAAGGCTAAGGAAGAAATGATCAAGTTGAGCATAAAGGAAGATATTGCAAAGGCTATGAAATAATTTCACATTGCACCAGATGTCGTAGGATTGAACTACGAGAATCTATGTATGCATCCTAATTTGAACCTTCCAGAAGGATTCAAAATACCAAAGTTTGGTGTTTTCGACGGAGCTGGATATCCTTTCTCCCACTTGAGAGCCTATTGTGATCAGCTTGTAGGTGTAGGAAAGAATGAGGCGTTATTGATGAGACTTTTCAGTTGGAGCTTGAGAGGGGAGACCTTGGAATGGTTTACTTCCCAAGAAATGGATCAATGGGCTAGTTGCAGTGCTATGGCCAAGGATTTTGTTGAGAGATTCGCTCACAATGTCGAGATTGTTCTAGATCGATATTCATTGGAAAAAATAAAGCAAAAATCTATCGAGAGTTATCGTGAGTGCACCTATAGATGACAGAAAGAGGCTGCCAGGGTTCGACCTCCCATGTCCTAGAAAGAGGTCGTTGAAATATTTGTACGCATCCAGGAGCTAGAGTTCTATGATAGAATGGTATTGCTTATTGGGGCAAAATTCTCTAAGATAGTCAAGATAGGGGAGACTATTGAGGTTGGGTTTAGAACAGGGAAGATTGCTCGTGTGTCTAATTCAATTGGATCCTCAAGATTACCAAGGAAGAAGAGAGATGATGTGTCATCTATTTCCTATACACTGTATAAGAAGAGACCATTTAGCAATAATCCTAGAAAATCTGCACCTTTCCAAACCTACCTTCACTCTTCTCAAAATTCATTTTCTGGATACCAAACTCCACCCCCAATACACCAAGCCTCTCCATAATACCCAAGTAGGCACCTGAATTATCAACCTTCATCACCAAACTGCTCAAATGTTCAACCAATCTACCAAAATCCTCCTGCCAAGTATTGCACCCAGAAATACCAAACCCCAACAACCAAGCTACCAAAACCAACCCTGTCTAAGATTTAAAACTCCCTTTTCTTCCTGCCAAAACTCTCCAAATTACTATCAAGTTCCCCTACCTCCATAAAATAATTATAACCCTCCTCGTACAAGTTCAGAAAGAGGCCTTCAAGGGTGTTCACTCCACTTATTGAAAGCTGGACAAAATTATTTGAAAGGTCGGCTGCAGGAATGATCCATCCCATCCCTCCAAAACTAGTAGACATGAACACTAGATTCTTTAGGGGCGATCGAACATGTGCTTATCATTCTAACAGTGTTGGACACGATACTGAAGATTGCATAAGTCTAAAGGACAAGATTCAAGATTTAATTGACAACGACGTGGTTGTTTTTCAAACCACCGCCCCTAATGTCAACAGTAATCCTTTGCCTAATCATGGAGGAAACACTACCGGTATGATTGAGAAAGATGAGGATTGGTGTGTAACTAAGACAATAGTCCCGGATAACGTTGACAGCTTGGAGAACAATGTAGCATGTTTATGCATTTCTGAGAAACCAAAGTTTGTGATCTTGATGCCTCCAAAAGTTGTTGCTTTGATACCAAAAGGGTGTTCCTGCTAAAAAGAAGTTTGTTATTTGAAACTGCCAGTACGTAGGGTTTGACCAGGTCTATAGATGTTATATGTCGGAAGAATTGGCTCAAGGATCGACCAAGAAAGATCAACATAAAAGGCTAATAAGCGAAGCATAAGCAGAAGAGGACTGGAGGAAAATGCAACATAAGGAATATTCCATTATGAAGCATTTAGAGAAAACGTCAGCCCAAATTTCCATATAGGCACTGTTGATGAGTTCACAACAATATAGGCAAGCATTAGAAGATATTTATGTGCCTGTGGAAACAAATAGTGATAATCTTGCAGCTACAATAAGCCAAGTCGCCCGAGGAAATCACATCAGTTTTAGTGATGAAGAATTACCATTTGAAAGATTGATGCATAACAGAGCATTACACATCACAATTAAATACCGAGATATGGTCTAAATCATGTTTTGATCAATGATTGATCTGGGTTGAACATATGTCCTTTGTCTACCCTTAAACAACTGAATTTTGACATTGGGAAGATTCATCAGAACCAAGTTAATGTGAGAGCTTTCGATAGAGGTCAAAGAGACATGTTGGGAGCTGTGAATTTAGTCATCCATGTAGCACCTGCTGAGTTTGTAGTTGAATTCCAAAGTGATGGATATTACCACTAGCTACAACATGTTATTGGAGAGGCCTTGGATTCATATGGCTGGAGCGGTACCCTCTACCCTTTATCAGATGATGAAGTTTATGTGGAATGATAGTGAAGTGGTCATTTACGGTGAGGGAAGTCACCCAAGCATGCATTCACCCATCATTGATAGTGTCGCTAGAAGGTCTGATTTTTACACTATAGAGATAGTGAATGCCATCGGTGATGATTTGGCACCCGAACCTTCTATGCCAGTTGTCCACAAGATGATAGCCACAGTTATGCTCAAAAATGGATTTGAACCAGGTTTTGGGTTGGGAAATACTTTCAAGGCATCATTGAGCCCCTCTGGTTGCCAATGAAGCCACCAAAGTTTGGTTTGGGATATGTCACCTTAGAAGATGATGACTAGGAGATGTCTAACAAGGAAGTTAATCAAGCACTAGCTAGGCAGATACCTTAATTGTACCAGTCATTCCAGTATGAGAATATGTCAATGATGACGGTCTAGGAGAAGGAATCTAAAATCTTTTTGAAGAGGTTGATACTATTATGGATGATACAGCAGAGACGTCGGGGATTCGAGAGATAGGGTCGGACGAGCAAGTGACGAATTAGACATCTACCCTACTTTTGATCTCCTGCTTGTCTTGGTAGATGAAGGCTCACTTAATTGGTTGTTTTCAAAATGGTGGTGGTTCAGAGGAGGCCCACATCTATTTTTGTTTGTTATGTTTTAAATTTTCCTCATGATGTTTCAAGAAGGCAGACTGACCCCTGGTCATAGCCAAAGTTTGTAATTTTTATTTCAGTTCAATGAAAACCTCCATTTATTTAAAATTTTACTTATTATCCATATTTCAATTCTTTGTCTAACTATGTTGCTTATGATTTTAGTTAAAACAACTTTAAACCTGCCAATTTCATGTCATTTCACAAGCTAAATGAACGAAATAAAGTGGATAACAATGAGCTTGAAGACTATGACGAGAGAACCATGATTCCCGAACACCTTGGTGAAGAACTGAGACAATATTGAAAATCAAGATAAGCCTAATTTAGAGGAAACTAAAACTATGAACTTAGGAAGTGAAGAAGATATTAAAGAGACTAGAATCAGCGTTCATCTTAGAGATACCCAGAGATGAGAGCTTGTTAGCCTGCTCAAAGAATACATAGATGTGCTTGGTCTTATGATGACATGTCAGGTTTAGGCACAGACATTGTTTCTCACAAATTGCCGATCAATCTAGGATTCAGTCCAGTGATGCAAAAGACTCGAAAATTCAAACCAGATTTGTGTCTAAAGATCAAGGAAGAGGTTACTAAGCAAATACAATCCAAGGTGGTGGAAGTGACACAATATCCCACTTGGTTAGCCAATATTATTCTGGTTTTGTGTTAACTACAGAGATCTTAATAAAGCCAGTCCCAAGGATGATTTTTCATTACCTAATATCCACATTCTAATTGACAATTGCGCCAAGCATGAGATGCAGTCTTTCGTGGATTGTTTTGCAGGTTATAACAAAATTCTAATGGATGAAGAAGATGTAGAAAAAGTAGTTTTTATCTTGTCTTGGGGTGTGTATCATTATCGAGTGATGCCATTTGATATAAAAAATACTAGAGCTACTTATATGAGAGTTATGACAACTCTTTTTCATGATATGATTCACAAAGAAATTGAGGTGTATGTGGATGATGTTATCATCAAGTCCTGCAAGAGTTCCGATCATCTAAATCACTTAAAGAAATTCTTTCACCTCCTGCGTAGATGTAGCCTAAAATTGAATCCCGCCAAATGTATTTTTGGAGTGTCTGCTGGCAAATTGTTGGGATTCATCGTCAGCAAAAGAGGAATTGAGCTCGACCCTTCCTAAATAAAAGCAATCCAGGAATTGCCTCCTCCAAGGATGAAGAAAGAAGTTATGAGTTTTTTGGAAGATTGAATTATATTAGCCGATTCGTAGCTCAATCTATGATGATTTGCGAGCCTATTTTTAAGTTATTGAGAAAGGATGCATTTACAGAATGGACTAAAGAATGTCAAAATGCTTTGATGCCATCAAAAGATACTTGTCAAATGCACCGGTATTGGTCTCTCCACGAGAAGGAAGTTATTATTGTACCTATCTATCTCAGATAATGCATTCGGATGTGTTCTAGGCTGGCATGATGAAACGGGGAAGAAGCACTGAGCAATCTACTATCTAAGCAAGAAGTTTACTCAATACGAGGCCTAATACACTTATTTGGAGAAAACTTGTTGCGCTCTTATGAGGGTTGGTCAAAAATTAAGGCATTACCTATCTTCGTACACTACTTATCTCATTTTGAAGATGGACCCACTGAGGTATATATTTCAGAAGGCAATGCCAACCAGAAGGTTATCCAGATGGCAAATACTTTTGAGTGAGTTTGACATCATGTATGTAACTCAGAAAGAGATCAAGGCACAGGCCTTAGCTGATCATCTTGCAGAAAATTCGGTGGATGATGAATATGAACCGCTCAAAATGTACTTTCCAAATGAAGAGGTATCATTTGTAGGTGAAGACATGTGTGAGGCATATCCCGGATGGCGAATGTTCTTTGATGGAGCGATAGATTGCCGAGGTAGTGGAGTTAGAGCAGTCTTGGTATCAAAATTTGGCCAACATTATCCTATAGTTGCAAAACTTCAATTTCCTATACTAATAACATGGCTGAATACAAAGCTTGCATTCTTGGCATGGAGATGGCCATAGACATGAATGTCCAAAAGTTGTTAGTTATTGGGGATTCATATTTTCTAATTCATCAGGTTCAAGAAGAATGGGCTGTAAAGAATCCAAAGATCGTACCATATGTACAACTAGTATAGAGGTTATCCAAGAGGTTTTGGAAGATCGAGTTTAAGCATACTCCAAGGGTGCAGAATGAGTTTGTCGATGCCCTTGCCACCATTTCTTCAATGACCCAACGTCCGGATATGACATATATTGATCCCATGGAGATAAATTTAAAAGTGCAACCAGGCCATTGTTCACATGTTAAAGAGAACCAGATGGGAAACCTTGCTATTTTGACATAAAAAGATATTTGGAGACTAGAACCTATCCCGAAGTGCTACTTCCAATCAGAAAAAGGCCATACATCGACTGGCTAACAACTTCTTTCCAAGCGGGAAAATTCTTTATAGAAGGACTCCAGATCTGAGCCTCCTAAGATGTGTAGATACCACAGAAGATACAAAACTTCTTGAACAAGTACATGCAGCGATCTGCAACACTCATATGAGTGGACTTACTTTGGCGAAGAAGATCCTTCAAGCAGGTTATTTTTGGATAACTATGGAACATGATTGTTGCAAGTTTGTGCAAAAATGTCATCAATGCTAAGTACATGGTGATTTGATTCGGGTACCCCCTCAGGAACTCAAAGCTATGAGTTCTCCTTGGCCGTTTGTAGGTTGGGGATGGATATTTTTGGTCCAA
Source organism: Solanum ossicruentum (assembly GCA_025774065.1). Taxonomy (NCBI): domain Eukaryota; kingdom Viridiplantae; phylum Streptophyta; class Magnoliopsida; order Solanales; family Solanaceae; genus Solanum; species Solanum ossicruentum. The sequence continues at coordinate 10,982,517 of JAOTQR010000001.1, read as the reverse complement.
TAGAGCCAGCTGCCTCCAATGGTCATAGATTTGTCTTCGTTGCCATTGATTACTTTACCAAGTGGGTGGAAGCAGTCTCCTACAAGTCCGTGACAAAGAAAGTGATTGCTGATTTTGTGTGCAACAACTTTATATGCCGATATGGGATACCAGATTCCATCATCACCGATAATGGGGTGAAATATGTGAACAATTCAAGATTACACACCGAAACTCAACAACATATCGTCCACAAATAAATGGAGCCGTAGAAGCTTCCAACAAGAATATCAAGAAGATCCTAAGGAAAATGATCGACAAGCATCGAGGATGGCATGAAATGCTACCCTATGCTCTATTGGATTATTGCACAACTGTCAGAACATCAATTGGAGCAACTCCGTACTTGTTGGTGTATGTAACAGAAACAATGACACCTACTGAAGTTAAAATACCATCATTGAGAGTATTCAAGAAGCTGAGTTAAGTGATGCAGATTGTGTTTGTAACTGAATAGAACATTTGGCCTTGATCGATGAAAAAAGGATGATAGTTGTTTGCCATGGTCACTTATATCAATAGAGAATGATTCGTGCTTTCAATAAGAAAGTGAGACCTTGGACGTTCAAAGTTGGGCAATTGGTTTCCAAACATGTATTTCCCAATCAAGATGAATATAAAGGAAAATTTGCACCAAATTGGCAAGGGTCGTATACGGTTCGCAAAGTGTTGCTAGGAGGAGCATTGATTTTATCATAGATGATGGTCAAGAGTGGCCAAAACCAATCAATTCAGACATTTTCAAGGATATTATGTTTGAAGTACTGGGGGGAGGTGATTAGACAGGACATGGCGGTTCTCGACCTAACTGAAGACATGACCTCAGATAGAAAGCTGTGGAGGGCGCGAATTAGAGTCGCAGGCTAAGTT
>JAOTQR010000001.1:10945818-10975713 GCA_025774065.1 Solanum ossicruentum | reverse complement strand
ATATTATAGGGTCCTTGGACGTCCAAGACTCCTTAGCTTAGGCCCAAGGAGTATCGAAAATCTAGAAAGAAAATTACAAGGTAAATTCTACAATAGAAAAGAAATCAAGTTACCTTAACTAGCAATAGACCTAGTAGTTCTAGGAAAGCATTAACTAGTACTAGGATACATTAAATAGAACAAAAAAAACATTAATAACACATATATAAATAAGGAAATAAGGTAAAACCTAACTAGAAAAACAATCTTGATAAATTTGGAAAGTTTGACTAGTCTTCTATACAAATATAGGCAGAAAGCAACCTTTGTTGTAGCTGATTCTTGGAATCTTCTTGGCCTTATTTGCACGAAATTTAACACTAAAATTCTTCATCTTGAACTTGAATTTGGGCCACCAAATAATTGCACCATTTGGATAATTCATTCTTCTTGGGCTTTAACTCTTCTTCCCCAACAAGACACTTTTTGATATGCAATTGAAGTCCATTGAGCTTATCATTAAACTCCTTGGTTTGAGATCATGTTATGGGCCTCCTTTGATCTTCTAAAACTTCATCCTTTTCATCCTTGTCCTTAAAAGGAGTAGAGCCTTGTATGATGCTATGATTCCCCTCTTCTTTAGGAGAATTCGTCCTCGAATTCAAATCTGCATCAAAATGGAAAAGATCAGAATCATTAAAAGTAGCACTGACTTGGAACTCACCATGAAGATCAAGTTTATAAGCATTGTCTCTAATCCTTTCAAGGACTTTGTACGGGCCACTTGCTCTAGGATCTAGCTTAATCTTTCTTTTGGAAGGAAATCTTTCCTTTCTCATATGCACCCAAACCAAGTCCCCAGGTTTATATACAACATATGTTCTTCCTTTATTCCTTCACAATGCAACTTCCTTATTTTTCTTTTTAATTGCAAGTCTTGTTTGCTCATGAATCTTCTTCATCATGTCAACCTTCTTTCTACCATCAAGATCAGAAAAATCATTAGTAGGTAAAGGCAATAAATCAAGAGGGGTAAGGGGGTTTAATCCATATACAACTTCAAAAGGGGTCTTACCAGTAGAAGAATGAAAAGTCCTATTACAAGCAAATTCCGCATTAGGCAAGTAACCTTCCCATGAAGTCAACTTTCCATTTAAAACAGCACTCAGCATATTCCCCAAAGTTCTGTTAACCACTTCTGTTTGCCCATCAGTTTGTGGAGATAAGATGTGAAAAATAGCAATTTAGTCCCTAACATTCCCCAAAGAATTCTCCAAAAGTGACTTAAAAACTTGACATCCCTATCACTAACAATAGTTCTAGGTATTCCATGGAATTTAACAACTTCTTTTACAAACAAGTCAGTCACATGAAATGCATCATTAGTCTTTTTACATGGAATAAAATAAGCTAGTTTAGAAAATCTGTCTACTACCACAAATATACTATCCTTACTATATTTAGTCCTTGGAAGACCCAATGTGAAGTCCATATAAATATCAATCCAAGGAGAACTAGAAATAGGTAAAGGGGAATAAAGACCATGCGACAATGTTCTAGACTTAGCTTGTTTACATTCAAGACAATGAGAACATAGTTTTTCAACATCCTTTCTCATGCTAGGAAACAATGTTTAGAAAGTATTTCCAAAGTTTTAGGCACTCCAAAATGTCCCATTAGCTCTCCACAATGTGCTTCCCTAACAAATAGTTCACGCAAAGAGCAGTTAGATACACACAACTTATTTTCCTTAAATAGAAATTCATCTTGAAGATTAAATTTCTCAAAAGGACCCAACTTATATTCATCAAAAATTTTACCAAAATAAGAATCAGTAGCATAGAGTAACTTGATTTGGTCAAACCCCAACAACTTTGAAGTAAGAGTAAACATCAAAACATAGCTTCTTGAGAGCATCAACAACCACATTCTCCTTTCCTTATTTGTAGGCAATTACATAAGGAAATGTTTCAATAAACTCCACCTATTTAGCATGCCTACGACTAAGCTTACCTTAGCTCTTCAAGTACTTCAATGACTCATGATCACTCTTTACCACAAATTCGTGAGGCCACAACTAGTGCTGCCATGTAGCTAACGCCCTTACCAAGGCATATAACTCCTTATCAGAAGTTGAGTAGTTCAATGTTGGTCCACTCAGCTTTTCACCAAAGTAGGCAATTGGCTTGGAGTCTTGCATCAAAATAGCACCTATGTCCTTACCAGAGGCATACACTCAACTTCAAAAGACTTAGAAAAATCAGGTAATTGCAAAAGAGCAGCAAAACACAAATTTTCATTTATCAAGTTAAATGCTTCATCTTGTTCCTTTCCCCATGAAAAAATATTATCCTTCTTAATAACTTCAGTTAAAGGAGAAACAATGGTGCTAAAGTCCCTCACAAACCTCCTATAAAAACTAGCAAGTCCTTGAAAACTCCTAACTTTTTTACACTATTAGGTCTAGGCCATTCTTTAATTGCTTTGATTTTATCACCATCTACTTCAACTTGCTTAGAACTGACCACGAAACATAAGAAAATTACACGATCCACATAGAAAGTACACTTTTTGAGATTAGCAAATAAGCACTGATTTCTAAGGACTTCAAAAACTTATTTTAGGTGCTCTAGGTGGTCATCTAGATTTTGAGAAAAGATCAAGATGTCATCAAAATAACCACAACAAATTTTCCATGAAAATTCTTAAAAACATAATTCATTAGTCTCATAAATGTCTTGGGTGCAATTGTTAAGCCAAAAGGCATAACTAACCACTCGTAAAGTCCATATTTGGTCTTAAAAGCAGTTTTCCATTCATCTTCAGTATTGATAAGATTCTGATGGTAACCACCTTTAAGATCAATTTTAGAAAATATTTTGGATCCATATAGTTGATCTAGAATATCATCAAGACGAGGGATAGAATGACGATACTTTACCATTATATTGTTGATGGCTCTACAATCAGCATACATCCTCCATGTTCCATCCTTTTTAGGTACCAATAGGATAGGAACAAAACATGGGCTCATGCTCACTCGAACAAATCCCTTTTGAAGCAATTCCTCAATGTGGATTTGTAATTTCTTGGTCTCTTCAGGACTACTCCTATAGGCAGGCCTATTAGGTAGTTGAGACCCAGTCACAAAATCTATTTTGTGCTCAATCTCTCTCAAAGGCGGCAACCCCTTTTGGAGTATCATCAGAAAAAACATCTTCAAAACTCTGAAAAAGAGAAGAAACACTATTTGGCAAAGAAGGAGTTAGTTTTTCAAAGTTAATCAACACTTCTTTGTAAGTAAGTAGTACTATGGGCAGCCCCTCTTTTTTAGCATTCAAATACTCTTTGGCTTTTACATAAAGATTCTCTTTTTTATTTTCCTTAGACTCTTTCCTCTCACCAAAACTTTTTATTTTTTCACTCAAACCCTCTTTTACCTATTTACTTAGTTTGCTGCCCTCTCTCTCTTATTCTCAGCCATCTCTCCTTTTTTCTATCTCTTAGCCCTTTTTTCCCTCAAGCTCACTTTTTATCTCTCCCCATCGCTTTTCCATTGTTTCCCTCGATAGTTTCTGATCTTCAAACACTTGTGGAGGAGATAATGGTGCAAGAGTAAATTTCTTATGATTATGCAAAAGACTGTACCTATTCTTTCTCCCATGATGAGTAGTATCCCTATCATATTGCCAAGGTCGGCCAAGTAAAAAATGACATGCTTGCATTGGAACTACATCACAAAGAATTTCATTGTCGTACCTGCCAACATTGAATGAAATCATGCATTGTTTGTTTACTTTTACCTCTCCACTATCATTAAACCATTGGAGCCTTTATGGGGCATAGTGTTTCATGCATGCAATTCCTAGCATATCTACCAAATAAGAACTCGCCATGTTTGCACAACATTCCCCAATAAGTCCTCCCCTTTATTCCACATCAAGTATGGAACAAATTCTCCCTCTATCCTTCATCACTACTACCAAAATTAATAGTCAGAATTCTCCTAACTGCCCCAATTATAACATCATTGTGAATTTCTAAACCATCTTACTCATTTACACCTCCTCCCTATTCTTCTTCCCCCTCACTTTTTTTCACTATCATATTCTCCATTCTCTTTAAGTATTATGTTTCTTCTACTTGGACATTCATGCATCTTATGACCCCTCCCATGACTTTTATGATATTGAATAGAATTAGAAGGTATAGAAGATCTGGGATTGAAGGTTTAACCTCCCTCATAAACATTACCTTTACCTCTGTTTTTTTAAGGTTTAGAAAGAGCTTTTCCCTCTTGATTTGACCATGGCTTCTTAGAGATGGAGTTAGGCTAATTTCTCTATGAGTTAGGTCGCTGGTTTCTCTTGATTTGTGCTTGTCCTTTAATAAACAAATCAACTAACTCATCTAAAGTTACATACTGTTGTATCTCTAATACGTTAGCTATTTCAGAATTTAAACCATTTATGAATCTAGCCATTATAGCTTCTTCTTCCTTCATGCAATTAGTTTGGATCATAGCCATATCCATGCTTTTAAAGTACTCATCCACCGACATAAAACCTTGCTTCAAGTGTTGATGGCGAGATTGCAACTCTCTTTAAAACTATGATCGCATTAACCTCTTCCTCATCACCCTCTTCATCTCTTCCCAGGTAGTAATAGGTGATAACACATCTTGCTCTTTGTCCCTAGCAAGCTTTATGCACCAAGAAGAAACATAATCAGAAAACTCAACAATAGCAAGATTAACTTTCTTACCCTTAGAGTAGTTGTGACAGTCAAAGATATCTTTAACTTATCTGTCCTAATCAAGGTACAAGTTTGGGTCTCTTGTCCCCTTGAAAGATGGAGTCTTTATTTTTTTACTACCTATATTATCATCTTCTGCTATACCTCTTTGTCCCCTCCTATCTCTTCTTTCTAGATTAATTTCACCATCAAAATCATCATTAGCATATTCAAGATTTACATAAGGGACATGCAGTATATTTTATCTAACTTGGGGTCTAACATTATTGGGTATTACAATATTATTCTCCCTCCTAATTACAGCTATAGTATCATTATGTTCGATAATCATATTTCTTATCTCTTGAAATTGAAGGCTCCATCTCTCAAATTATTGGTGCATAGCTTGAAGGTTGAAGTGATTCCTTCCTTTGTCTCAGCTTCTAAATGAGCCCTTTCTTCATCACGCCCGAATTAGACATCTTAAAGGAAAATATCAGTCACTCACTTAATATGGCTTTTACCCTATTTTAAACTCACCCACACTTGCCTTTTCCCCCTCAAAGAACCTTTGAACAAGTGTACATTGTAGATTTATAGATCTCAACTATGACATGAGGGACATTAACAGGGATATGTTTGAGAGGTTCATACCATATAGCCTCCACGACACCAATGGGATGAGTTTATTAAGCTACAGTAGGGTTCTATGTCCGTTTCTAACTAAAAAGCTAGATTTCACACATTATCCAGGTATGCCTTGTCCAGTATCCCTACCGAGTCTGAGAGGATTCAGTGTTTTGCCAAGGGATTGACAGGGTATCTTCAGAAGGCTACAAGTTCTCTAGTTTTGGCTGAAGGCACTCTTCAGAATGTCATGTATCATGCTCGTATTATAGAAATACATCAAGCATAATAAATAGGGTGGCAGGAAGAGATTCTGTCAGCATGGTCAGTTTATTGGACCCTCACCTCATGATAGAGGATTCCAGAGAAAGGTCATCAGGGCTGGGCAATTCAAGCAACTATTCCAGCATCCGACAGTGGTGATAGGTCTGGGCCTACTAAGACAGGCAGTGATAGCTCCCTTGGTTAAGCTAGACGTATTGGTTCTTCGGCACAGTCATCAAAGTGGAGAGATCAAGGCTTGCTATATTCATGGTAAGATTAGGCACTTTGCCAATCGCTGTCAGCATCAGGTGTTTCCTACACAAATTCAGGACCTCAGACAGTAGCCAAGGACACTTTTCAGGACATGACAGGTGGTACTAGAGGATGTCGTGGTACAAGGAGAGGTGGAGTCCATGGAGACCTACAAGCTAGTGGTGGTCGTAAAGTTTGCTATGCTATTCCTGATAGAGCCAACACAAACGCTTCTGATGTGATCGTCATAAGTATGGTTCTAGTGTGCCATCATTTAGCTTCAATTTTATTTTATCCAGGCTCTACTTATTCCAATGTGTCAACATATTTTCCTTCTAATAATGATATTATGTGTGAGCCCCTTTTTGAGCCTACTTATGTTTTCACCCCAGTAGGTAAATCATTACTGGTGAATCAGGTATATCGAGGTTTCATTGTGACTTTTATGGGGAAGGATATTATTGTTGATCTTATATTGTTTGACATGGTAGATTTTGTTGTGATATTAGATATGGACTTGTTATCACCTTATCATGCTATTATTGACTATCATGCAAAGACCGTGACCTTATATTAACCCAACTTGCTCAGTTGATGTGGATTGGAGCACATAGTTTCTATCCTAAGGCTGTTATTTCTTGTAGGCATGCTTGTCAGCTGATTGGGAAGGGATTTTTGGCATATTTAGCTCATGTTTGGGTTGTTTCTCAAGAGTCCCTATCATTGGAGATTACCGGGGTTGCTAGAGAGTTTATGGATGTATTTGTCGTTGATTTACTTGGTGTTCCTCTAGAACGTGATATTGACTTTGCTATTAATATGGATTCAGGCACTAAGCCCATCTCTATTGCCCTTACCGAATGGCCCTGGCTGAATTAAAGGAGTTGAAGGAACAACTAGAAGACTTGTTAACGAAAAGATTTATTCATCTATGTATCTCCCTAGGGTGCTCCTGTATTATTTATAAAGAAAAAGAATGGCACTATGCGTATTTGTATTGACTATCGTTAGCTTAATAAAGTGACCAACAAGAACAAATATCCTTTGGCATGCATGAATGATCTTCTTGACTAGTTGCAAGGTTCCTCGGTATTATCCAAGATTGATTTGAGGTTCGATTATCATCAGTTAGAGCTCATGAGTCTCACATCTCGAAGATAGCTTTCAGGACCCATTATAGGCATAGTGAGTTCGTGGTTATCTCATTTGGGTTGACTAATGGCCCTGCTTCTTTTAAGAAGTTAATGAATCGAGTGTTCAAGCCCTAGTTGGACATCTTTATGATTGTGTTCATAAATGATGTTTTGGTTTATTCCAAGAGCTAGGCTGGTCATGATCAGCACTTGAGGATTATACTTCAAAGATTTAGGGAAAAGAAGTTGTATGCAAAGATGTCAAAATGTGAGTTTTGGCTTGAGTCTGTTGCATTTCTTAGCCATATCATGTAAAAAGAGGGAATTATGGTTGATTCGGCTAATATAGTAGCGGTTCATTAGTGAGGTAAGCCTACTCTATGACTTAGATTCAAAGTTTCATTGGTTTAGCAAGGTACTATCAGCATTTTTTTGGGTTTCTCATCTATTGCCCCATTGACTAGATTGAATCAGAAGGCTGTGACTTTTTAGTGGTCGAATTATTGTGAAGCAAGCTTCCAAAAGCTCAAGGATCTATTGACTTCCACACCTATTCTTGCCTTACCGGAGGAGAAAGTTCCATTTGTAGTTTATTGTGATGCTTCTTGTGTGGACTTTTGTGTAGTGTATTGATGTAGAGGGGAAGGTGATAGCATATGCTTCTAAATAACTAAAGGTGCATAGGAGAAACTACCCTACCCATGAATTGGAGTTGGCTCTAGTTGTGTTCGTGCTGAAGTTGTAGTGAAATTGTCTTTTTGAGGTGCATTACCCAATCTTTATCGATCACCAGAGTCTTAAATACATCTTTTGTCAGCCTAATCTGAACATAAGACAGTGTAGAGGCTTGGAATTTCTTAAGGACTATGATATCTCTATTCTGTATCACTATGGGAAGGCCAATATGGTGGTAGATTCTTTGAGATAAAAGGCTACTAGTATGAGGAGTTTGGCATTCTTAAGAGTTGAGGAGAGGCCCTTAGCTTTGGAGGTTCAGTTGCTTGCTAGGCAGATAGTTCATTTTGATATTTCTCCTTCTAAGAGTAGTTTGGCCTTTCTTAAGACTAGATCGTCTTTGTTTGATCAGATATGTGCTCATTAGTTTGAGAATCCTAGGTTGTGCATGATTGTGATAGAGTGTTGAGAGGAAAGGCCAAATTGGCTATCATTGATTCTGAGGGTGTTCTAAGGATAGGTAGTATAGTTTTTGTGCCAAAGGTTAGAGATTGAGTGTGATTACTATTAAAGAAGGCCATTGTCCTAGGTATTCACTCTATCCGAGTGTGGTAAAGATGTACCATGATCTAAAACTACATTATTGGTAGTTTGGTATAAGGAGGGAAATAGTTAAATTCGTTCCAAATGTTTGAATTGGTAATAGGTCAAGTATGAGCACCAAAGCCCCAGTGGATCGATGAAAAGGATGCCTATCCTCGAGTGGAAGCGGGAGTGGATGACAATGGATTTTGTTACAAGGTTGCCTATGGCCTTGGGCAAGTCTGATTTAGTTAGAGTGGTTGTTGATTGGTTGTCCAAGTCAACTCACTTCTTATCAATGAGATCTAGCTATAGTCTAGTGTAGTTGGCTAGGTTGTACATCTGGGAGACTGTCAGATTGTACGTAGTGCTAGTGTCTATAATATCAAACAGAGGGTCTATGTTTACTTCTCACTTTTGGTAGGCTCTACAGCATAGTTTGGGTACTAGAGTGGATTTGAGTTCAACTTTTCACACTCAGACTTATAGCCACCTGAGCACAACATTTAAGTGTTGAAGGGCATGTGTTATTGATTTTGAGACTTGATAGGAACAACACTTACTATTAGCAGAGTTTGCATATAACAACAGTTACCATTCTATCATTTAAATGATGCCATTTGAGGCCTTGTATGGCCAAAGGTGTAGATCACTTATTGGATGATTTGAATCAGGTTCAGCTAAGATGTTGGGTGTTGATATGCTTTAAGATACCATAGACCTTCTCATACTGATTTCGAGTAGACTTTTGATAGCCCAGGGTCGCAAGAATAGTTATGTTGATAGAAGGGTTAGGCGTCTTGAGTTCTCAATTGGTGATAGTTTGTGCCTAAAACTTTCACCCTTAAAGGTTGTGATGAGATTCAAGAAGGGCAAGCTTAGTGGTTCATGGTCCTATTTGAGATTTTAAGGAGAGTTTGTGAGGTGGCTTATAAGTTGGCCTTACCATCTAGATGGTCGGCTATTCATCCTATTTTTTTATATTTCCATGCTCCACTAGTATATTCTTGATGAGTCCCATGTGATCTGTTATGATTATTTGAGTTGGGTCCAGATTTTCCCTTCGTGGAAGAGCCCATAACTATACTGGATAGGTAGGTCCGGAGATTGAGACCTAAAGATATACCTTCTGTGAAGGTTTAGTGGCTACACTGTTCTATTTATGAGGCTGCTTAGGAGTTGGAGTCTAACATGTGGGATAGATATCGCAACCTTTTTATCGCCTCAGGTACTCTTTATTCTCTTATGTTCGAGGACGAACATTATTTTAAGTTGTGAATGATGTAATAACCTGATTGGTCATATTTTGGCCTTATCTATGAAAGTTACTATGTTACCCTTTCACCAATTGCTTTGGGCCTATTTATAGTTGGAACTAAAATCCTAAATTTTTAAAGTTGAAAATATGAGGTTTGGAATTTTTGGAAGCTTAAGTTGTTAAAAAAGTAAGTTTCTTTACCATTCTGAGTTTTGGGTGTAGGTTCCAGGATCCATCAATTACATTAGCTTTGAAACATTGAAATTGAACCATGAGAAGTTGCAAAACTGAATTTGGAGTAACAACGAGTTTTTTAGGCCAAAAGTTCTGATTTTAGTTGTTTCTAGAACCAAAGTTTTACTTTGGTCAACATTTGCACTTCAAAAGCTCTAGTCGAAATTTTGACAGTTCCAATAGTTTTGGATGGTGAAACTAACTCTAGAAATGGTCTCGTAATTATTTTTTGAGTTGCCGAGGCAGTTTTGGTATTTTATGTTTTAAAATAGTTTTATCGGGTTGCATTGATGAATGAGGTGAGGAGGCCTTGAAAATGATTTTTGATGATTCTATTGAGTCCGGATCGCAGTTTCTAGTATGGATACATATAAAGTTTGTGAAATTCTAATTCCAAATGATGTTCGAGGGTCCATTTCGAGTAGGGAATTGGACCTGGCATTGCTTGTTTAGCGGTTATCTGGTGCAGGTAAATTCCTTCTTTGCATTCGCAGAGGTCTGGGTGAGGTTAGTCTTCGATGTCATGGAGAATTGGTCTGCGTTTGCAGAGCTTATATGTGTATGAGTGGCCCCCACCAGTTTACTCTCTACATTGGTGTGTTGGTCTCTGTGGTCACGGAGGTCATTTTGACCAGCCTTCTCCATATTCGTGGGACCCTGACCACGTTCCCGGAGCACTTTTATAACAGAATAGTGTTAAATCCATAAGTCACCTGTTTACTCCATTTTCAAAATTTCAAAGCTTTTGTTGCGATTTTGAAGGACGATTTTCGAAGAATATTGCTGGGTAAGTGTTTCTAACACTATTCTAAGTATTCTCCATAAGTTTTATCTTGATATTGTGTTGAATTTTAAGAATTTGAATGTCCTAAATTGGAGATTTTAGGCTATGATTTTCAAACTTTAAATGTTAACTTTCCATTCAATTTAAGCTTGATTTTTGTGAGATTTTCACACACAGACTCCATTTTTTCGAGAACTTGATTTTTAAGTTAATTTTTAGATTCGAGAACTTTGGATTTTAGCCCCAAATTTGACCATTTTGTTCCTAAGCCTAATTTATGCCAATATGGGTACCAAAATGCTCCTCTTGATGCATAATATTGAAGGATTGATGAGGTAAACATGTGAGTGGTTGCATGTTTAATGGATTTTATGTATTGGCAAATTAAGTGTCAGTTAGTGTATTTCATAGACATGATCCTTAAACTAGGTGACATTTGATTTACTTGAGGACAAGTAAAGATTTAAGTCGGGAGTGTTGATGAATGGTGAATTTACACTCATCTAGGGATTGAATTGAAACGACCTCGAAAAGTGCCCGAAAACATGCCTTGGAATGTCTGAAATTTTAAATTCTATATATTGTAAAATCCATTTGGTATTTGAAAATCCGACTTGATATTCTTGTTCATGGGGTCCAAATTAGATGAAAAAGGGTCTAACCCCAATTTAAGAGCGAAAGATTAGTAATTATGAAATTCCAAGAATGCAAATTCCAGTGGGGTTTCAGCGTTGCCTTCGCGTTTTGGCCCTAGTACATATTTTTTAGCTCGGTCCAAGACTTCTATGTCTTGGTCCTAAGTGTTCCCAAACGTATTTTTACCTATACTTAGACAAATTTCACCCTCATATCATCTAAATATTTTCCAATACTCACTCAAACACTTAGTCATATTTTCTTCTCCCCAAACTCAAGACTCAAACCCTCATCCCGAGCTAAGGTTCTCCTTCAAGGTTCTTCTTCAAGCTTCAAGTCGCCATCTCCAATCTTCACCGAGTTCATCTTTAAGCGAAGGTATGTGGTTTTTTTTTCATGGGTTCCTTTTACCCATGATACCCAAGCCTTCGTTTACTCAAATTGCATGATTTAAAATTGATTTATGAATGGATCTTGATTATTATGAAATTTACTGCACACTATGTTAAAGCTATGTAAAGTTGTGACTGTTTTGCTATGTTTTGAGCTATAAATTTTGATCTACTGTAAGATTTGAGAAGGGGTTTGCTGTATATTTCTAGAGGGTATTGCAAGGTGTTGATTGATGGTTTTACAATGGATTTTCTTGGATGATTTCATCTCTATATTTCATGGTTTTACACTAGCATTACACACCCTCTAAGAGTTTGATAAATGTCCGGATGTGTTTTTGATGAGTCGAAGGTCCAAACATGAGATAAGATACGATTGACTATATGATGACGAAATGAGCTTATATACATGATATATTCTATATAAAGTATTGCATTAGACCATGCCCTATCCGTGTGACCTAGTTGAGGGGTCAATATCTCAACCAGTAGGATGATGAGTGCTATCATCACTAACCTTGATGAGGGTTTGCAACTCACACACTAAGGTGATGGGTGCTATCATCACTAACCTTGATGAGACGTTTGTACCTCACACACTAAGGTGATAGGTGTTATTATCACTAACCTTGATAAGGGGTTTGTACCTCACACACTAGAGTGATTGATGTTATCATCACTAACCTTAATGATGGGTTTGTACCTCACATACTAGGGTGATGAGTTTTATCATCACTAACCTTGATGACGGGTTTGTACCTTACACACTAGGGTGATGGGTGCTATCATCACTAACCTACCAAGGAGTTTGTACTTTGGAAATCTAGCTTGGTCTCTTCTACACCTATGATATTCTATATGAGCATGAATTACTTAAGCATGTTTTACTTATGCATTGATCATATATATGATATTGTTATAAGTCTACCTATTGCCCATTGTTATGCATTTAGATTATGATGCTCAATTCTTGTTTACAATACATCCTACATAGTACATTCAAATGTACTAACGCATACTCTATGACCAAATGATGTCATCATGTAGGAACCAGTGCAAAAGTTGATCATCTTCCTCCTCCATGTGGCTAGTTCGGTGCTATTCAAGCTAGTTGGTGAGTCCTCCACTCCGGGGACCTTAGTCTATGATTCTCCTATTATGTATTGAGACATTTTTCTTTATTATCTATTTTGACCATGAGGGTGAGCCCGGTTACTTTCTTGGCCCTGTTCTTATCTATGTATAGAGGTGTTTGTTGGACATGTTATGTATCTATACTAAGAGCTTTGACTCTGTTGTTCTTGATTTCTATGATAAGAGCTTATCTCTTGTCTCTTGTATTATCTCTTGAATATGATTTTGTGCAAGTTTTCCCCTGGTCTTGTTGCCCTTATTCTTATTCTTTTATGTTGTATCTATTGCTTCCGCGACCAAGGATATGTAATGATGTTCTAAGAAGCTTGCTTGGGGTCCTTTTGGGTTCCCCTTGTGCCGTGTCATGTCTAGACCCTTGGCTTGGGTTGTGACATGAATTGTAAATAAAATATGTCCTTGATTCCTTATTTTCTACCATAAAATGACATAAACTATTGTTTTTGTAGAAAGGTGAAGATTGAGGAGCATTTGGAACAGAAACATGCAAATAGAGGTTGAAAATGAACAAACAATGAAATAGAAACACTAAGCATCCCAAAGGTACATGGTGGGTCACCAAAGCACCCATACCTCAGCAAAGCACCATCAAACAAAAGGCAAGTCAACTAGACAAAGGGCGAGATACAGGAAGGATTTGGCAAGTTGCTAACTTTTTTGGCGACCTCAACTCAGCTTGCACAATAGGCCATAGATTTGTCCTGGAGTCATTGGTTAAAGGGTAAACTCAAGCACCAAATGGCATATCACCAATCCTTTGACTAGCTTGACTAAGTTCACCAAATTTCCATATAAAGTCCAGACAAAAGTAGTAGTCTGTGATGCTGTTGAAGGAGGAATATAGGAATCACTGACTTGATCGGTGAGCTAGACTAATGTCACTAATTGGAAGTTTGAGGAAGATATTTTGTACTTTTTATATAGAATATAAATAACACAGGGGTTGACATATTTTAAGGGGATGTATCATGGTTAACAATAGAGTAGTACATGTTTCTAGTAGAGAGTAGTCATTTTTAGAGGAGTACAATTTTTATTAGGAAGCAATTTTTTTTTTCTTTTGTGAAGAGAGTGGGGGGGGGGGACTTACTAATCATTAATATAAATAGGGGTTTTGCTAAACTTTTTTTGATTTCTTATGTTTTAAGAATAATTCAATAGAAGGGAATCTATTTGGTAAATTACCCATGTTCTATATGATGATTAGTTAAAAATCCCAAAACTTCTAAGGGAAAAATGTTGACCATTACGTTATAATTGGCTGTTGCGTGCTTGATTTTACTTGATTTGTTGATGAATTTTTATGGATTTTCTTATTATACCATGTTTTTATGTATGGATTGAGGTTGCAAACTTAGTTCCAGCCTAATATCTTCTTGTATGCTTGAAAAGACTGCATGAAGTGAGGTTAAATAATGATAAGACATTTATGTGTTGAATTAATGAAATCTCCTTGAGGTAGGTGATTTTTTCTAATATTGAAGTGTTATGCATTGGACCCATAGTAGCAAGAGAAAGTTATTGTGGAATGTTCATCTTATGTTTGAGAGAACTTTGATCAAATGTTAGATTCACCTTCTCTACCCATGTAGATTCACCATCCTTTGACTATTTTCAAATACCCATGTCATTTACTATTTGTGTATCTACTTGTCTCTCCTAGAAGTTACTTAAATTCTCATGATCTTTGCTTTATTAACATTGTTTCTAGTGATACGTTCCTCCAAAATTTACTTTTAGATTATTGTTTGTTGTTATATGTTGTTTGCTCATACTACGAAAGATTAAAGCACCTATGTTACTTCTTGATTTGAGCTCTAACCTTATCATTTATCTGTGGGTTCGGCCTTGATGCCAAGTTGCGTAAATATACTTTTCATGATAGCAAACAATTAAACATGTAAATACTGTGTTGATGTTTTAGTTATCAAATACCAAATTTCTCACAACCCAAGATAGGACCTAGACATAACATAGTGAATGAGAAGCCCAAATGATCCTCACCTAAGCCTATAAGAATTCAATCAAGCATTTCATAGGTAATGATCATAATAAATATAGATGCAAGCTATGGGAAATAGGGGTTTAATATACAATAGAGTAAAGACACCCAATCGTCATTATACTACACTTATTGTTCTATAGTACCTCTACATAATATATCTGATGGGGGCTAAGAAATCTCCAGAGCTCACTATCAATTCATATGGCCCTGCAAGTAAGAAAGAATGAAAATTCAGAAAAAGGGAAAATCTTGAAATTTCCTGGGGACAATGTACAAACCACATCAGTGGCATGTGGTTCATACCATGAGTCATAGTCAAGGCTCTTGGGTTGGGACCAGTGAGGTGAAAATTTGGCAAAGTATAAAGGTGGTCTATGAGGGATAATTACCATTCGTAAATGGAACTATAAAACATATAGTGTGTTCTTTGAAGGGTGGCCCAGGTTGATCAAATTTTGAGTTTTTGATGTGTGATATACAAATAATTGGACAAGTCATAGACTCCTTTATGAGTCATAGAATGTGGTCATATGATGGGACCTGAATTGAGAAAATTTTTGTAGGTGTTGGATAGTTTCACGAATTGTCTTTATCACTCATAGACGAATCTATTAGTCATAAGGTGGCCTTGTAAATGGAGTTTTATAGAAATATTTTAGAGGTTCAAAATGTAACCTGGATGAAACATGTCTTCTACTACTCGTGGTTTAATCTACACCCATAGATTGGGCTCGTAATTGGACTCATTAGTTTTAATTTAAGGAAATTTTAAGATTTCTCTCATGACCTAAGCTTAATACTACAACACTAAAAGATTAAATACTACCCATATCAGACCAAACCTTCTCCACTACTCTCATTCACTCTTTACAAGCATCCCCAAATATTTTTTTAAGTCAAGAACTCTCTCAAGAACATAAGGAAGGGCAACTAGGGTTTTCTCAAGTTTTCTTCTTCAACATCAACCCTTTTCTTAAGATTCCTAATAAAGGTATGTGGGGTTTATTCATGGGTTCCTTCCACCTATAAAGCCTATGATTTCCTATTACTTTCCTGTAGTTTAGATAACACAATTTTCATGAATTTTCCAATTATTTCTTCAAATATATACTTTATAAATTATTGAAGCTTTATTTATCTATTTTGACTTATATCATGTCACGATCCAAAATAAGATCTCAACTAAAGAAGAATAAAATATAAATTTTCAAAAACCTAGAGTCATGTGTACAAGAGCATCTAAGGTAGTATGATAGCATAGATACAACTCTCTCAAGAGAAATAGAAACTTGTCTCATAAAATTAGATAGAAGTCTGAAAAAAGCAATAAAGAGAATCCAAAAGATCGACGGTGACCAAAAGTTTGAGCATCAATGGTAAGATCTAAATGGAAGTAGAATAGCTCAACTGGAGAGACCAACTGTCCTATATGAGTCCCTATGCTGGATCTGTAAGGAGGAATAAAGTAGGAGTGAGTACACCAAAATGTACCAAGTAGATTCAGCTGACTGGGTAAGAGAAATTAAAACAAATATGCAATAATGGAGAATCTTATCCATTTATCCAAAAAGGTTAGTGCACAACTAAATATATACATAATAATGAGATAAGGTATCTTCAATAACCCATAGTAAAGCCTTTCCACCTACACATGGTCAAGGTAACATAAGAATGCATGAACCTTGCCACCTGCTCATGATCAAGGAGTATCACAATGCCATGTCCTTGCCAACTACTTATGGTCAAGGGAATATAAGATATGAATCCCATCCCTGCCTCCTACCCGAGTCAAGGAGCTGGTACCAATGTGGAGAATTACACCATTGCCTCCTACTCGGTTCAAGGGCTGTCACAAGCAACATACAATAAGAGTAAATAAAAGATGAAATCCAGAAATGACTCTAATATATAAAGTGTCATTAAAATAGGAATATTGGTAGATGAATCTAATATAATCAAATGCACATTAAAAGTAATATTAAGAATCTCTACTAATGTCCAAACAATTATCATGTCTCAAATCATCTAAACTGCGCCAAAAAGGTCCCAAAAATGTGCCTCAGAAATTTCTATAATAGTAATTTCTATATATCATAAAATTCATGCGTGATATCGAAAATCGGACTTCATAATCATGATCAGGGGGAAATGTAGTGGGAAATGGGTATAACCTATATTCTAGAGCAACTATAGCAAAAAAATAATTTGCAGAAATTTTCATTTCCAGTGGCTGTCCGCGATGGCTTGCCATGAGGACCGGTCCCGGAGTAGTGTTGTGACTTCCTTGTTTTTCCTGTTTCAGCCTAAGTCATTAGGGTCTTAGCCTCATAGCCTCATATATGTGAAAACACCTATACTTAGTCATTTTTCAACTCTATATCTTTCTAGACACTCTAAAAGTCCTTTCTAACACTTAACAAAATATTTAATCCAAATTCAAGTGTCCCAAGCATAATTCCAAATCTCAAGAATATTCATTAAAGCTTCAAGTTCTCTTCAAGTCTACACTAAGAAAACCCAAGTTTAAGTTATATGGGTTTCAACCATTGGGTCCTTTCATCCCATGGTGCCCAATCTTCCTATCTTATCGTTGCCATGACCCAAGCCTAGGGCCTAGATGTGATCGGCGAATGGGGAACCCGAAGGAATCCCAAACAAGCCTCATAGCATATCGTTACACATTCTTAGTCGCAGAAGCAATATAAAAAGACATAAGAAACATGAACAAGGGGAATTGTGACTAAGGGAAAGAGAGATAGAGATAGAGGTTAACACTTAAGTAACTTAGATGAGTCAAAGCTCAAACATAATACATAACTTGTCCAACAACACCTCTAAATATAAATACTTAGCGGGGCCAAGATAAAGCAACCATCCTCACCCTCGTGGTCATAAGTATACAATAATGAAAAAGGGTCTTAATACATAACTTAAGAGAATAGTCATTGTCCCAAGAATGGAGGACTTACCAAGGCTAACTTGAACAATCCGTTTAGCTACGAGTAGAATCAATAGGAGCTCTGGTTCCTACATGGTAAGATCATACAGGCATAGAGTATGCATTAGTACATTTTAATGTACTAAGTATGTAGGATGCAATGCAAGCAAGAGATAGGTAACATAATCAAAATGCATAATTGTAAGCAAAGGATAGGTATAACATCGATATGACATGCATGCTCAATGCTTAAGGTAAAACATGCTAGTAAATCATGATCAAGAAATATAAACTCAATATAACAAACATACTCAAACCCTTTTGTACCAACCTTTGTGAAATGGGCCAAATGACCCCAATTCATCTTACGATATAACCTTTTTGGAGAGTGTTATCAATATCCCTACAGTACGATATAGTCTTTTTGGTAAGTAGTATAAGACACCTCCTACTTTACGATATCATCTTTTGGGTAGGAAACATGATTCATTCAATCTTACAGCATGACCTTTTCAATAGAATGTCTATACCTTACAATATGATCTTTTCAGTGGGAACCTTTAGTCTTTCTACCTTACGGCGTGGCCTTTTCGGTGGGGTGTCCATACCTAACAATATAATCTTTTTGGTAGGAACAATTAGCTATTCTACCTTAAGGCATGGCCTTTTCGGTAGGGTGTCCATACCTTATGATATGATCCTTTTGGTAGGAATCATTAAACGCTCTACCTTATGGCATGGCCTTTTCAGTAGGAATCATTAACCACTCTACCTTACGACATGACCTTTTCGGTAGGAATCATAGAACTAGCTCATCAAACCATTACATTCAAATCATCAAGAAAGAACTCCTCGTTTTCCCATGAACACAACAAACATAAGAATCCAAAAACAACATGCAACACCATAGGTACTTCTCCATGAAAACAACTCATATGGACATCCCTACAATCACCACAAAGTCATCATATCCCTACACTTCCTCTCCTCATTATACATCATATGCCTATAATCATATCATCATCATTTCATCATTATTTCATCATCATATAATCATCATAACACCATTCAACTCATAAGACATACATTGGATCTTCAATTCCTCAAGAAATCCTAGCCAAACATTTTATCAAACACTTGGCAAGTGTGTAATGGGGGTGAAAGACCATACAAATTGGAGATGAAATCATATAAGAATATCTATTATAAAACCATCATTCAATACCTTGCAACACCCTCAAGACATACACATCAAAATCCCTTATCAAATCTTTCATTAGATCCAAGATTTAAAGCTCAAAACATGCTAAAACAACCATACTTTCATGAACTAAAATAACTGTGCAGTAAATTTCTCAATATACAAGAACCACATGTAAAATCAACTTTAAATCATGTATTATTAAGCAAAAGGGGGTTTAAGCACTATGGGTGAAAGGACCCAATAGTTCAACATCACATACCTTAGCTTTGGAGAACCCTTGAAAGAGATTGAAGATGGAGACTTGAAGCTTGAGTGAAATCCTTGAAGAAATCCCTAAGATTGGTCTTGAGTTTTGGGATTTGAATTTAGAGTGAAATATGAGTCTAAATGTTTAATAGGATATTGGGGAATATTGAGGATGATATGAGGGTGAAATAAAGATAAGTATAGGTAAAAATACGTATGGAAACCCTTGGGCCCAAGAATTGAAAGTCTTGTACAAAATAAAAAAATAAGGCCAAAATAACACTGGTCCGCGACGTGGATGCTCATTGGAAATCTGTATTTTTTGGACAAATGAGTTCTACAAAAATGACATAAATCCTTCATCCGAACTCAAAATGAGGTAAAACCAAGTGCATTGGAAAGATAACTCAAGGGGCTTTGAGTTGGTAGGTCATGGGCCACTCAATGCTTTGTGTGCTAAGAGATGCCCCTTCAAAGTAACCCTCCTAAATAGCGTTTATTGTGATTTTTGAATTTTGATACGGTTGCTCTAAAATTCTGGTTAGAACCATTTCCCACCAAATTTTACCCCCTAAACAAGAATATAAAGTCAAAATTTTAAAATAATGAATGGATTTTTAGATATGTGAAAATTATGATTCCGGGCACTTTTGAGGCACATTTTTTGGGATCGTTGCACTAAACTTTTGTATTTGAACTATGTGTTGACCTGATTCCCTCATGGAATACATAGGCGGACTATATCTTCCTCGATCATTTTATTAGAAAAACTTTTCCCCTTTTCATTCTTACGCATGAAGTACGTGCGACCTGATTTCCTTTTGGATACGTAGGAAACCCACCTTGGGTTTGGCTCTTTTACTTTTAAATTTTTTAAAAAATCCTTATACTTTATTATGAGTGTCTTGATTATTATGCAATTTGAGGAGGAATCAACCTCTAAATTTTAAATTTTAGAGTTTTTGTTTTGTTTAATCGTTGTCTTGATTATTATGCAATTTGAGGAGGAATCGACCTTTAAATTTTAAATTTTAGAGTTTTTATTTTGTTCAATCGTTTTTCTCCCCATTTTTAAAAGAATTTATTTCAAGTGCCTCTATAACTAAAAACAGGGGCAAATTCTTTTGAATCGACTTAATTGCATTTTTAGCTTATAAAGCTTTCTTTTCTCTCTTATATGAAATCGACTATCCTCGGTACTTGAAACTAGGGAAATTGTTTTTCTTTTCTTTGAAGTAACATTGATATTTTTGACATTCAGCTATTTTAAGTTGAGTATTATTTTATATTCGAGTCTTTTTAGCCACTAAGTAGGATTCCTTTTTTGAGTTGTCTAAGTCTTTCAAAATGACATAGTTTCTGCTGTAACTGTCCGACAAACGATTTGTATCCAATGGAATGTTGAAGTATATGGATGCACTAGGACAAGAATATGCTTAAGGGATAAGTTTCCCCCTAAAAGTATGAGTCAACCAATTTTTGTTTAAACTCATAATTTTTCTTTGATGAGACAGGCTCAACTGATATGCACATGGTGGAGATGATGGAATATTTCACTTTCTTCAAAGGAAAATGTGTTCAAAGTAATATGGTGGAGATTATGAGTTTGAATTCACTAACGTTATCATTATTTTATACATATTCATTTTGTTCAAATGCTCTAACAATTTCTCTTAGTGTGTAGTATTCATAAGGTAGCAGGATATTCATGGCTTTAGCTTATTTAAAGCTCCTTCAAGTGGACATAATTTAATTCTCCTCTAACTTTTGTTATGAACGTGGACACTATCTTTGTTCATCTTGCTCTTAAAGTGGATGCTGTTCAGCTCTTTATCAAATTTTTAATATGGGCATGTACAAGAGTTCAACATCTCAATAAAGGACCGTGAGCATAATTTCTCTCAAATTCAACTATTAGTTTTACCAGTAATACTTATTTTTAGATTGTGGCATTTTCTAATGGCTCGTGGACATACGATTATGAATCTAATCTTCTTTGAATTGAATATAAATGTGGCCACATAATATAAATTTATTTTCCCTTATAATAGGATGTGGATGTGGATGTGGCATAAATTTTTTAGTTCTAACAAGTGGAAGTGGATTTAAATTTTTGTACTGTGGACTATGTGGATTTATTTTTCATTATGATCTTGTGGAAGTGGATTAAATCACACTGTGGACGTGGATTTATTTTTTGCATTGTCATTTTGTGGAAGTGGATTTAAATTTTGGTACCCTGGAGGTGAATTTATTTTTTGTATTATCATCCTGTGGAAGTAGATTTAAATTTTCACACTGTGGATATGGATTTCTTTTTTGCATTATCATCATGTGAAAGTGGATTTAAATTTTCTCACTGTGGATGTGAATTTTATTTTTTGCATTGTCATCCTGTGGAAGTCGATTTAAACTTTCGCATTATGGACATGGATTTATTTTTTGTATTATCATCCCGTGGAAGTGGATTTAAATCTTCACATTGTGGACTTGGGTTTATTTTTTGCATTATCATCTTGTGAAAGTTAATTTAAATTTTTGCACTGTAGATATGGATTTATTTTTTGCAAGTTAATTTAAATTTGCACTGTGGACATGGATTTATTTTTTGCATTATGATCTTTTGGAAGTGGATTTAAATTTTTGCTCTGTGGACGTGAATTTATTTATTGCATTATGATCTTGTGAAAGTGGATTTAAAATTTTTCACTGTGGACGTAAATTTATTTATTTTATTATGATTTTATGGAAGTGGATTTAAATTTTTACACAGTGGATGTGAATTTATATCATGAATTATTGTGGACATCATTGTACCTCTAACTCTTTCTAAATGGATGCATATGTGGATTTTACCTTTGTTAAAGTGTACATAAAAGTGGATCTAGCTTTTCCCAAGTCTTCACCATGTGGACTCAGTTTTCTACGAGAACAACATGCAAGAGTAAATTTACATTATTTCATCTTTGTCATATATATTTTATTATTAATGATTGTTTCTAGCTTGTGGCACTTAGAAAAGTGACAAGATTGAAGTTAGCACCAAATATCAACTCATGGATCATGCTCTATGCAGTGAACTGGGGCAATTGCTGAAGTTTGAGTTAAGCTCATCAGTAAGAGGAGCATAAGCACAACGTGAAACGTTTTCTTAGCTGCGAATTAGGACATAGTCTAGAGAGGAGTACCAAACTCTTTGGACACAAGCTAAGAAGTGACTTCTACGACAATCTAACTGTCACGACCCAAGTCTAGGGCCTAGACGTGACACATCGAATAGGAACCCGAAAGGACTCAAACAACCCTCTTGCATATCAATCACGCATTCTTAGTCGCGGAAGCAAAGTAAACAACATCAAGAAAGTATAAACAAAGATAAAGAGACTAAGAGAAGTCTTTAATAACATAAATTATAAAAGAGTCAAAGCTCAAGAACCATTACATCATTAGTTCCAACAACACTTCTAAACATAGACTTGAGCAGAGGCCAAGTTACTTTCCGAGCTCACCCTCATAGTATAAATAGTTCAACATTAAAAAATGACAAAGGCAAGATCAGCATAGCTAATGTCCCCAACTTTGAGGACTTACCAATGGCTTATCTTCAAAAGGACCAACCAGCCACGTGAAGGAGGAAGATAATCAGGTGCGGTTCCGGTTCCAACATGGTAACATCTTGTAGGCATAGAGTATGCATTATTACATTTGAATGTACTATGTATGTAGGATGCAATATAACAAGAGATAAACGATATAATCGAAATGCTTAATTAGGCAATGAATGAGCATAATAACAATATGGCATGCATGAATGATGCTTAAAGTAAAACATGCTTTTACCGAATATATTACATATGTAGGAAGAGACCACCTTTATAGACCAAGCAAAGTAGTACTTGGAATCCAAGGTATGACCACCCCTTGGGAAGTGATTGAGAAATCTACCCCTCAATTGGCAGATGGGCATACCACCCCCCATCATAGTGGTCAAGGTATATATCCCTCAACATGTTAGATGAGCATGACCACCCCCCATCAAAGTGATTGAGGAACATACCCCCCCCCCCCAAATTAGTAGATGAGCATGACGACCCCCCATCAAAGTGATTGAGGGATATACACCCCAGTTGGTAAATGGGCATACCACCGCTCATTATAGTGGTTTAGGCATAACACCTCCTCAACTAGGTGTGGTCAACTTACAAAACTATAGATACTTTCATGAGATCAACACATGCATACATTCCTTTCATCATCATAAAGTCACTTAACTCATATGCCATGCATTAGACCTTCAATGTCTTAAGATTCCATAACTACATATTTTATCAAACACTTGGCGGGTGTGTAATGCTAGTACAAAATCATGCAATTCAAGAATGACATCATGTGAGGAAAATCAATGTAAAACCACCCACCAACACTTGGTAACACGCTAATGCAAGATAAATCAAAAGCCTTAATCAAAGCACATAATGGATGATAGATTCATCGCTCAAAACATGCTTAAACAGTCACATATTATGAAACCCCAACATAGTTTATGATCAACTTTCATAGTAAAAGATACCCGTAGATAATCTAACATGAAAACATGCAATTTAGAAAAAAGGAAGGTTAGGTACCATGGGTGAAAAGACCCAATGTTGAAACCCACATACCTCAACTTTGGAGATTTTCTTGATGAAGATTTGAATGAGAACTTGAAGCTTGAATGAAATTCTTGAGATCGGAAATGAGTTTGGGACACTTATTTTGGATGAAATATTTATCTAAGTGTTAGAGAGGGTTTTGGTGAATGTCTTGAGTGATATGGGGTTGAAAAATGACAAAGGAATTTTTATGCATAGAATGTCTTAGACCCAAGATCCCAAAGCCTTAGGCCAAAATTAGAAAAATTGGCAGCAAAATACAGTGCTCTGCGACACGCCGTCGCGAAGCTAATGCGCATCCCTACTATTTTGCACAAACTTGGAAAAATCAAATTTTGCTATGGTTGCTCTAAAATCGGGATTATACCCACTTCTCAATCAATTTTTCCCCGATCAAGAATATGAAGTCGGAGTTTTAATATCACGCACAAATTTTGAGATATATGGAAATAAAGATTATGAGCATTTTTGAGGCACATTTTCAGGCACTTTTTGGGGTATTTCAGTATCTACCCCTTGAAGACATTCGTTTTTGAATGTCAAAGAAGCATACATAATAAGAGTAATCATGAAGGAATTAGCCCAAACAAAAATGCAATAATGCACTTAAATATCGCTTTCAAAAATATCACATATGTTTCAAAATCACCATAAACTTGTCAACATAAACATAAATGCATGCAAATGATGTAAGGGATGAAACATAAGACTTGAAATCACATAGGGGGCTTAAATTAGAACCATAGACTTGAGTAAAATGGAAGAGATACGAATATCACTTTTGCATGTCCGCCTCGGCTTCCCATGTGGCACTTTCAACTTGTTCGTTTCTCCAAAGGACCTTAACGGAAGCTACATCATTGTTCCTCAACCTCTTCACTTGTCTATCCAGAATTTCTAATAAAACCTCTTCACAAGTCAATTATCTTCGACAACACCCACAATATCTAGAGGCACAATAGCACTTGGGTCGCCCACACACATCCTCAACATAGACACATGGAAGACCGGATGAACTATATTCATATCATTGGGAAACTCCAACTCGTACACAACTTTATCAATCCTCCTTAACATTCTATAAGGACCCACATATCTTGGACTCAATTTACCCTTCCTAGCAAAACAAACCACACCCTTCATTGGTGAGACCTTCAAATACCCAATCACCAATCGTGAATTCAAGATCCCTTTTCATCCTTTCCCTTATCATCCTCACCTTCCCATTGGCCTCCATAACCAAATCCAAGCCTAACAAAGCCATCTTCCCCATCTCAAACCATCTAACTGGGGACCTACAACATCTACCATAGAGAGCCTCAAAGGGAGCCATACCAATGCTTCAATGGTTATTATTGTAAGAAAACTTAATAAGTGAAAGATGTTCACCCCAACTACCCTTAAACTCCAAAACACAAGCTCTAAGCATATTCTTAAGAGTTTGGATAGTTCTTTCGGCTTGGCCATCCGTTTGAGGGTGAAAGGCCATACTAAGCTTTACCTTGGTACCAAGACCTCTTTGGAAGGACGTCCAACAGTGAGAATGAATTGAGAACCACGGTCTAGTATGATAGACCAAGGCAACCCATGTAATCAAATCAACTCATGAATGTACAATCTAGCATAATCTTTGGCACCATATGTAGTTTTGACCGTGAGTAAATGAGCCAACTTTGTCATTCTACCAACCACAACCCAAATAGAATCAAAATGCTTTCTAGTCTTAGGAAACCCAACCATAAAATCGATGTTAATTTCCTCCCACTTCCAAGTAGGAACCTTTGTATCTTAGGCTAGGTCACCTGACCTTTGATTCTCGGCTTTTGCTTGTTGGCAATTATGACAATCGGATACAAACTTATCAATATCTCTTTTCATACCATCCCACCAAAAGACTTTCCTCAAATCTCTATACATCTTTGTAGAACCGGGGTGAATAGAGTAGGAAGAATTATGAGCCTCGTCTAGAATCTGCTTTCTCAAGTCATCCATACTAGGCACACATAACCTACCTTGGTACCTAAGGGCACTGTCTCCCCCTTGGGAGAAAACCTCCACTTTACCATTTCTCACCAAGGCCTTCAATTCTAAAAAGGTGGGGTCAGGATCTTGCCTTGGCTTCACCTCCTCAATCAATGAATATTTAGAACCATCAACAACCTCTACACCACCATTATCAACCTCCTCCAACCTAACTCACAATCTAGCCAACCGATGGACCTCCTTAGCCACCTTTTTTCCACCGTCATCAGCATGAGCTACGCTACTCATAAAGACCCTACTTAAAGCATCAGGCATAATATTAGCATTGTCCAGGTGATAATGCACACTCATATCAAAATCTTTGAGGAGCTCTAACCACCTTCACTATCTCAAGTTGAGATCTTTTTGGGTCAACATATATTGGAGACTCTTATGATCGATGAATACATCAACATGAACCCCATATAAATAATGATGATAAATTTTCAAAGCAAATATCATGATGGCCAGTTCAAGATCATGGGTAGGATAGTTCTTTTCATGTACCTTAAGTTGTCTAGAGGCATAAGCTATCACCTTACCATTTTGAATTAAGACACGATCGAAACTAATTCTTGAGGCATCACAATACACAACAAACCCTCCAACCCTTCTGGTAGAGACAAGATAGGAGCGGAGACAAGCTTATCCTTCAAAGTTTGGTAACTCTTTTCACACTCATTGGTCCACACAAATTTTGCCTTCTTTTGGGTCACTTAGCCATGGGAGAAGCAATAGAAGAGAATTAGTTAACAAACCTCTGGTAGTAACTCGCTAAACCTAAGAAACTTCTAATGTCTGATGGAGTCAAAGGTCTAGGCCAAGTTCTAATCACTTTCGTCTTTTTAGGATCCACCTTGATACCATCACCCGACACCACATGACCTAGAAAGGAAACCTCTTTCAACAAAACTCACATTTGTCATATTTCGCATACAACTTTTTCTCCCACAAGATTTGTAGCACTACTCTCAAGTGAGCCACATGCTCCTCCTCACTATGGGAATAGATCAAAACATCATCAATGAAGACCATCACTAACAAATCAAAGTCAGGTTTGATGACCCAATACATAAGATCCATGAAGATAGCCGGTGTATTGGTCAACCCAAAAAACATAACCATAAACTCATAGTGCCCATACCTAGTCTGGAAGGCCATCTTGGGAATGTCACACTACCTCACTTTCACTTGGTGATACTAGGACCAAAGATCAATCTTAAAAAAGTGACTAGACCCTTGAAGTTGGTCAAAAAGATCATCAATCCTTGGTAGAAATTACTTATTCTTTATGGTGACCCTATTAAGTTGCCGGTATCAATGTACATTCTAAGAGTACCAACCTTCTTCTTTACAAACAACATCGATGCACAACAAGGTGATTGGCTAGGCCTAATTAAAACCTTCTCCAACAAATCCCTCAATTGCTCCTTCAACTCCTTCAACTTCACTGGGGCCATACGGTAGTGGAGAATGGAAATGGGTTGAGTATCGGGAAGGAGGTCTATACCAAAGTCTATTTCCCTTTTGGGAGGAATACTGGGAAGATCATTAGGGAAGACATCAAGAAACTCATTAACCACCAAAACCAACTCTATAGGAAGTACTTTGGCTCAACATCCCTAACCTTCACAAAATGATAGAGACACCCCTTCAAAATCAACTTATGGGCTTTAATACAAGAGATGAATCTACCCTTCACCACCACATCATGTCTCTCCCACTCAAGGACGGGTTCTTTCGGGAATTAGAATTTGACACTATAGGATCTACAATTAATAGAAGCATAATATGCATGTAACCAATCCATCCTAAGAATGACATCAAAATCCACCATATCCAATTCAACTATCACGACCCAAGCCTAGGGCCTAGACATGACACAGGGAATGGGGAACCCGAAGGGACACCAGATAAGCCTCTTAACATATCATTACCACATCATTGGTCATGGAAGCAATTAAACAACATAATAAGAGTAAAGATAAGGGAAAAGGGCTAAAGGGATACTTTGGTAACATAATAAGAGTAGAGATAGGGGAAAGGGCTAAAGGGATACTTTTATAACATAAACACCAAAACAAGAGAGTCAAGGATCAATACATAACATGTCCAACAACACCTCACTACATAGGAAAGAGCGGGGGCCAAGACAAACAACTAGGCTCACCCTCATAGTCAATACATATATAAAAAAAGATAGTCTTAGTACATAGCATGAGATCATAGATATGGTCCCCAGAGTGGTGGACTCACCAACTAGCTTAAGAGAATTCATACTAGCCACGTGGAGGAAGATGCTCAAGTGGGCCTCCGGTTCCTACCTGGTGACATCATGTAGGTATAGAATATGCATTAGGACGTTTGGATGTACTAAGTATATAGGATGTAAACGTAACAAGAGACAAGCAACATAATCGAAATTCATAGGCATAAGGAATGAGTAGCATATAACAATATGGCGTGCATAGAAGATGCGTAATGTAAATCATGCTTGCTTAGAATATAATACACGTATAAGAAGAGACCATCATTATAGAGTTCATAGTTTATCAAGGTACAAACTCCTTGATTGGTTGGTGGATCGTCTCATCCTACTACCTATGGTGATTGAGGTACAAACCCCTCAACCCGGTTATCAAGGTACAAACCCCTCGATTGGTTGGTGGATCATTGTACCCTACCACCCCTAGTGATTTAGGTATAAACCGCTCAACCTGATTATCAAGGTACAATCCCCTCGACATGGTTACCTAGGCTCTTAACCCCCTGAGTAGGGCATGGTCAATTTCCAACACTATATAGGAGAATATTATATACATACATTCCTTTCATCATCATAAATTCATTCAACTCATAAGACATGCATTGGACATTCAATTCCTCAAGAAACCATAACCAGACTTTTTATCAAACACTTAGCAGGTGTTTGGAGCTAGTGTAAAACAATGCAATTTAGGAATGAAATCATGCAACGAAATCTAATGTAAAACCATCCATCAATACTTGGTAACACCCTCTAGCAATATACACTAAAACCCTTCATCAAATTCCATAATAGATCTTAGATTCATGTCTTAAAACATGCTAAAATAGTCACAACTTCATGAAACCCCAACATAGTTCATAGTCAAATTCATAGTAAGTAAGACATATAAGTAAATCAACTTAAAATCATGCAATTTAAGTAAAAAGGAAGCTTAGGCTCCATGGGTGAAAGGAACCCATGAATGAAACCCACACACCTTGACTTTGGAGAATTTCTTGAAGAAGATTTGAATGGAGGCCTGAAGCTTGGATGAATTCCTTAAGATCCGAAAGAGATTTGGACACTTGAATATTGAAAGGAATATTAGTCTAAGTATTTGAGAGTGTATTGGGGAATGTCTTGGATGATATGAGGGTGAAATATGGCTAAGTATAGATATTTTAAAACATGGGAAGGCTTAGGCCCAAGACCCTAAAGCCTTGGATTGAAGTGGAAAAAGTGCACAAATATTACACTGAGGAGCACCCTTGGCGCATCACGCCAAGGACGTGCTAGCTCTATGGAAATCACATTTTTGTGATTTTTAAATTTTGCTACGATTGCTCTTAATCATGGTTAGACTTATCTTCCACTCAATATTTCCCCATGAATAAGAATATGAAGTCAGATTTTTGATATCACACATGGATTTTTGAGATTTATGAAAATTATAATTCTGAGCATTTTCGAGGCACATTTTTGGGCACTCTTTGGGGTTGATTTAATATCTCCCCCTTGGAAATATTCGCCCCCAAATGTCAAAGAAAGGAATATGAGAGACATAAACAAGATAATTTCATCCCATATAAGGATACAACAATGCACTTAAACATCATTTCAAAAATCTCAGCATAAGTGTAAGATCATGAACTTATTAAAAAAACACAAATGCATACAAATGACATAGGGGCTGAAACATAAGACTTGAAATCACATAGGGGACTTAGAATTAGTAATGGAAAATATAAGGATATCATTTTTTTATGTCCTTTTTGGCCTCCCAAGTAGCACTTTCAACTTATTGATACTTCCAAAGGACCTTAACGGAAGCCACATCCCTGTTTCTCAACCTCTTCACTTGTCTATCAAAAATCTGAA
>JAOTQR010000001.1:10927159-10945718 GCA_025774065.1 Solanum ossicruentum | reverse complement strand
TTGATACTTCCAAAGGACCTTAACGGAAGCCACATCCCTGTTTCTCAACCTCTTCACTTGTCTATCAAAAATCTGAACCAGAACCTCTTCATAAGTCAAGTTGTCTTCAACAACACCCACAACATCAAACGAAAAAATAACATTTGGATCACCCACATACTTCCTCATCAGAGACACATAGAAGACCGGATGAACCAAATCAAATTCACTTGGCAATTCCAACTCATAAGCTACCTTGCCAATTCTCCTCATTGACCTATACAAACCCACATATCCTGGAATCAACATGCCCTTCTTACCAAAATGAACCACACTTTTCATGGGTGAAATCTTCAAATAGACCCAAATCACCATCTTTGAATTCAAGATCCCTTCTCCTCACATCGGCGTAGGACTTTTGGTGACTTTAGGCCATCTTCAACCTTTTCTAATCATCCTAACCTTCTAAAGAGCATCCATAACCAGCTCTGGACCTATCAAAGCCACCTTTCCTACCTCAAACCACCCAACCGGTGATCTACAATGCCTACCATAGAGGGCCTCAAAAGAATTCTACCAATACTAGAATGATAGCTATTGTTATATGAAAACTCAATCAATCGAAGATGATCATAGCAACTACCCTTCAAATCCAATACACAAGCTCTAAGCATATCTTCAAAGATTTGGATAGTTCTTTCGGCTTGGCCATCCCTTTGAAGATGAAAGGCTGTACTAAGTTTAACTCTTGTACTAAGACAACTTTGAAAGGAATTCAACAAATACGAAGTAAATTGAGCACCATGATCCGATATATGGACAAAGGAACCCATGCAACCTCACTAAGTCATGGATATACAACCTAGCATAATCTTCATTCCAATATGTGGTCTTAACCGGTAGAAAGTGAGCCGACTTTCTCATCCTATCAAACACAACCCAAGTGGAATCAAAACCCTTTCTAGTCTTGGGCAACCAAACTACAAAATCCATATTAATCTCCTCCCACTTCCAAGTAGGAATCTCTATGTCTTGTGCTAGGCCACCCGACCTTTGGTGGTCGGCTTTGACTTGTTGGCAACTATGACAACCAGATACAAATTTGGTAATGTCCTTCTTCATACCTCCTTGGTAATACCCCTCTCTCAAGTCTCTATACATCTTAGTAGAATTGGGGTAAATAGAATAGGAAGAACCATGAGCCTCATCAAGAATCTTTTCCCTCAAGCCATCAACACAAGGCACGCATAGCCGACCTAGGTATCTAGCGCACCATCTCCCCCTTGGGAGAAAACATCCACCTTACCATCCTTTACCAATGCCTTCAATTCTAACAAAACGGCGTCAAGATCTTGCTTAGCTTTCACCTCCTCAACTAATGAAGATTTAGAGGCATCAACTACCACAATCCTCCATTATCCACCTCTTCCTTCCTAACCCCCAATCTAGCCAACCGATGGACCTCATTAACCACCCCTTTTCCACCATCATCAATATGTACTAGGATACCCATAGATACCCTACTCAAAACATCTGCCACTGCATTAGCCTTACCGAGATGATAATGCACACTCATATAATAATCCTTAAGAAGTCTAACCACCTTCCTTTTCTCAAGTTGAGATCTTTTTGAGTAAAGATATATTAGAGACTCTTATGATCAGTAAACACATCAACATGCACCCCATACAAATAGTGATGCCAAATTTTCAAAGTAAATACCACGGTGGCTAATTAAAGATCATGGGTAGGATAATTCTTCTCATGTGCTTTGAGTTTTCTAGAAGAACAGGCTATCAGCTTACCATTTTGCATCAATGCACAACCCAAACCAACCCTTAAAGCATTACAATACACTACAAAACCTTCTAGCCCTTACAGTAGTGACAATATAGGGGAAGACACAAGCTTATCTTTCAATGTTTGGAAACTCTTTCCACACTCATCGGTCCATAAAAATTTGGCTTTCTTTTGAGTCAACTTGGTCATAGGAGAAGCAATAGAAGAGAACCCATTCACAAACCTCCGGTAGTAGCCCACTAAGCCCAAGAAGCTCTTAATATTCGATGGGGTCAACGGTCTAGGCCAATTTCAAATCACATCCATCTTTTTTGGATCAACATTAATACCATCCCATGACACCAAATGACCTAGAAAGTCAACCTCTTTCAACAAAAATTCACACTTCTCATATTTAGCATACAACTTCTCTTCCCTCAATCTTTGTAGCACTACCCTCAAATGACCCATATGATCCTCCTCGCTATATGAATAGATCAAAATATCATCAATGATGACCACAACAAACTAATCAAGGTAGAGTTTGAAGATCCTATTCATAAGATCCATAAAGATGGCCGGTGCATTGGTCAACCCAAATTACATCACAACAAGCTCATAATGCCTATACCTAGTTCGAAAGGTCGTCTTTGGAATATCACACTCCCTCACCTTCACTTGATGATACCAAGATCAATCTTAGAGAAGTAACTAGCCCATTGAAATTGGTCAAACAAATCATCAATCCTTGGAAGAGGATACTTATTCTTTATAGTGACCGTATTGAGTTTCCGGTAGTCAATACAATTCTAAGGGATCCATCTTTCTTCTTCATAAATAACACTGGTGCACCCTAAGGTCATTAGCTAGGCCTAATGAAACCCTTCTCTAACAAATTCCACGATTGCTCCTTCAACTCCTTTATCTCCGTTGGGACCATACAGTAAGAGGGAATAAAGATGGGTTGAGTCTCGGAAAGAAGGTCTATACTAAAATCTATTTCCCTTTCAGGAGGAACACCGGGAATTCATTTGGAAGTACATCAAGGAACTCATTTAAAATCGGAATCGACTTTATATGAAGGACCTTGGACTCCACATCCCTTACCCTCAAAAGATTATAGAGACACCCTTTAGAGATCAACTTAGGGGCTTTATGTAGGAGATGAACCTACCCTTGACTACCACATCATGACTTTCCCACTCAAGGAGGTTTTATTTTGGAATTGAAATTTGTCCCTACGGGTTCTACAATCAATAGAGGCATAGTATGCATGCAACCAATCCATCCCAAGTATGACATCAAAATCCACCATTGCCAACTCAATCAGATCACAAGGCAATATCTTATGCAAAATGCAAACGGGAAAATTTCTATAAACCTTTTTAGTAACAATAGATGTAATAATAGGAGTAGACACCTCATAAGATTCACACAACAATTCTGGCTCAACATGAAACACTTTTGGCAACAAAGGGGGTAACAAAAGAAAGAGTGGCATCGGGATCAATCAATGCATACATCAAAATCAAACACTTTTAATATATCCGTGACAACATTGGGAACCTCCTCAACCCCTTGTCTCTCTTGGAGTGCATAGAACTGACTGTGCCTTGGGGTACCACCTTGTTGACCAGCTCTCCCCAAAGAAACAAAAGTATCAAAGTTAGTTAGATGGTGGATCATCCTTGGAAGATTAGACTCACCACTTCAAATAAACTTGGAATCCGAGCTAAGCATCAAAAGGTGGATGATCAAAGTCCTCGGTTCCTACATGGTGAAATCATGTAGGTAAGAGTATGGGTTAGTACGTTTGAATATACTAAGTATGTGAGATATAATGCATGACTTACCAAAAACCTGTATTTCTATATTAGATGACAAGGGCAAGATATAATGCATGATTTACCAAAAACCTGTACTTCTATGTTAGATGATAAGGACACATAATATCGAAAGAGATATGTATAGCAAGGAATGAGTATAACAAGATTTTATGAAATTCATGATGCATGAAAAGCAAATGATTCCAATATATTGTAGGGATATGATCTCAACCGACTTGAGTAAGATCAAGCAAGCTATTACTTGGAATCCGATGAAATCCCTTCATCGGTAAAGAGGTGGTCTACTTCGAAAAGGTAAGCCATACTTCACCTTATGGGCACCCCCATTTTGCATGAAGCAACCTTCCTTACGAGCACCCCCATTTCAGATAGGATTTTCACATAAAGAACACCATATCATATCACATAGTTACTTGTCCTTACAGGAACCCCCATTTTAGAGATAACTTTCCTTATGGGCACCCCTATTTTAGAAAGGAACCTATGTTAGGCACATAGTTAGAGGAAGAAGAGAGAACCCTTATTCCTTCAGTGCTAAGTCATCATCCCACAAGAATATATATAGTATATACAACTATGCATACTTTCAAAAGGGTTGCACAAATGGGGATTGAAAGCCAAACACCTTTCACAATAATCCATACTTAGACTCAAATGCCAAAACATAACTTATAGTCATAATACTTATGCACAAGAATAGCTCATTCACACAATCGGAACAGTGCAAGCACCCAAAATGCTTAAAGAGACATAACCAATAGACATACGTATGATCACATCTTGTCATAACCAATTACTTAT
The DNA here is from genome assembly GCA_025774065.1 of Solanum ossicruentum. Taxonomy (NCBI): domain Eukaryota; kingdom Viridiplantae; phylum Streptophyta; class Magnoliopsida; order Solanales; family Solanaceae; genus Solanum; species Solanum ossicruentum. The sequence goes on along the minus strand of JAOTQR010000001.1, from coordinate 10,941,312 downwards.
AAAAATCATATCGTACAAAAAAATTGGGCTTAACCCACCTTGTAATTTCCATAATGATCCATGTACATGAATGCATATGCTATGAATAATGAGACAATGCCATGGGTAATTAAGATTCAAGCAAAAATCAATAATATAATATAAAATTCAAGTGAAAACATAATTAAATCAATATTTAAAATCATAATATAATCATCCATGCATAAACAAGCCTTAAAGGGGGGTGGGGGGGGGCATGCATACTTATAATTCCACAAACCCAAAGTAAATCCTCATATAAAGTAAGCTATAAATTCATAAAATTTCTTGAAAGTAGTTTGGGTCTCCTTGATTGGAAGGTAATTAAGGATCAAACCCACATACCTTTACTAAGATGAAGAAACCCCAAACAATTTTGAAGAGAAGTTGAGTTCCTTGGCTCCGAAATTGAAATTCCCAATAGATTTTTTTGAAAGTTGTTTTGAGAGATTGAAATTATGTGGAATAGGTTTGAATAACTGAAATAGGTTTTAGGTCTTTAGATAACCTTAGAATAGCTTTGGAATTCCCAAAAGATCCATAGAAATAAACAAATTTACATGCCACTAATAAATCAGAGCAAAAATTTGCCGGAAGTCACATGACTAGAGGGTAAATAGGTTGTGTGGAAATCCATGGTCTGTGTGGAGTGCCTATGAAACCACACTCAAAAAAAGTTTCTTGAAATTCTGACCTTGATCCTACAATAAGAATTATTTCACACGATCCGCCAAATGAGCACCCTTCACGAGCCGTGTGAAGCCACACAGTCCATGTGAAGTAACAAGATCTGTGTTAAGCCACATGATCCATGTGGTTCTCGCATCTCCCATACTTAGAATATTTTCTCTCCAGAACCTCTACAGAAGACCAAATGGCCCGTCACCCACCACACGACCCTTGTGACTAGTCACATGGATCCACTTAGGACCAACGATAGCTCTTCTAGCCTAGGTCACCCACAGCTCCTCCACACAACCCGCACAGTGTCACACAACCTATGTGGGGTGCCAGTGAGGTATGCCTTAGCTTGCAACTCCACCCAAGGCCAACATACAAGATTTTGAGGCCAAGTGTGGTCTTATATGAGGCCACACAACTCATGTGACCCCACACTTGTGGTGTGGTCTCTCTTGAGAAATACTTGTTCCATATCTTTGCTCGAAATAAGATTTCTTAAGGCCCAACGACATTGTAGGCCCTTTCACCTATGGTGCCCAATCTTCCTTTTTAAGAAAACTTCATGTTTTCAAGTTGGATTATCTGTGGGCATCTCTTATTATGAATTTTGAATGTAAACCTTGTTGGGGTTTTATGAAAAGTTGATTGATTATGCATGTTTTTGAGCTATGAAACTATATCTATTATGAGATTTGATGAGGGATTTCAAGGTATCTTATATGAGGGTTTTATTATGTTGGTGGGTTGATTTACATTCACTTTTCTCCTATTTCTTCACTCTTGAATTGCATGATTTTGAACTAGCATTATACACCCACCAAGTGTTTAATAAAATTCTTGACAAAGATTCTTGAGTTATTAATGGTCTATTGCATGGTTGACAAGTCTAATGAAATTATGATGATTAACGGATTGTATGTATGTACTAAATCTATGAAAAGTATCTATGATGTTGTAAGTTGACCACAATTTGTTAGGGGGTGGCATGCCCAATCACCTTGTTGAGGGGGTGACAAGCCTCAATCACCTTACTGGGGGGTGGCATGCCCGTACTACCACATTGAAGGGTATGTACCTTAATCAGTTTGTCGGGGGATAGCATGCCCATACTACCACGTTGAGGGTTATGTTCCTCAATCACCTTATCGGGGGATGATATTCCCGTACTACCACGTTGAGGGATAGTACCTCTTTCACCTTGTCAGGGCGTGGCATGCCCATACTACCACATTGAGAGGTATGTACCTCAATCACATTGTCAGGGATGACATGCCGATACTACCATGTTAAGAGGTAAGTACCTCAATCACCTTCCAAGGTGGTGACACACCTTGGAGTTTAAGTTCTAGTATGCTTGGGCTATGTTGATATGATCTCTTCCTACACATATAATCTATATTTGCAAGTTATATGATTTATAAGCATGTTTTACCTAAAGCATTGATCATGCATGCCATCTTGATATTATACTTATCCTTTGCTTATGATTATGCATTTTGACTATGTTGCCTATGTCTTGTTGCATTGCATCCTGCATACCTAGTACATTCAAACGTACTAATGCATACTCTATACCTATATTATGTTACAATGTAGGAACCGGAGAACCTCTTAATCATCCTCTACGTGGCTAGTTCAGTGCTTTGGAGATAAGTCTTGGTGAATCCGCAAGTTCAGGGACACTATCTATGCTACTCTTGCCTTTTTTTATTTCCTTATGTTGAACATTTGATACTATATGGGTGAGCCTGGAGAGTGTCTTGGCCCCCCTCTAATCTATGTTTAGAGGTTTTGTTGGATCAATTGATGTACTTATGCTTTGAGCTTTGACTCTTTTATGTTATATAAATATCTAGATTTCCCTTAGTCCCTTTTCCCCCTCATCTATGTCTGTTGATGATGATATTTTGCTTCCACGACCAAGGATGTGTGATTGATATGCTAAGAGGCTTATTTAGGGTTCTTTCTGGTTCCTCATTCTCCATGTCACATCTAGGCCCTAGGCTTAGATCATAACAACTTGGTATCAGAGCACTAGGTTGTTAATGGTCCTCGAAATCCAATACACCATATTGATTAGAGACTTATTCCTAGTTGTGAAGAGCACCAAAATTGAGTGAGAGGTTATGAGGCATTTTAGGAAATGTTTCCGTTCTTTATGATCTATGTCATGCTTTAAAGTAAGGTAAAGTTTTTTCCTCTAAAAAATATGCTTTGCTATTCTAGATCATGTATATTCCAAGAGGAAGACTAAGGAGAGCTCGTTCACCTGAGAGGCAACCGATCCCTCCCACTACTCAAGCTCCCCAACATGGGGGAGTGGCCCGTGATGAGTTTCGAGATGTATTACCATGTTGGCTCATTCTTTGACCAACCAAATCAACCAAGGGACCCAAGCCTCTCATGCTCCTACTCCAGCCTCAAGAGTGAGGGATTTTACTAGGATGAATCAACCAAAGTTCCATGGGTCCAAGGTGGATAAGGACCCTTAAGATTTCATTAATGAAGTGTATAAGGTGTTTTCCATTATGGGGGTTAATTTGGAGGAAAAAGTGGAGTTGGCGGCCTACCAACTCAAAGGGGTGGCTCAAATATCATTCACTTAATGGAAGATGGAGAAGGGGAGTGGTGATGCTATCTCTTGGGAAGAGTTCAAAGTGGCATTTCTCAATTAGTTCTTTCCTATTAAGCTAAGGGAGGCAAAGATGATGGAATTTATGAATCTAAAGTAAGGGTCTATGAGTGTGCAGAAGTATGCCCTCAAGTTCAAGCAACTCTCCATGTATGCCCCATAATTGGTTGGCTAGCAGAGGTCAAGGATGAGCAAATTTGTGTGGGGTGTATCCGACTTCATTAACGTGGAGTGTCATACCACCATGTTAATAGGTGATATGGATTTATCCCGCCTCATGACATATGCCGAACAACTAGAGGGGAAAAGCTTAGGAAGAGAAGAAGTAGTGAGTCTAAGAAGGCTCGTTTTGAAGGTGGATTCCATAATTCCAAAGGTGGCTGGTCTTCTTAAGGCCACAAGTTTCAAGGCCAAGAGTCTTCCAATTATCCTAATAGAAGGTTGCTAATGATAACCCTATGTGCCAAAGATGAGGTAGAAGCCATTCATGTATGAAGAACACTAATGCTTGCTATGGCTGTGGTGAAGTAGGTCATAAGGTGATATCCGTGTGCTCAAAACAAAGGTAGAGATGGTCGTCCACAAAGCCAAGGTGCAAATGCGGGTCCAAAGGGGAGAGGAGGCCAACAATGGGGTGCTCTAAGACAAAATAGGTTCTATGCTTTTCAAGGGAGACAAGTGGTAGATGAGGTGCCAAATGTCATCATTGGTATGTTAAAAGTTTTTGATTTTGATGTGTATGATTGATAGACCAGGGTGCCACTCTTTTTTGTATTACTTCTTTCGTTGCCAAAAGGCTTTATGTTAGTCTCGAATTGTTGTGTGAATCTTCTGAAGTGTCTACTCTTGTTGATGAGTCCATTTTTGCAAAAAGAGTCTATAGAAATCATCCCATCTTTATTTTGTATAAAATCTTACCTTGTGATTTTATTGAAATAGATATGGTGGATTTTTATGTCATTCTTGGGATCGATTGATTGCATGAATATTATGCTTCTATTAATTGTAGAACCCGTAGGGTCAAATTCCAATTCCATAATAAACCTGTCCTTGAGTGGGGAAGTTATGATGTGGTTGTCAAGGGTAGATATATTTCTTGTCTTAAAGCCCAAAAGTTGATTTCTAAGGGGTGTCTGTATCATTTTGTGAGGGTTAGGGATGTTGAGTCCAAGGTCCTCCCTGTTGAGTCGGGTTCGGTGGTTAATGAGTTTCTTGATGTCTTTCCTAATGAGCTTCCCTGTGTTCCTCCCGAAAGGGAAATTGACTTTGGTATAGAACTTCTTCCCAACACTCAACCCGTTTCTATTCCCCCTTATCGTATATCCGCGACGGAGTTGAAAGAGCAATTGAGAGATTTGTTGGAAAAGATTTTTCTAAGGCCTAGTAAGTCACCTTAGGTGCATTAGTGTTGTTTGTGAATAAGAAGGATGGTTCTCTTAGAATATGCATTGATTACCAATAACTTAATAGAGTCACGATAAAGAACAAGGACCCTCTACCAAGGATTGATGACCTTTTTGGTCAACTTCAAGGGGCTAGTCACTTCTCTAAGGTCGATCTTCAGTTCGGGTATCATCAAGTGAAAGTAAGGGAGTGTGACATTCCCAAGATAACTTTTCGGACTAGGTATGGGCACTTTGAGTTTGTGGTTATGCCGTTCGGGTTGACTAATGCACCAACTATATTTATGGAACTCATGAATAGGGACTTTAAAACCTACCTTGACTTGTTTGTGGTGATTTTTATTGATGATATCTTGATCTATTCCCATAGTGAGGAGGAACATGTGGATCACTTGAGGATGGTGTTGCAAATCTTGAGGGAGAAGAGGTTGTATACACAATATGAGAAATGTGAGTTTTGGTTGAAAGATGTTGCTTTTCTAGGGCATGTGGTATCCGATGATGGCATTAAGGTGGATCCTAAGAAGACTAAGGTGATTAGAAATTTTCCTAGACCTTTGACTCCATTGGACATTAGAATTTTCTTGGATTTGGTGGGTTATTACTGGAGGTTTGTGAATGGCTTCTCTTCTATTGCTTCTCCTATGATAAATTGACACAAAAGAAGGCGAAATTTGTATGGGCCGATGAGTGTGAAAAGACCAAAGTTTGAAGGATAAGCTTGTCTCCGATCCTATCATGTCTCTATCGGAAGGGTTGGAATGGTTTACTGTGTATTATGATGCCTCAATAATTGGTTTGGGGTATGTTTCGATGCAATATGTTAAGGTGTAACATATGCTTCTAGGCAACTTAAGATGCATGAGAAGAATTATCCCACCCATGATCCTGAATTGGCGGCCGTGGTATTAGCTTTGAAAATTTGGTGTCACTACTTGTATGGGGTTCATGTTAACATGTTTACCAACCATATAAGTCTTTAATATGCGTTCACCCAAAAAGATCTTAACTTGAGACAAAAAAGATGGGTAGAGCTCCTTAAAGTTTATGATATGAGTGTGCATTATCTCTCTGACAAAGCTAATATTTTGGCTGATACTCTAAGTAGGGTGTCTATGGGTAGTCTAGCTCATGTTGATAATAGTGGCAAAGAGGTGGCTAGAAAGGTCCATCAGTTAGCTAGATTGGGGGTTAGGTTGGAGGAAGTTGATAATGGTGGTATAGTGGTTGTTGATGGTTCTAAGTCTTCCTTCATTGGAGAGAACAACAAAACAAGATCTTGACCATGCGTTTCTAGAGTTGAAGTCCTTGGTGAGAGATGTAAAGTGGAGGTTTTCACCCAAAGGGGAGATGATGCCCTTAGGTACCAAGGTAGATTGTGTGTGCCTTGTTTTTGTGACTTGAGAAAGAAGATTTTCAATGAGAGTCATATTTTTTCCTATTCTATTCATCCTGATTCTACAAATATGTATAGAGATTTGAGGGAAGTGTATTGATGGGGTGGTATGAAGAGAGACATTGCCAAGTTCATATCCGGATGTCACAATTGCCAATAAGTGAAAGCCGAACATCAAAGGCCAGGTGGCCTAGCCCAAGATATTGAGATTCCTACTTGGAAGTAGGAGGAAATTAACATGGATTTTCCGCTTGAGTTGCCTAATACTAGAAAGCATTTTGATTCTATTTGGGTTGTTGTGGATAGAATGACAAAGTCGGCTCACTTCCTACCAGTCAAAACTACTTATGCTGCCGAAGCTTAAGACAAATTTTATATCCATGAGTTGGTTAGATTGCATGGGGTGCTTTTGTCTATCATTTCGGATCATGGTACTTAATTAATTCACTTTTTACTTTTGGAGGTCTTTTCAAAGAGGTCTTGGTACCAAGGTTAAGCTTAGCACGACCTTTCATTCTCAAATGGATGGTCAAGCCAAGAGGACTATCCAAACTTTTGAGGATATGCTTAGAGGTTGTGTTTTGGAGTTTAAGGATAGTTAGAATGAACATCTTCCACTCATTGAATTTGCTTACAACAATAGCTACCACACAAGCATTGGTATGACTCTTTTTGAAGATCTTTATGATAGGCATTTTAGATCATTGGTTGGGTGGTTTGAAGCGAGGGAATTGGTTTGCTAGCTCCATATTTGGTTATGGAAGCCTTGGAGAAGGTCAGGTTGATTATGGAGAGACTGAAAATAGCCCAAAGTAGACAAAACTCATACTCCAATGTGAGGAGAAGAATCTTAAATTTAAGGTTGGTGAATGGGTTTACTTGAAAGTCTCAGCCATGAAGGGTGTAGTCCAATTTGGCAAGAAGGGTAAATTGCGCTCAAGGTTTGTGGGTCCTTATAGAGTGTTGAGGGGCATTGGTAAGGTGGCATATGAGTTGGAGTTTCCCATTGATATGAATATGGATCATCCGGTCTTCCATATATCTATGTTGAGAAAGTGTATGGGTGACCTGAGTGCTATTGTACCTTTGGATGTTGTAGGTGTGGTAGAAGATAATTTGACTTATGAGGAGTTTCCAGTAGAAATTTTGGATAGTCAAGTGAAAAGGTTGAGAAACAAGGTTGTAGCTTCCGTCAAGGTTCTTTGGAGAAACAAACAAGTTGGAAGTGCCACATGGGATGCCGAGGCGGACATGAGAAAGCGATATCCCTATCTCTTCTACACTATTCAAGCCTAAGTTACTAATTTAAGTCCCCTATATGATTTCATGTCTTAAGCTTCAACCCTTATGTCATTTTACATGCATTCATATTATGTTGACAAGTTTAAGGTGATTTTGACATTCATGTTGAGATTCTTATAATGATGTTTAAATGCATTTGTTGTATTCATGTTGGGATGAAATATTCATGATTACTTCTCTTATGTATGATTCTTTGGCATTCGGGGACGACTGTTCCCAAGGGGGAGATATTGAAATGCCCCAAAAACGCCCCAAAAATATGCTTTGGAAATGTTACATCTCAAAATCCGTGCATGATATAAAAAATCCAACTTCATATTTGTGAACAGGAGGCAAAATTGAGTAGGTAATGGGTATAACCCAAATTTTAGAGGATCTGTAGCAAAGAAATTATTTTAAATAATTATGAATTCCAATGGCAATCCTTGCTTTGGCTGTGACGCGCCAGGGGTGCGGATAAGTGTTATTTTTCCCTGCTATTTTGTTTTGGCCTGAGGGCCTTGGGGTCATAACCCCATGCCCACTTATGAGTAAAAACACCTATATTTAGCCATTTTTCAACTCTATACCACTCAAGACCCTCTTAAAATCCTCTCTATCACTTAACCAAATATCTCATCCTAATTCAAGTGTCTCTCGCTTAATTCCGTGTCATGACCCAAGACTAGGGCCTAGACGTGACACAACGAATGGGAACCCAAAGGTACCCAAACAAGCCTCTTAGCTAATCAATTACACATCTTTGGTTGCGGAACCAAGCAAACACAACAAGAATATAAACAAGGGAAAAAGGGACTAAGGGAAGTCTTTGATAGCATAACACATTGAAGAGTCAAAGCTCAAAGAATAATTACATCATTGGTTCCAACAACACCTCTAAATGTGGATTTGAGCGGGGGCCAAGACACTTTCCAGGTCATCCTCATAGCAGCAAAAGTTTAACATAAAGAGTAAACAAACCAAGAGTAGCATAGCTAGTGTCCCCGAACTTGAGGACTCACTACAAGCTTATCTTCAAGATGCCAAAACTAGCCACGTGGAGGATGATCTTGAGGGGCTCCATTTCCTACATAGTAACAAGCCACTTGTAGGATGTAATGCAACAAAAGATAGGCAACATGGTCAAAATGCATAATTATAAGCAAGGGATAAGTATAATAACAACATGGAAAACATGATCAATGCTTGAAGTAAAACATGCTTGTACAAAACATATTACATGTGTAGGAAGAGACCATCATCACAGACCAAGCAAACTATTACTCGTAATCCAAGGCACATCACCCCCTTGGAAGGTGATTGAAGGATCTATCCCTTAATTGGTTGATGGGCATGTCACCCTTCATCATAATGGTTAAGGTATATACCCCTCAACATGGTATATGAGCATGTCACCCCCCATCAAAGTGGTCAAGGTATATACTCCTCAACATGGTAGATGGGAATAACACCCCCCATTAAAGTGGCAAAGGTATATACCCCTAAGCATTGTAGATGGGCATAGCAACCCCCATCAAAGTGGCCAAAGTATATATCCCTCAATATGGTAGATAGGCATAGCACCCCCCATCAAAGTGGTTAGGGCATATCACCCCCTCAACAAGGTGTGGTAAACATGCAACACTATAGATACTTTTCAAAAATTAAATATATACATATAATCCCTTCATCAACATAGAGTCACTTATCATGTAAACCATATCATAGACCATCAATAACCCAAGAATCCTTAACAAGATATTTTATCAAACACTTGGCGGGGGTGTAATGCTAGTTCAAAATCATGCAATTCAAGAGTGAAATCATATGAGAAAACTCAATGTAAATCAACCCACCAACACTTAGTAAAACCCTCTGCAAGATAGCTTGAAATCCCATATCAAACCTCATCATAGATTATATTTTATAGCTTAAAACATGCATTGTCACAACAGATAAATCATCTTATAATATAAGCTTGAAATAGGTAGACATGTGTTTCCAATCATCATTTCATGAAAGCCCAACATAATTTGTAACCATAATTCATAATAAGTAATACCCATAAGTAATACATCTGGAAAACATGCAACTTTCATAAAAAGGAAGGTTGGGCACCATGGGTGAAAGGACAGAATGGTTAAAATCCACATACCTTAAAATTAGGGATTTCCTTGATGAAGATTTGAATGAGAACCTTGAATGAAGTTCTTGAGATATGGATTTAAGCTTTGGACACTTAAATTTGAATGAAATATTTGGTTAAGTGTTAGAGAGGGTTTTGAGAATGTCCTGAGTGATATAGAGATGAAAAATGGCTACGTATAAGTGTTTTTATGCATAGGAGGGCATGGGGCCAAGAACCCAATCCCTTAGGCCGAAACAAGAAAAATAAGGAAGTCAAAACACTGTTCCATGATGGGTCCACATCGTGGATCTATCGCGGACTGTCACTGAAAATTGAAAAGTTAATGAAAATGAAATTTCACTATGGGTACTCTAAAATTTGGGTTATACCCATACCCCACTCAATTTTTCCTCTTGATCAAGAATATAAAGTCGAATTTTCATATAACACATGGATTTTGAGATATATGAAAATTATGGTTATCGGTATTTTTGAGGCACATTTTTGGGGCATCTCAATATCTCCCCCTTGGGAACATTCGTCCCCTAATGTCAAAGAAGCATACATAACAGAAGTAATCATGTATATGTCACCCCAACATGAATGCAAGAAATACATTTAAACATCACTTTAAAAAATCTAAACATAAGTGTCAAAATCATCATAAACTTGTCAACACAAACATGAATGCATGGAAATGATATAAGAGCTGATACTTAAGACTTGAAATCATATAGGGATCTAAATTAGTACCTTGGGCTTGTGTAGAGTGGAAAAGATAGGGATATCGCTTTTGCATGTCCACCTCGACTTTCCATGTGGCACTTTCAACTTGTTGGTTTCTCCAAAACACCTTGTTTCTCAACCTCTTCACTTGTCTATCCAAGATTTCTACTAGAACCACTTCATAAGTAAAATTATCTTCCACCACGCCCACAACATCCAAAGGTACTATAGAATTTGGGTTACCTACACACTTCCTCAACATAGATACATGGAAGACCGGATGAACCATATTCATTTCAATGGGAAACTCCAACTTATATGCTACCTTACCAATCCTTCTCAACACTTTATAAGGACCCATAAATCTTGGAATCAATTTACCCTTCTTGCTAAATTGGACCACACCCTTCATGGGTGAGACCTTCAAATAGACCCAATCACTAATTTTAAATTCAAGATCCCTTCTCCTCACATCTGAATATGACTTTTGTCTTTTTTAAGCTATTTTTGACCTTTCCCTTATCAACCTCACATTCTCCAAGGCTTCCATGACTAAGTCCAAACCAAAAAAGCCATCTCTCCCACCTCAAACTATCCCACTAGGGATCTACAATGCATAGGTATTAGAGAGCCTCAAAAGGAGACATACCAATGGTCAAATGATAACTATTATTGTAAGCAAACTCAATGAGTGGAAGATGTTCATCCCAACTACCCTTAAACTTTAAAACACAAGCTATAAGCATATCCTTAAGAGTTTGGATAGTTCTTTTGGCTTGGCCATCCATTGAGGGTGAAAGGTCGTGCTAAGCTTAACCTTGGTACCAAGACCTCTTTAGAAAGACCTCCAAAAGTGAGAAGTGAATTGAGCACCATTGATCCGATATGATAGACAAGGGCATCCTATGCAATCTAACCAATTCATTAATGTACAACTTGCAATAATATTCGGCACCATAAGTAGTCTTGATAGATAGTAAATGAGTAGAATTTTTCATTCTATCAACCACAATGCAAATAGAATCAAAATTCTTTCTAGTCTTAGGCAACCCAACCACAAAATCCATGTCAATTTCCTCCCACTTCCAAGTAGGAATCTCAATATCTTGGGCTAGACCACTTGGCCTTTTGATGCTCGGCTTTCACTTGTTGGCAATTATGACAACCTGATACAAACTTAGCAATATCTCTCTTCATACCACCCCACAAAACACTTCCCTTAAATCTCTATACATCTTTGTGGAACTGGGGTGAATAGAATAGGAAGAATTATGAACCTCATCTAAAATCTTCTTTCTTAAGTCATCAATACTAGGCACAAACAACCTTCCTTAGTAACTAAGGGCACCATCTCCCCTTGGGAGAAAATCTCCACCTTACCATCACTCACCAAGGTCTTCCACTCTAATAAGGCGGGGTCAAGATCTTGTTTTGCCTTTACCTCCTTAACCAATGAAGATTTAGGACCATCAACAACAACTACACCACCATCATCAACCTCCTCCAACCTAACTCCCAATCTAGCCATCCGATGAACCTCTCTATCCACCTCTTTGCCAGCATGACCAACATTTGCTAGGTTACTCAGAGACACCCTACTTAGAGCATCGGCCACAACATTTGCTTTACCGGGGTGATAATTCACACTCATATGATAATTTTTAAGGAGCTCTAGCCACCCTTTTTGTCTCAAGATAAGATCTTTTTGAGTAAACACATAATGGAGACTCTTATGATCAGTAAACATATCAACATGAACTCCATACAAATAATGGTGCCAAATTTTCAAAGCAAATACCATGACGGCTTACTCAATATCATAGGTAGGATAATTCTTTTCGTGCACCTTAAGTTGCCTAGAGGCTTAAGCTATCACCTTACCATTTTGCATCAACACACCCAAACCAATTCTTGAGGCATCACAATACACAACAAACCCTTCCAACCCTTTTGGTAGAGACAACATAGGAGCAGAAACAAACTTATCTTTCAAAGATTGGAAACTCTTCTCACATTCATCAGTCCACACAAATTATTCCTTCTTTTGGGTCGAGTTAGTCCTATGAGAAGCATTAGAAGAGAACCCATTCACAAACATCTGATAATTGCCTGCTAAACCAAAGAAGCTTCTAATGACCAATGTAGTCAAAGTTCTAAGCAAATTTCTAATTACCTGTGTCTTCTCAGGATCCACATTAATGCCATCACCCCACACCACATGCCCTAGAAAAGCAATCTCTTTCAACCAAAACTCACATTTTTCATATTTTGCATACAACCTCTCCTCCCTTAAGATTTGCAACACCACCCTCAAGTGATCCACATGCTCCTCCTCACTGTAGGAATAGATCAAGATATCGTCAATATAAACTACAACACATAAATCAAGATAGGGTTTGAAGACCCTATTTATAAGATCCATGAAGATATTCAGCGCAGTAGTCAACCTGAAGGACATGACCACAAACTCAAAGTGCCCATACCTAGTCTGGAAGGCCATCTTGGGAATGTCACACTCCCTCATTTCACTTGGTGATACCCAAACCGAAGATCAATCTTAGAGAAGTGACTAGCCCCTTGAAGTTGGTCAAATGGGCTATCAATCCTTGGTATAGAGTACTTGTTCTTTATGGTGACCTTATTAAGTTTCTGGTAATCAATACACATTCTAAGAGAACCACCCTTCTACTTCACAAACAACACTTGTGCACCCTAAGCTGATTGACTAGGCCTTATAAAGCCCTTTCCCAATAAATCTCTCAATGTTCTTTCAACTCCTTCAATTCTGTTGGGGCCAAATGATAAGAAGGGATAGAAATGGGTTACATGTCAGGAAGAAGGTCTATACCAAAATCAATTTCCCTTTTGGGGAGAACACTGAGAAGCTCATTAGGAAAGACATCAAGAAACTCATTAACCACTGGATCCAACTCTCGGAAAGGACCTTGGACTCAACATCCCTAACCCTCACAAGATGGTAGAGGCAACCCTCAGAAATCAACTTTTGGGCTTTAATGCAAGAAATAAATCTACCCTTGACCATCATATGACAACATTCCCACTCAAAGACAAGCTCGTTAGGGAATTGGAATTTGACCCACGGGTTCTACAATCAATAGATGCATAATATGCAAGCAACCAATCCATCCCAAAAACATCAAAATCCACCATATCTAATTCAACAAAATCACAAGGCAACATTTTATGAAAAATGAAAATGGGCAATTTCTATAGACCCTTCTAGTAACAATAGATGCACCAACGGGAGTATACACTTCATAAGGCTCACACAACAATTCGGATGGAGCTTTTTTGCAATAAAATGAGTAATAAAAGAAAGAGTGGCCCCTGGGCTTATCAAAGCATAGACATAAAAATCAAGAACCTTTAACATACGGGTGATGACATCGGGCACCTCATCCACCCCTTGACTCCCTTGGACAACATACTATCATTTTTGACTTGGTGTCACGACCCAAGCCTAGGGCCTAGAGGTGACACGATGAATGGGGAACCAGAAGGGACCCCAAACAAGCCTCTCAACATATCATTACACATCATTAGTCGCAGAAGCAATTAAACAACATAATTATATTAGAAATGAGAGAAAATGGGCTAAAGGGAAGACTTACATGAATAAATATCAAAACAAGAGAGTCTAGGCTCAATACATAACATGTCCAACAATACCTCTAAAACTTGGATAGAGTGCGAACAAAGACAAGCAACCAAGCTCACCCTCATAGTCGATATATACATAAAAGAAAGATAGTCTTAGTACATAGCATGAGGTCATAGACATTGTCCCCGCAATGGAGGACTCACCAACTAGCTTGAAAGAAATCGTTCTAGCCACGTGGAGGAAGATACTCAAGTAGGCCTCCAATT
>JAOTQR010000001.1:10908098-10927059 GCA_025774065.1 Solanum ossicruentum | reverse complement strand
GCTTGTACGCGTGACAACCAATCCTTGGGTGGGATTTAAGTTTATGAAAATTCTCAGTTTGAGTTTATTTATTTTAAAAGCTTCCGTACATTATATTTATTATCCTTTTTTTGAATTAAGGCTGACTTACTCTAGTGGGATTGAGCGAGTGCCATCACGCCAAATTTTCGGGTCGTGACACCCCATGTCCTTCTATGCGTAAAACACCTATACTTAGCCATTTTTCAACTCTATATCATTCACGACATTCTCAAAACCCTTTCTAACACTTAGCCAAATATTCCATCCAAATTTAAGTGTCCCAAACTCATTCTCATATCTGAAGAATTTCATTCAAGCTTCAAGTTTTCATCCAAATCTTCATTAAAGAAATACCCAAATTTTGAGGTATGTGGGTTTCAACAATTGGGTTCTTTCACCCATGGTGCCCAATCTTCCTTTTTATGAAACTTGCGTGTTTTCAAGTTGTATTACTTATAGGTATTACTTATTAGGGATTATGACAATAAATTATGTTGGGGTTTTATAAAATGTTGATGGGAAATACATGTCTACCTATTTCAAATTTATACTATGAGATGGTTTGTCTATTGTGACTATACATGTTTTGAGCTATAAATCTATGATCTTCAATGATATTTAATAAGGGGTTTCAAGCTATATTGCATAAGGGTTTTACTAGTTTTGGTGAGTTGATCTGCCTTGAGTTATCTCACGTGATTACACTCTTGAATTGTGTGATTTTAAACTAGCATTACACACCCGCCAAGTGTCTGATAAAATGTCTTGACATGAATTCTTGAGTTATTGATGATCTATTGCTTGGCTTATGAGTCAAGTGACTTTATGATGATTAAGGGAAAGTATATATGCGTTGAATTCATGAGAAGTATCTATAGTATTGCAATTTCACCACACCTTGTTAGGGGTTGACATGCCCAACTACCTCTTGAGGGGGTGACATGCCTTGACCACCTTGTCGGGGGGTGACATGCCCGTACTACCACGTTGAGGGGTATGTAACTTGATCGCCTTGTCGGGGGTTAATATGCCCGTACTACCATGTTAAAGGGTATGTACCTTGACCACCTTGTCGGGGGTGACATGCCCGTACTAATACATTCAGGGGTAGGTGTCTCAATCACCTTCTAAGAGGGTGACATGTTTTGGATTCCAAGTAATAGTTTGCTTGGTTTATTATGATGGTCCCTTCCTACATATGTAATATATTCTATACAAGCATGTTTTGCTTCAAGCATTAGTCATGCATGTTATATTATTATTGTACTTATCCATTGCTTATGCTTGTGTTGCCTATCACTTGTTGCATTGAATCCTACATACTTAGTACATTCAAACGTACTAACACATACTCTATGCCTACATTATGTCACCATGTAGGAACTAAAGCACCACTTGATCATCCTCCCCGTGGCTAGTCTTTGGTTTATTGGAAGAAAAGCTTTGGCTGAGTCCTCAAGTTCGGGGACATTAGCTATCTTACTCTTGTCACTAATTTTCTCTTCATGTTGAACTCTTGATACGATGAGAGTGAGCCTGGGACATGTCTTGGCTCCCGCTCAAATCTATGTTTAAAGGTGTTGTTGGAACTAATGATGTAATTATGCTTAAGCTTTGACTTTTCTATGTTCTATGCTATCAAAGACTTTTCCTTAGCCTCATTTTCCCTTTTAATTATCTCTTGTTGTTATTATTATGCTTCCGTGACCAAGGATGAGTGTATGATATGCTAAGAGGCTTGTTTAGGGTCCCTTCGGGTTCCCATTCTCTGTGTAACATCTAGGCCCTAGGATTGGGTAGTGACAAACTTTGAATCAAAACACTAGGTTGTAAATGGTCCTCAAAATCCAACACACCGTGTTAATTATAGTCTTGTTCATGGTTATGAAGTGCACTACGACTATAAGCAAGACGCTATAAGGAATTTTAGGAAATGTTTCCCTTCTTCATGGTTTATGTCGTGCTATAGATCTTAAGATAAGGCTTTCCCCTAACAAATGTTCTTTGCTATCTTAGATCATGCCTATTCCAAGAGAAGAAGAGCTTGTTCACCCGTGGAGCAACCGACCCCTCCTTCCCCAAGCTCCTCAAGATGGGGGAGTGGCCCATGAAGAGTTCCAGGAAGCCATTACCATGTTGGCCTATGTCATGACTAATCAAATCAACTAAGGGGCCTAAGCCCCTCATACTCCTACTCCAGCCTCAAGGATGAGGGATTTTACTAGAATGAACCCACCGGAGTTCCATGGGTCTAAAGTGGATGTGGATCCTCAAGAATTTATTGATAAAGTATATAAAATATTGTCCATTATGGGGGTTAGATCAGAGGAGAATGCAGAGTTGGCGCCTAACAACTCAAAAGGGAGGCCCAAATATGGTTTACCCAATGGAAGGTGGAGAAGGGAAATAACAATGTCATCATTTGGGAATAGTTTGAGGCGACATTTCTCAATCAGTTCTTCCCTCTTGAGCTAAGAGAGACCAAAATGATGGAATTTATGAATCTAAAGTAAGTGTTTATGTGTGTAAGGGAGTATGCCCTCAAGTTCAACCAATTCTCCAAGTATGCTCCACAATTGGTGGCCAAGGCGAGGTCTAGAATGAACAAGTTTGTGTCGGGTGTGTCCGACTTGGTTAATGAGGAGTGTCGTGCCACTAAATTGATAGGTGATATGAATTTATCCCACCTCATGACTTATGCCAAGCAATTAGAGGGGGAAAAGTTGAGGAAGAGGAGAATGAGTGAGGCCAAGAGGGCCTGTCTTGAAGTTGGATTCCAAAATCCTAAGGGTGGTCGGTTCCCTCAAAGCCATAAATTCCAAGGCCAAGGTGCAAATGCAGGTCCTAAGGAGGCCAACAAGAGGGTGCCCCAATGCACAATAGATCCTATGTTCTTTAAGGGAGACAAAGGATGGATAAGGTACCTGATGTCGTCACTGGTATGTTAAAAGTTTTTAATTTTGATATGTATATGCATTGATAGACCCGGGTGGCACTCTTTCTTTTATTACTCCTTTTATTGCCAAAAAGCTCCATATTAAGCCTGAATTATTGTGTAAGCCTTATGAAGTGTTTACTCCCGTTGGCACATCTATTGTTGCTAAAAGAGTCTATAGAAATTGCC
Source organism: Solanum ossicruentum (assembly GCA_025774065.1). Classification (NCBI taxonomy): domain Eukaryota; kingdom Viridiplantae; phylum Streptophyta; class Magnoliopsida; order Solanales; family Solanaceae; genus Solanum; species Solanum ossicruentum. The sequence continues at coordinate 10,923,914 of JAOTQR010000001.1, read as the reverse complement.
TCATTTTCATTTTGCTTGAAATTTTGCCTTGCAATTTTATTGAATTAGATATGGTAGATTTTGATGTCATTCTTGGGATAGATTCGTTGCATGCATATTATGCTTATATTGATTGTAGAACCCACAGGGTCAAATTCCAATTCCCTAATGAACCCGTCTTAGAGTGAAAGAGTTAGGATATAGTGGTCAAGGGTAGATTCATTTCTTGCATTAAAGCCCAGAAGTTAATTTCTAAAGGGTGTCTATATCATCATGTGAGGGTTAGGGATGTTGAGTCCAAAGTCCTTCCTATAGAGTCGGTTCCGGTAGTTAATTCGTTCCTTGATATCTTCCCCAATGAACTTCCTAGTGTTCCTCTCGAAAGGGTCCCGAAAGGGACATAGATTTGGCATAGACGTCCTTTCAATACTCAACCCATTTCTATTTTCCCTTACCATATGGCCCCCGTGGAGTTAAAGGAGTTGAAAGAGCAATTAAGGGATTTGTTGGAAAGGGTTTTATTAGGCCTAGCCAATCACCTTAGGATGCATCGGTGTTGTTTGTGAAGAAGAAGGATGGTACTCTTAGAATGTGCATTGATTACTGGCAACTCAATAGGGTAACCATAAAGAATAAGTACCCTCTACCAAGGATTGATTATCTCTTTGACCAACTTCAAGGGACTAGCCACTTCTCTAAGATTAATCTCCAGTTTGGGTATCATCAAGTGAAAGTGAGGGACATTCCAAGCCGACCTTCTAAACTAGGTAGGGGCACTTTGAGTTTGTGGTTATGTCCTTTGGGTTGACTAATGCACCAGCTATCTTCATGGATCTTATGAATAGGGTTTTTAAACCCTAGCTTGATTTGTTTGTGGTGGTTTTTATTGATAATATCTTGATCTATTCACATAGTGAGGATGAACATGTGGATCACTTGAGGGTGGTGTTGCAAATCTAGAGGGAGGAGAAGTTGTATACTAGATATGAAAAATGTGAGTTTTGGTTAAAGAAGGTTTGTTTCCTAGGTCATGTGATGTCGGCGGATGGCATTAATGTGGATCCTAAGAAGACGAAGGTGATTAGAAATTAGCCTAGACCTTTGACTCCATCGGACATTAGAAGTTTCTTGGGTTTGGCGAGTTATTACCGGAGATTTGTAAATGGCTTCTCTTATATTGCTTCTCCTATAACTAAGTTGACCCAAAATAAGGCAAAATTTTTGTGGACCGATGAGTGAAAAGAGTTTTCAAACTCTGAAAGATAAGCTTGTCTCCGCTCCTATCTTGCCTCTACCGGAAGGGTTGGAAGGGTTTGTTGTGTATTGTGATGCCTCAAGAAATGGTTTGGGTTGTGTTGTTGTGTTTTGATGCAAAATGGTAAGGCGATAGCATATGCCTCTAGACAACTTAAGGTGCATAAGAAGAATTATCCTACCCATGATCTTGAATTGGCTGCCGTGGTATTTGCTTTGAAAATTTGGCGTCATTATTTATATGGAGTCCATATTAATGTGTTTACCGACTATAAGAGTCTCCAATATTTGTTCACCTAGAAAGATCTCAACTTGAGACAAAGGAGGTGGTTAGAGCTCCTTAAAGATTATGATATGGTGTTCATTATCACCCTGGTAAGGCTAATGTTGTGGTCAATGCTCTAAATAAGGTGTCTATGGGCAGCCTAGCATATGTTGGTGATGGGGGCAAAGAGGTGGCTAGAGAGGTTCATCGGTTGGCTTGATTGGGAGTTAGGTTGGACGAGGTTGATAATGGTGGTGTAGTGGTTGTTGATGGTTGTAAATCTTCATTGATTGAGGAGGTAAGGGCAAAATAATATGTTGACCCCACCTTTTTAGAGTTGAAGACCTTGTTGAGAGATGGTAAGGTGGAGGTTTTCTCCCAAGGGGGAGATGGTGCCCTTAGGTACCAAGGTAGATTGTGTATGCCTAGTGTTGATGACTTGAGAAAAAGAATTTTAGATGAGGCTGATAATTCATCCTATTCTATTCACCTCGGTTCTATAAAGATATATAGAGATTTGAGGGAAGTGTATTGGTGGGGTGGTGTGAAGAGAGACATTGCTAAGTTTGTATCCGATTGTCATTATTGCCAACAAGTGAAAGCTGAAAATCAAAGGTCGGGTGGCCTAGCCAAAGATATAGAGATCCTTACTTGTAAGTCGGAGGAAATCAACATGGATTTTATGGTTGGGTTACCTAAGACTAGAAAGCATCTCGACTCTATTTGGATTGTGGTTGATAGGATGACAAAGTTGGCTCATTTCCTACCGATTAAGACTACTTATAGTGCTGAAGATTATGCTAAGTTGTACATTCATGAGTTGGTTAGATTACATGGGGATACCTTTGTCTACAATTTTGGATCGTGGTGCCTAATTCACTTCTCACTTTTGGGGGTCCTTCCAAAGAGGTCTTGGTTCCAAAGTTAAGCTTAGAATGGCCTTTCACCCACAAATGAATTGCCAAGTCGAAAGAACCATACAAACTCTTGTGGATATGCTTAGAGCTTGTGTTTTGGATTTTAAGGGTAGTTGGGATGAACATCTTCCACTCATGAAGTTTGCTTACAGTAATAGCTATCATTCAAGCATTGGTATGGCTCCTTTTGAGGCTCTCTATGGTAGACGTTGTAGATCCCGGTTGGATGGTTTGAGGTGGGGGAGATGACTTTGTTGGGTTCAGATTTAGTCATGGAATCCATGGAGAAGGTGAGGTTGATTATGGAGAGATTGAAAATTGCCCAAAGTCGACAAAAGTCCTATTGAGGAGAAGGGATCTTGAATTTAGAGTTGGTGATTAGTTCTATTTGAAGGTCTCACACATGAAGGGTGTGGTCTGGTTTGGCAAGAAGGGTAAATAGATTCCAAGGTTTGTGGGCCCTTACAGAGTGTTGAGAAGTATTGGTAAGATGGCCTATACATTGGAGTTGCCCATTGAAATAAATATGGTTCATCTAGTTTTCCATATATCAATGTTGAGGAAATGTTTGGGTGACCCTAGTGCTACAGTGCCCTTGGATGTTGTGGGTGTGGTGGAAGATAATTTGACTTATGAGGAGGTTCTGGTAGAATTTTTGTATAGACAAGTGAAGAGGTTGAGAAACAAGGATATAGCTTTCGCGTCAAGGTTCTTTGGAGAAACCAACAAATTGAAAGTGCTACATGGGAAGCCGAGGCGGACATACAAAAGAGATATACATATCTCTTCCACTCTACTCAAGCCTAAGGTACTAAAAATGCACTTTCAGCAGGGGGCCCATATTTAAGTCCCCTATGTGATTTCAAATCTTAAGTTTCAGCCCTTACGTCATTTGCATGCATTTATGTTTATGTTGACAAGTTTATGGTGATCTTTGATACTTAAGTTGATATTTTTGAAATAATGTTTAAATGCATTTATTCTATTCGTATGTTGGGCTAAAATCATCATGATTACTTCTCTTATGTATGTTTCTTTGATATTATGGGACAAATGTTCCCAAGGGGGAGATATTGAAATGCCCTAAAAATGCTCAAAAATGTGCCTCGAAAATGCTCATAATCGTTATTTCCATATATCTCAAAATCCGTCGTGATATAAAAAATTCAACTTCATATTCTTGATCAGGAGGAAAACTTGAGTAGGAAATGGGTATAACCCCGATTTTAGAGGACCTGTAGCGAAATATTATTTTTGCCAACTTTGCAAGTTCCAGTGTGCATCCACATTGGCTCCGTGACGCGACCCCGTCGCGAAGCAGTGTTGTGACTTTCTATTTTTCCTGTTTCAGCATAAGGTATTGGAGTCTTGGCCCCATGCCCTCTTATGCGAAATAACACCTATACTTAGCCATTTTTCAACTCTATATCATTCAAGACATTCTCAAAACCCTCTCTAACACTTGCCAACTATTCCATCTAAATTCAAGTGTCCCAAACTCATTTTCGGATCTCAAGAACTTCATTCAAGCTTCAAGTTCTCACTCAAATCTTCATCAAAGAAATCCCTAAATTTTGAGGTACGTGGGTTTCAACCATTAGGTCTTTTCACCCATGATGCCCAATCTTCCTTTTTATGAAACTTACATGTTTCAAGTAATATTACTTATGGGTATTACTTATTATGGATTATGACTATAAATGGGTTTTATGAAATGTTGATGGGAAACACATATGTACCTATTTCAAGCTTGTACTATGAGATGGTTTATCTATTGTGATTATGCATGTTGAGCTATGAATCTATGATCTTCTATGAGATTTAATAAAGGGTTTCAAGATATATTGCATGAGGGTTTTACTATGTGTTGGTGGGTTGATCTACCTTGAGTTTTCTCACATGATTACACACTTGCATTGCATGATTTTAAACTAGCATTACCCACCCGCCAAGTGTTTGATAAAATGTCTTGACATGAATCTTAAGTTATTGATGAACTATTGCTTAGCTTATGAGTCAAGTGACTTTCTGATGATTAAGAGGATGTATATATAAGTTGAATTCATGAGAAGTATTTGTAGTGTTACAAGTTAACCACACCTTGTTGGGAGGTGACATGCCCAACCACCTTGTGAGAGGGTGACATGCCTTGACCACCTTGTCGGGGGGTGACATGCCCATACTACCATATTGAGGGGTATGTACCTTGACCACCTTGTCGGAGGTTGACATGCCCGTACTACTATGTTGATGAGTATGTACCTTTACCACCTTGTCGGGGGATAACATGCCTGTACTACCACGTTGAGGGGTAGGTACCTCATCACCTCCCAAGGGGGTGACATGCGTTGGATTCCAAGTAATAGTTTGTTTGTTCTATTATGATGATCCCTTCCTACACATGTAATATGTTTTATACAAGCATATTTTACTTCAAGCATTGGTCATGCATGTCATATTGTTATTGTACTTATCCATTGATTATGCTTATGCTTTTTTATTATATGCCTATCACTTGTTGCATTTCTTCCTACATACTTAGTACATTCAAATGTACTCATGCATACTCTATGCCTACATGATATCACCATGTAAGAACCGGAGTACCTCTTGATCATCCTCCCCGTGGCTAGTCTTTGGCATATTGGAAGAAGAGTTTTGGGTGATTCCTCAAGTTCGGGGACATTAGCTATCATACTATTGTCACTTATTTTCTATTCATGTTGAACTCTTGATACTATGAGGATGAGCCCGGGAAGTGTCTTGGCTCCCGCTCAAATCTATGTTTAGAGGTGTTGTAGGAACTAATGATGTAATTATGCTTGAGCTTTGAATCTTCTATGCTCCATGCTATCAAAGACTTTCCCTTAATCCCATTTTCCCTCTTCATTATCTCTTGTTATTGTTATTATGCTTCCACGACCAAGGATGCTTGTATGATATACTAAGAAGCTTGTTTGGGGTCCCTTGGGGTTCCCATTCGTCATGCCATATCTAGGTCCTAGGCTTGGATCGTGACACTTACATTGCATGATTCATGGAATTCTATGCATAACAGTGAAGTTGAGGTTTAGGTTGAGATTGAGTACATGAGTTGAGTAATTTGAGTATGATTGAACATGAGATGTATGTTGCATTTATGTCACTTACATTATTACACATGATATCTTACTTGTGTTACATGATGAATAAATTGATGACTCTAAATGACCGTATTGAGTTGAGTCAAGTTTGATTTTTGCATTGATTGATGAGTTAAGATTGATGAGATGATTGATGAGATAATTGATGAGTTGAGATTGATGAGGTGATTGATGAGTTGAGCATATTTTAGTCTTGGGAGGAGTATCGAGCACCGAGCAGGTGGACATAAATTCTCTATCTAAAAGAGAGTTAATCGCCTTTTTTCATGGCAAGTTAAGGGCGGGCATGGCAACAATGCTAATTTGTTGTGCATCATCTAATTAAAGGTGGTGGGATGAAGATGTCGGTTAAGATAAAATCTCAAGATACATTGATTGAGTGTGAGATTTCAAAATGGCTCTATTTTACTGAGATTTCTTTAAAAGCATTATTTACTCTAAACTTGCATAAACAAATTTGAACATGAGTATGGAGTCTAGGTGAGTGAGTCGAGCCTTACTTTTCTTGGGTTATTTTACATACCAGTATATTCTATGTATTGACATCTATTTGGGCCTGCATCATTTTATGATGCAGATACAATGGATAGAGGATTTCTGCACGTGCACCGTTGAGGCCTGGATTCTATGCATTCTCTGAGTTGGTGAGCATCCTTGTTCTTCGAAGGAGCCCTTGTTTATGAACTTGATTTAATCTATCTTTCTTTCTTTCATTGGAGTGTTCATGGCCTGTCATGGCACCATCTAGACTGTTGAGTAGAGGCTTCCTAGACTATGAGTATAGAGTATGGAGTTGATGTATATAAACTTATTTTTATTTCAAACTATGATATATTAGAGATATGTTTTTTATCTTCATATGAGGTCCTTGTTTATTGACCTATTCTTCCGCTGTTGAGTATGATGTGATAATGAGGTCAAACGGTTCACTCAGGGACTAGCAATAGTCTCTGAGTGCCGATCACACCCAGAGCATGACATATTTAGAAGCATAGACGTATATTTGTAAAATAATGTCCAACTTATGAGGTTAGGTCGAACCACAAAGACTAACAAATGTGATTATCTCAAACTAATCTCATAATTAAAATAAATCAGCAATTATAGTTCTCAACAAGCATGTATATACAAGAAGGGTTTAGATAACAACAATATCTTGATGTCAAGTATTAAAAAAAGAGAGTTATCATAAACTTGATCTACCAAGATTGCAAAAGACTAGGAGTGTGTGCATAATGATTAGGGTTTCACTTGAGTAGAAAAAATAATAATTACAACAAATACGATTGATATTGTCATGATCCAAGATAGGCCCTAGATGTGGCACGGTGTTTGAAACCACAAAGGACCCCAATCGAGCCTCTTAGTACATAAGCATTCATGAGATAATATGCATCAATAATCAATTTAAGATAAAATGAAAGAAAAGTCTCAGCCAAGATAGTCTATATCATAAGGAAGTCAAACCAACTATTGAATCAATGATATTACATCATTTTCTTTTATCTAAATGTGCTTCTAATATCAATAAGGGGAAGCATAGGACAATCCCTAACTCACCGTCAATGTAAAGTAGTCTCTACATAGAAAAGAAAGTAATGTGCTCTCCCTTGGATCATGAGAAGTCTCCAAAAGTACTTAAAGTAATTGATTCAAACTAGCCAGGGAAAGCATGAGAAGGTGCATCAGATCCAACATTATAATATAATGTAGGCAAAAGAAATATGCATTATTAGTTTGAATATACTAAGTATGTGAGAAATATGCACGATGTAAGCATGTAATAATATAGGAGTTAAATCATGAAATGGAAAATCGAATAATCATGTAAAAATATAAGATAAAAATAATAGGTGTAAAGCATATTGTCAATGCACTAAAATCATAAGGAAGATTTAAGTAAACTTAGTCATTTTATGGGATATCAACCTTAACCAACAATTAGACCATGTGAGCTATAATAATGTAACTTTAGTATCGAGAAGAGAGAGGATACTTTCTCAAGGTAGACTTTATGATAACCCTTTGATATAATGAGCTATATGTGAATCCACTATCTATGCGAATAAGGCAACCTATAGGGGCACCTAGTTAGGAACTAGGGATTGCTATTAGGGACTCCTTACTAAAAAAAAACTGCTAAAAGAGTCCAAAAAAAGAGACCTCAACGTTGGGTGGCTAACATGTAGGTGACATTTTTGTAGAGGCCTCATGAGGTCGCCAAATAGAGACCTCACAAGGTCACCAATTTATTTCCTAAATTTTTCAAAAAAGAGACCTCATGTGGTTGCTACTTTATTATTTATTTTTATTTTATATTTTACTGAAGAAGACCTCATGAGGTCTCTTTTCTAGAAAATAAAATGCAGAAAGGTGACCTCATGAGGTCTCTTTTTTGAAAAATAAAATGCAGCATAGTAACCTCATGAAGTCTCTTTTTTGGAAAATAAAATGCAACAAAGTGACCTTATGAGGTCTCTTTTCTGGGAAAAAACTAGCAGCTTATTACTGCTTTTGCAGCTTCCCACCTGTCATTTAATTCAATATATATTTTATCTAGCCAAATCAAGCTCAAAGAACTACTAACAATATAAAAAAATACATTTACTAAATATTCTCATATCAACTCAATATGAAAATCAACTTGAAATAAATTTGAATTTAAGCAAATAAAACATAAAAGTCATAAATTAAATAATAGGATTTCAAAGTTACATGTATTGGTAAAGAACACATAATAAATCTCATAAAACAACATAAAGTAAGGAATTTAGGTTTTATCTATTACAACTCTATACTTTAATAATGTGCCAGCATGTTTGTCACATGTTCCTCATCATCTTCCTCACTACTAGACTCATCCATTGAATCTCTTTGTTGACTATATACAGTATGTTGAATAGGTTGAGATTGAGAAGGTCGAGAAGGGCAAGCGACATCACTGGGACAAGGGGGAATCCCTCCCGAAGCAAGTAATGCATCAAATTGAGCCTTAAGACCCGTATACTCTATGTCCCTCCATTTTTCTCTAGCATGTGCAGCTTCACCTGGCTAGATAGCTCAGCTATCTTCTATTCTAAAGCCAAATTAGTTTGCTCGATCCATCATCATAGGAACTACCTAGGCCTTCTAGCTCAAAATGATATTCACGAAAAGTCCATTGTGGCATGTCATCAGCATATCCATATCTACTCAGACCACCAATTAAGTCTAGCTAGACTCTCTCAGTGCACTCTTGGCTAAGTGGCATGCTTTGAATATCTTCTGGTATGGATTCTTGTCGGTCGTCTACTAATCACCACACTATCTTTTTTTTCTGCTTTTTGGAGGTATTATCAATAGCTCTATTCTTCTCACAACCTGCCATCAAGTGGCAAAAGCTTTCAAAAGATAAGTCCAATTTCCTTTATTTGAAATGGAATAGAAAAATAAGTGATTCAACTTATGTCCTGCAACAACTCAAAATGCACACTATGAGATGCACATAATTAAAGGTAAGTCCAACTTCCTTTATTCGACAAACCTTTATTTTTTATATTAGAAATAGTAAATACTGACAAAATTAAAAGACAAGTCTGCCACCGGGTATCCCACCATCTAAAACATTAAATGAGATGTTGATGCTTTTAAGGTTACTAAGAGAGACTGTTTTTAAATTTTGTTATGGTTATGGTTATGAAAGTGATGATGGTTGTGTCTCTAGACAGTTGCTTGAATTTAGAAAGGGTGGTGAAAAGTTTGAGCAAAAGAGAGAATACTTCATGGACATATCTGGTACTACTACTACTTACTATGATAATGCAAGCATTAGCCGTGGTGATTATATGCAAAAGTGCTGGGAGAACTGCAGTAGCATTGGATTCACCACTCTTAGCAGCAATGGGACAGGCTGCCTGATTTGGGACGAAAAGAGGGATTTTTGAGTCGATGAGAATGGTAATGCAGTTGAAAGATATGTTCTGGATTCACCAAAATCATCCAAAGGTTAGTCTTTGTGTTTGCGAAATAATTTTTTGGTCGAATGAACATATTTTATTGCAAACACCCAAAAACAAGTACAACATATACTATGTAAAAAGCTACAATTGACCACAACTAAATAAATTTTAAAAACAGGCCCTACCTTCTCACCATCTTACAAAGTTATTATTGTTGAATCATAATCCTATAAGCTGTATTTGGATTGTTAATACTTGTCTGGGTTGCATACGAGAGACTGAAAAACTAACAGTTCGGACAGACAGAAGAAGTGAGTTTATGTAATATTAATGACAAAGAGGCTGCAACTTGTAGGCACATCAAATAGAAAAAGTGCAAGAAAGAGTCAACAACTCGGGTTCCTTGGATAGAACAAATTATGATGAGGTGAAGTTTATGAGAGCAATAGTCATCAGTGCAGAGTAACCTTCCAAGTTAGGAGTAAGAAGTTATGTCCATTTTTGTAAAGTCCATCAGTGCAGAGTAACCTTCATAGGAGGCTTCACGGACCGTGAAAAGGTTCATGGCCAGTGAAGCTATCCCTGGTACTTTCTGGTTCAACTTCTAATTCTCGTTTCATTAAGGACTTTTTGTAATTTGGTTCAATTCCAAGGTATTTTATGACTTTTACGCCTATCCTAATACCCCTAAATCTACCTCATTCATTCAATACACCTCATTTTCAATTCAAACACAGACTCTAGAAATTCAAGTTCCTAAAACTCTATTCAAGTCAAGCTTTGAAGATTTGAGTTCAAAGGTGCTTCAGTCTCAAGCCTAATTCATCTCATTCTTCCTAATTTCTTCAAGGTATGTGTGGTTTCACTCATAATTCTATTCCAATCATGAAACCCAAATTCTATTCTTATATTTCATGATTTCTAAATATTATTTGCAAGTGGCTCTTTTAATTTAACTTCAATTTGATGAAATTAAGTTATCAACTAAGTTCAATCGATGATTTTAATACGATATAAGTCTTATTTTTGATTTACATGGAATTATTGAGAATTGAAATGCGTGTCTCTTTAATGATGAACTTATGCATGGGTAATTTCAAGTATTTTTCAATAGTTGATTTCCTTATGGATTTATTATGATTTCATCTTATTATGATATTTTAATTATGAATTCTAAATACCCATGCATTCCTCATTCCTCATGACATGTGCATGCATGAACAAGAATTTTCCTTCCTTCCTAGCTCCTAAACTACATCATTTTGGCCCTGTAAATCTACCCATAACCTTTCGTGTACTACAATTCCACCTCATTCTAAAATTCGTCACCTAAGATCCCAAGTTCTTCTTCAAGAGTTAGCAATGGTTCTTCAAGTTCACCATTGATTTTTCAGATTTCTTCTGGGATTCCTATCAAGGTATGTGGTATTCATTCACGGAGTCCTCAAAGGTTTTTTCAAGTTTTCAATACAATTACTTGTTAATTTAATCTCGGGTTTCATGATTCATATTGGATTGTTTCAGTTATGCATAACTCTCATGATTTCACATTGAATTACCCGTGAACTGATGTTAATTGCATGATTTTCATGATTTTCTAGTAAAACTCTCTATAATGATATCTAGGGTTCATGATTTTCATTATGGGTTCTTTCGATAATGGTTCCAATTGATATTGTTCCTAATGATTATGTATGATTTCATCGAGCTACATGCTTTAAAATTGATTTGAGATAAACCCATACAAATTACTTTAGTTTTACTATGAACTATGAACATGAATGTATAAAGACTTCACTCAAGTGTTATGAAAGCATGAAATAATGTATAATGAAAGTCCCTTAGAGAATGAATTAATGATGGTGAAAGGATTTTATTCACCTACTCATGGATTCAAGGTGTCACATTGATTAAATCACCAACATTTTAATGAGATATTCTATAATTATGATGATTTAATGACTTCAACGTTATAATTAATTTATTTTATGATGAATTATATTTCGTTGGGATTTGACTTAGCATTGAGAGAGCATCGAACCTCTCTCCAAGACAGTGCTCAGATCATTACGCCTTTTGTGCGAGTCGAAACTTATCTGACAAGGAACTTTGCTTCCTTAGAATCGTCATAGTTACAACCCTCGTTCATTGTGGCTTCAGTTCTCATCGGAGTTATTTCATAAAGACTTTCTAGGGTAAGGAAGAAGAGGGGAATTGAACAAGCACACTTGGAGAGAGCAGTACAATGGAGAGTTGCATGCCGTGTTTGGGAAGATGAATCGCTCTCGAAAAAGAATCTATTGATTCTTAGGTGGGGTTTAGTCCGGAAGCCCAAAGTAGCTTCCCAAGGCAATCCTAGCAGCAACTTATAGTACCAAACTGCGTGCCCTGTAGGTTTTATTTATTGGCCTAGCTAGTTGATCTACATATAGCTCATGATATTAAAGTTTTTCGATGAGTCTATCCTGACAAGTAGCCTCTTTCTTCTCGATGTGGGAGCTACACCAGATTCCATGTTATAGCTTGCATGGTCTTATTGTCGATTAAGATTGATATCTCACCAAATGATTAAGTTTACTTTCAAGATTTTGCTATGATTTGGATGCGTTGACCACATATTTTACATATGTACTCATCTTCTATTTTACTTGATTATTAGCTAGTCTTGCATCTCATGACTCATGTCCACAGTTTCTTATGTTTATTCATGCATATCGCTTCCATACTTAGTACCTTCAAAGTACTAACGCATACTTCTTTGCCTACATTGTTTCATAATCTAAGGGCGAACAATCAGCCTACATCTCACACTCATGGCTAGAAGATGGAATAGGTACACTTAATTGCACTACTTGAGTATTTGTTTCTTTGATTTGTTCGCACTACTTAACCGTTCATTTACAGTGAGCTAGGAACTTGTCCTCAGCCTCCATCTAGACTAGTAGAGGCATATTGGATGTTCATGGAGTCTATGATGTCTTTTCATTTTTAACTAAAGTTGCTCTTCTTTATTTGATGTCTTCAAGGTTGAGACTATACTTCATCTTCCATGTTTTAGTCTATTTGTTCTATTTACCTAACATATGCTCATTTATGATATGCTAAGAGGGTGGGTTGAAATTCTTTGAAGTTTCAATCGCCGTGTCATGCCTAGAGCGTAGCTTGGATTGTGACTAGCAATATAGTGTTATAGGTGGTACGATGGAGAACTTGGCTAACTCTTCCTAGAGCATAGCTTGAATCATGAAAAGGGCAATATAGTGTAGCAGGTGGTACGATGGAGAACTTGGCTAACTTTTCCTTCATAATCGCTACCTCTACCAAAACAACTACAGCATCAAGAGTACTTAACGAGTCGAGATGCTTAGTGATGTAGGCCTCCAAATCCATCTTTATGCTTTTGTCTGGACAACTCTGGATAATTTTTCAATGACCTGATCCAGTAGTGCCCGTGTCTGCCTCTGCTCTGCGACCAATTTCTCAAGGAACTACAAGGGGACAAAAGAAAAATTTACCTAGCTACAAAGACATAGATGGTGAAGGTCGGATAGTGCTCTCCAACTGCTCAATGTCTCACTCAAAACAGGTGACAATGCACGGACCCCCCAAGACTAGCTGCTGTGATGGATGTTGTGGGACACTGCACAAAATGATGGCCGGCACTGATTTGACTTTATATAATGGATGCAGAACTGGTGAACTTTATAACTATAGACTTGCTATCATTATGGCGGTTGGTAGGCACTTGAGCGAACTCACAGAAAGCCTGATCATGCCAGGAAATGGTAGACCTGCTTTCTCAATAAGGGCTCTATCTGCATCTCTATGGCTATGAGCTTAAAGTGATGATATATGTATCTCATAAAATACAGAGTAAATTGAGTGAACAAATACAACAAATTTGAGAGGCAAATACAACAAAATTGAGAGAACAAATCAACAAACGTGAACACCACGTGGTCCAAATAATAGCTACATATCAAATTTCCTCAAAACAATTGATGTTTCAACTATTGATGTAACTATCATTTGATCAATAGCACCCTTTCAGATCGAAACACACGTATATTCATGATACCCAAAATTGATCCAACGGATGATAGATTCAAAAGCAACAATTTGAACCACCTAGCCACATGAGACATAGGGTTAAAGAGATTTAACAAAAGATATTCCAGTTGTTTCCTTGTTTTTCTTGTTTCGTACACCAACACCAGGCTTCCTACTCACAAGTACAGAATGTCAATTTTCTTAATAAGCATAACAACTTAGAGAATATAGCATACATTTAACTTTCTGTATCTACAGACCACAGGTTTCTTTTATACATAGAGAAGCACCAGTAGAGAATAATCGGGATTGAACTTTATCATCAAGATAAGATTCATCAAACAGCATCACAGAGTCGGCTTTCTGCAGTTAGTGATTTCGATTCAACTCGAGGTTAGCAGCAACCCATTTTTCGTCGCTGCAAGGCAAAACAGAAGCACCACTAGGAAGCTCCATGTTTGCATTCTGGGGAAAAATGAAAATCTTCTCGCTTGGCAAAATGCTGGTCCCAGCATATGAACCGGAATCAGCAGACTCAGGAACTGCATCAGTTGAATCTGAAGTAGAAGACAAGGCAGCAGGATGACAATCCCTGTTAAGAGAAGATGTGTTGGGTGCAGTCGAGCATCTGTGTCTTTTTGCATTTGTGTCTGCCTCTGAAGATGAGTGGTTCAATAACGAGTAATATATTATATAATATGAATAAACTGATGCTGGCAATAAATTGGAAGAAACACAAAGTGAATAATATGCTAATATGACCATGTTGTTTAAGTTGTAAAGACTAAAGCTAGAACCAACATGCGTCATTTTAATACAGGGAGATTGAGTTGGGAAGATACGCAGCTCTTTAGTTCTAAAGAATTAATGTAATTTCTACTTGATAAGACTAACTAAACAGGTTGGTCCATAAATAGAAATTCCACCATCTTGACCTCAATGATATAGAAAATAAAAAAGAAAGCCTCACGCAACCCTGTTCTAAGTTATTGTGCAAAAAGATATTTAGGTCCAAAAGATAAGAGCCATATTGTAATTCCCAACTTGATAGTGTGACACATTATTTATCAAACCTATTAAATAGTACTTTAGGAAACACTGTTTTTCTGTGTCCACTGAACTGTTCTGAAACTGTTCATCGTGAAGCAGTAATGCATTAAGATATTATACAGTTCCTTAAAGAAGTATTTAAATGACAGTGATACCCAGTTTAGTTCTATTAGCAATCTTAAGAATGTCTTCTCATTTTTAATACATGACAGTGCACAGCTTGAACCTGCGATGCCTATACATTTAGTTCAATTAAGAGCCTCCACATACAAGAAAGATGTCACAGAAAAGCAGAAAATCTCAAAAGTCAAAAAAGAAGAAAAAAGAAAGATAGAGTGAAGGGATGGCAGACTTCAGAATGCACCTTCAATTTGCAAAATTAGCTCTTTCATCATCAATTTGGTCTTCTGCTGAACAACTAGTTGTGAAACATCAGCACCAGCACATTCTGAGCTGACTGGAAGGACCTGAAGAGGTTCATCTAGTTCATCACCTATAACACAAAAGTATGAAATTGCACACAAGACTTAGAACTTGCCAATGAACCCAACCCTTCCAAGGTTAATGATGTTGGTTCCGAAGAGAAACAAAAGATATTTTCTTTAGTTTGAAGTGGTTTCATCAAAAAAAAAAACATAAAGACAGAATAGTTCACCTGATATTTGAGCATAAATATTTGAAAAATGCAGTATAATTGAATTGCGAAGTGGGAAAATATATCTTTTATGTGATAAGACAAAGATGTTCCAATGAAATGATAAGTTGATTAGAATGAAATCACCACAGAAACATTGTTTCTATTCTTATGGATTACTTCTAAAATAAAATTGATTCACCAATTCTCTAACGCTCTTACTTTATGGGAAGAAAAAAGGGATGGATAGTAGTACCCATAATTCTTGTTTATACTTTCATAGTCAACTTAGGTTTTTTTCTTTTTCTTTTTTTTTTTTTTTTTTGCCTTCGTTTCCTTTTTCAAACTGCCTTGTAATGCTTTTACTTGAGCTGAGGGTTATCCGAAATAGCCTCTCTATCTTTCAAGATAGGAATAAGGTCTGTGTACACATAACATACTACCCTTCCCAGACACTAGAGGAATTACACCAGGTATATTGTTGACAACTTAACTTTTTTTTTCACGCTTTGGAGTCCAAAGGTTTCAAATTGAGCAGGACTAAAACTGAATACTTGGAATGCAAGTTCAGTGTTGAAAGGGATGA
>JAOTQR010000001.1:10881173-10903983 GCA_025774065.1 Solanum ossicruentum | reverse complement strand
GGCAGGATCAAAAGATGATAGAAAGTCCACTACCGGTTATTGTACTTTATTGGGAGGAAACCTAGTCACTTGGAAGAACAAGAAGCAGTCAGTTGTATCCCGATCCAGTGCAGAAGCAGAATACAGGACCATGGCTAAAGGCACTTGTGAGTTGATTTGGCTTAAATCACTTCTCAGAGATCTTGGAGTGATGCATGAGAGGCCCATGAGATTATATTGTGACAACCAGGCAGCAATCAACATGGCTCACAACCCAGTTCAACATGGTATCAGAGCAGGGCCCGTCTCATCCAATGTTGGGTCCCCGAGACAATTGGCCAATCTTAATATAATCAGTAGGAAACTAGGAAGTCACAAAAGCACAAGGGTGCCCTAGGTGGAGAATTAGCTTCTTGAACTATTTATTGTAACTTGATTTTTGTTTAACCAGCTGTAATGAAACTCCAACAGGATTGATGTGCAAAGTTTTCCTTGTCTTTTAGTTTATTAATTTCATCAGCTGGGAACAACATGTCCTCCTGCTTAGTTTTGTATTGTCTTTTAAAAAGATCATTCTTCTTACCTAATATAAAATTCCATGTAATTTGTCCTTGTACCCCAATCAAAGTATCATTTTTAATTCAGAAAACTTGCAATTGTGATACTTAAGTGTATATCCTCCTTACATTTCACAAGGGCATTGTAAGCAACCTTTGCAGCATTCATCTCTGCTTGCTTCTTGGTTTTAGCTTCTTGTCCTTGAAAAGTCCCATCTCCAACTTCCACCATTGAGCGGAACACGGGTGCATGAGGCGGGCCAATTCTGGCTGTATTATAAACTGGAAAAAGTAAACCCTCTTTTTGGGCCAGTTCTTGCAGAAGTGTCTTGTATAAACCGTCATCCTGATATTATCTAAAAATAATTAAATAAATACATAGAAGAACAAAGAAATATTCCCACATGAATGTTCTCTCAGCACCGAAGTAAAACTAAAACTGTTTAAATATTCCCCCTTTACTTGATGGTGTTTGAAAGGGACACGGAGTTTAATGTGCTAATTGACTTGAACATTTATTAGTGATAGAAGAAGAATATATTAAAGAAGTGGATGAAAAATCAATTTGATAGAGAAAATACCACATCGAAGTTCAAAAAATGGTAGTTGAAAAAATTTGAGTTTTAAAGTTAGGAAGTTGTATAGAAATAGGATGGATCAAACATTCTGGGACATCCAAAAAGTTAACAGGAACGATGGGATGACTAACCTCCTGAATGTCATTAAGTGTGAGTGACTCAAAAGCAACCTTTGCAGCTGCATGTTCAGCTTCCTTCAATGTAGAGAAGAACTCCGGAGTTCCATAAGTTACCCCATCAACAGTCACTTTTGACCTAAAACGACGGGAGTGAGGAGGGCCATCAAGTTCAGAAGAATACACGGGTAAAGTGAGATTTTGCTTCTGGGCATAGTGCTGTAATCGACTCTTGTACAAATGAAGCATGCCTGCAACATTTTGTAAAAAATCAGAAAATTGTCTTGAAAGGATTAGCTGATTAGAAATGTCTAGAAGTCAGTAATATGAACTTAAAGGCATTAACACACTCTTGAAAGGCTTATCCAGAAATGAGGTATCCAAGAAATATGAAATACTTCAACAATTTCGCACATTGGGCCAAGCATATCAATTAAGTTTTATCTGTGATAAGGTCAAAGCATCTTTCTTATAATTGTATCCTATGGAACTGCTCTAGTAGTAATTTTCTTTTGTGAATTTGAAGCTCTGTAGAAATCCACAGAATTCAATCACTGCTAGATACCCCACCCCCAACAGTTAAGATTCTTTCCGAAGTGGCTTGCTTTACTTCATTGGTAGCTAGACAAGCTTGTTTAACCCAGAAAATCTGAGAAAGGGCTTTCAGATGAGTTATGTTACCTTTGTTTATTGAAGCAGAATCTAACAGCCATTTATTTCTGTGGACTCACTATTCTGCTATGGAAACTATTCCTGAACATGGTTGGACTCGGATGGGCTATGCCTAGTTCTACAACTGATATTTTGAGGTGCTGGACAAAAATGGTGGAAGATGATCCTAGCTTGTATATGGAGAGAAAGGAATGGCAGGTGTTTTGAAGGAAGATACAGCTCAATTCAGAAGAACAAGATGAGCTGCTTACTACTGTTATTTCATTATTGGTGTAAAGGAAGTTATGTGCAGGATGCTACCTCACATGTAGGATTATACTGGGTATGTTGTGCAGGATGCTAACTCTTTAGACATCATAGAATCCTTGTAAGATGAACAAGGATACATTCAGCCTTTTGGAATCCCTAAAAATTTCACCAGCACAACTTTTGTGCCGTTGATTAGTACAACGTTACCTTTCTTGTAATATAGATATAGATTCCCCAACATACCAACTCTCATTTATATAAGATGAATTATAATAAGCGTGAAGTGAGTAGTTAATTCACCAAGAAGAACAAAATATCCTATAAAGCACAAAAGAAGGAAGGAACATCTGAAGGAAACTGCTAAGAGGTCTCATCAAAGATCCACTAAAGCGACTGTCTAAAAATAATGGACTCGCAGAAAGACAAACCCAGATAGTTGTACTGGATAGGAAGGTCCAACCATCAACCATGTACTGATATACATTTAAGAAGTTATAGTATCTGGTCGACAGATGGGTTGAACCTTCAACTTATGAACTAGAAGTAAGCGACATTTCCACAATCCCTTTCCTAGTTTAGACTGTATATCTCAAATCTCAACTGCTTACATGTTTTTTATCCAAGGTACCCATTGGGAAAAGTACACAAAATAAACCTAATTTGAAATTATTTATCCTTAATAGACCAATTCAAACTATTTACCCTTAATGGACCCATGGTCCAACTATTTACCTTCTTACACCACTTACCCCTTTTTATTTCGCTCTGACGTCATGCTAATGTCAGCATAAATACTATAAGATATACTATGGCGGTGTATATATATCATACCGGTATCATATAGAATGAGCTCAATCCTCTGTGATACTCTGGCAGTATATTGATACCCAATTGGTATCATACAGGATTATGTTTTTTCTTAAAGAAACAAATAAGAAACAAATCAAAAAATTATTGAACTCTAAATTAGTAGAAAATATATTCGTTACGATACTCCATCGGTATATTTATACCATATCGGTATCATATAGGACTAGAAAATTATTAAAGTTACAAAATTATTTATTAAACTCTAAATTAGTAGAAAATATAGTCTTATGATATTCCGTTGGTATATTGATATCCTATCGGTATCATATAATTTTGAGCTCTTTTTTTAATAAACAAAATAATTAAGAGAAAATTATTAAAGTTACAAACTTATAAATTCTAAATTAGTAGAAAATATATTCTTTGTGATACTCTATCAATATATTGATACCATATCGGTATCATATAGGACTGAGCTTAAACCTAGTGATACCCTGTTGGTATATATGTATACCCTATTAGTATATCATACAAAGTAGGTGTTAACGTCAACATGACGTCAGCGTGCGAATTATAATATTAGGGGGGCGAATTTTAATAGTATGGGATATAAAATGAAAAGGAGTATATGGATGTAAATAATTTGCTGTAAAGGGGCACAAGCTTAGTTTTTTCTTAAGTAATCTCATCAAATCCAGAAGGAAAAAGATTCATTTGCCACTTGTTTCAATTCACTAAAAGAATTTATGCTTTCACTCCAATCATAGGTATATGCTCTTCTTCTCATACAGATTTATGTCAGTTTTGAAGGGGTGTGTATTTAGCTTGAAGATTTTTAAGAATGAGGTGAAATTGTTACACCCTAGAGATTACCAAAACACCCCTAGATAAAAGATCATCGTACAACACACCATCCCTAACTTTTTCGACAAATCCAAGGCTAAAATATTGATCAGGGGGAAAACTATGTGGAAAAATGATATTGGTTGAATTTTAGAACAATCGAATCAAAAGATAAGTTGTCGAGGTAAAATTTCTTATTCAGAAGGGTGTGCGACAGATTCGCAGAGCTACCCCACAATAGTTCATTTTTGCACTTACTCTATAAAAAGCATTCAGTGAGCGAGTTTTATGTGTTCAGTAAAAAAATGAACCATGGCGGAACAAGTCCGCGGACTTATTTCATGACAGTTCAAATTCTTCCTCCTGCATCGCCTCACTGAATTCACACTCCAAATACTCTATCTTGACCCTGCTAACCTAAACTTTTCAGTCTCCAAAGTTTGTCTCCACACCTCAAGCTTAGAATTGACTCCATTGCACGTCTCATCAATCGATACTATTGTCATCCACAAATAACATACACCAAGGCACCTCATCACTCGCATCAATTCATCCATCACCAAGGCAAATAGAAATAGAATAAGAGTTGATCGATGATGTAACCCCATCTCCATCGGAACATGCTCTGAGTCTCATTCCATTGTTCTTACTGCGTTTTAGCTCCTTCATACGTATCTTTTATTGCCCTAACATATGCCATGAATACACCTCTTGCCTCCGAGCATCACCACAAGACTTCCCTTGAGACTTTATTGTAGACCTCTCAAAGTCAATAAACAGCGTATGCAAGTCTCATTTCTTTTCCCAATACTTCTCCATCAATCTCCTCACAAGATGTATGGCCTCTTTAGTTGATTGTCTTGGCATGAATCCAAACTGGTTCTAGAAAATAAACACAATCCTACTCATATATAAGATGTAAATGTTTTTGGACTTCCCAAACTCCTTATAGATGTAAGGGTCCAGAAATCATTCTTGTTGTATGTATTAGCACATTCTTGGTGCTTAGCAATAAAATCCACATTCTATCAAAAAATAAATTGAAAACAAGATGACTGTGTCATTCTAACCTTTAGATGTATTAGTGTCCACACCAGCCAATGGAGTTCCATTGACACGAGAAAGTTGTCCAATTTTATTCTGTCTTTGCTGAAAAATATCCACATCTGGAGGTCTATCACCCACTTTACTCTTTAATTTTGAAGCACCTGCACAATTAAGTGAAATGTAACAATATCAAGGCATTTTCCATATGCCCCAAAAAAAGTACTCCCATTAAATCAAAATAATTTTTATATTGTTCTTTTCTTTTTTTCCAGTTTTGCCTGTAAACTTGACCATTGAGGATAGAGACCCAGCACATCATTTGACTTAAAACGGTTAGACAAGCAGCAAAAACGGACAAATAACAAAAATAGAATTATAAGAAATCATGTTCACATTTCGTTAATTCAATTTATTCTTTGGTAAAGGAAAAGTTGTTCTGAACATATCAAAACGAAATAGGAAATGTGTACCCTTCTCCTAACAAAGTAATGTGACTAGGAGGTCAAGGTTTTAAGTGGTGGAAATAACCTTTTGAAAAAATGCAAGGTAGGAATAGAGACAATATCATCTGATCCTTCCCTCGCCCTTGTACTGCACCAGTCTGCATGTGTGTTTTCTTACAATGTATCAAACCAGTTAGGTAAACAACTTATCCCTCATATATCCCTATTTCCTTTCGGTGATCAACTTGACCATATTCCAAACAAAAACTGCGATAAGAATAAGTACACCACAATCCGAAACAAGCCGAGGTCGTCTAAATGAATCTTCACTTCACCATTTAAGCTAAATTCATGCCATCATCATACCAAATAAAAAGAAATTGAAAAATGAGTTATGTCTATAATAATATTAAAAGTACTATAGCAAGACTAAGAGCCCGTTTGGGTTAGCTGAACCTAAGTGTAATTATAAAGTAATAACAGCTTAAAAGCAATTTTTAAGTGCTAAAGTGAAAAAAAGCAATTGATGTGTTTGGTAAAGAACAGCTGAAAAGCTCTTTTCTGCTTAAATGACTGAAATATCCTTCAATCTGTTTAAAGTAAAAACAAGCTTGTTATTTCAACTCTTTTAACTTTAAAATAAATTAATGTGTCTCAATTTACTTTTAAGTTATAAATTGCAGTGATAAGATTAATATGAATAAATATAAATTATTTTATTTAAATAATTATTATGTTATGATTTGACTTAAGTGTGTAAATCAAAAAATATACTCCATACTGCAAAAAAATCATATATAAATTAAAGAAAACTATTTTCTGTGGAGAAAATCGCCTAAAGAAAGACTCCTGGAGAAAGATGACTCAATAATTCTGAATTAACAGAGTCCTAGGTAGGTTCCATGAAAGGAGGGTATTTTAGGGTTTATAAAATATTTAAGGGGTAAGTAATTCATTTGGTCAAAGAAGAGAAGTTGTTACGTGAAAATGTATTAATGAGTTGAGGGTGACCAACGTACAACTTTTAACTTATTTTGGCTTAAAAGCACCTAACTTAAAAACATTTTAATTGTAGAGCAAACACCAAATTAAGTTAAAAAAAGTTCTTAAAAGCAGGTTTTGACCAGCTTTGGATCCCTCCCAAACAACCTCTAAATCCTATTGCCCAGTAGTGAGCATCATCTATATTTTTAGCTAAGTCAACATTGATCTCCAGAAATTGTTGATTGTTCGAAACAACATTCTTCATGTGATTTAAGGTCTACCTCGTCTCCTTTAACTTTGTCACTCAACATAGTATCATGTCTATGGATCAGCGCATTTGTAGGCCGATACAAGATTTGACCAAACCATCTCAAGCAACCTTCAGGCGAGTGTGGTCATTTTTATTCAAATCTAACCTTGTATAACCACACCTCCATCTTAGCATCCCTATAATACCCTGGAAATTAGAAAGTTGGAATGAAGAAAGGAAAATACAGAAATCTTCTAGTGCAGAGCTTCCACAAACAGGGTTCACGAACCGTACAAGCTTCCAGAGAAGAAATCCACGGAACATAGAATCATCCATGGATCAAACTTCAGAGACTCTGGATTTGGGATCCGACAAGATGGACTACCTTTTTACGGATCATGGTTGGTTCTATAAACCATTGAAGGGTTCGTAGACCAGACCACCACACTGGGAAGATTTTATCAAGGGTTCACAAAGGGGTTTCTACAGTCCATGAAAGGACCCACGAGCCATATACCTGTCCATAAAAGGATGGTACACTTCAAATATGTATTGACTACCGGCAATTGAGCAAAGTTACCATTAAGAACAAAGTTATGAACCGATGACTTGTTTGATCAACTCCAAGATGCAAGCTATTTCTCTAAGATTGATCATTGGTCCGATAACCATCAAGTGAGAGTAAGAGAATGTGACATTCCAAAGAAGGCTTTCAAAACTAGGTGTGGTCATCTAGAGTTTTTGGTTATGTCATTCGGACTAACAAATGCCCCGCAACCATTATGGACTTGATGAATCGAGTTCAAACTGTACTTGGACATCTTTGTGGTGGTCATTATTGATGGTTTATAGGTTTATTCCCAAAGTGAAAAAGGAGCATATGAGTCACTTGAGAATTGTGTTGGAAACTCTAGGAGATCGTCAATTATTTGTCAAGTTCATTAAATGTGAGTTTTTGTTGAGGTCGGTGCATTTCTTGGCCACATTGTTTTCAGAAGGTATTATGATTGATCCTAAGAAAACCGAGGCGGTGAAAAATTGGCCTAGACCTTTGTCTCCTTAGGACATTCGGAGTTTCCTAGGTTTGGCTATCTCCTATAGAAGATTCGTAGAGGGGTTTTCATCTATTGTCTCACCTTTGACCAAGTTGACTCAAAAGAAGGTAACTTCCAATGATGGAAGGCTTGTGAAAGGAGTTTCAAGAAGTTAAAAAGATTGTGTTACTTCAGCCCCCTATATTGACATTACCGGAAGGATTGGATGGATTTGTGATATATTGTGATGTCTCACGAGTCAAACTGGGTTGTGTGATGATGCAACATGCCAAGGTCATAGCCTATGTTTCTACGAAACTCAAGGTGCATCAAAAGGAACTACCCAATCCATAATCTTGAACTGGCGACAGGTTGTGTTTGCCTTGAAAATTTGGATATATACCTCTATGGTGTGCATGTTGATATATTCACTAACCATAAGAGCTTCCAATACATGTTTAACCAAAAGGATTTGAACCTCCAATGAAAAAGATGGCTTAAACTATTGATGGATTATGACATGAGTGTATGGTACCATCTGGGTAAAGCTAATATCGTTGCCGATGCTCTTAGCCCGATTGTCCATGAATAGTGTTGCCCATGTTGAGGATGAGAAGGAGTTGATTCATGCTATATGAATAATGCACTTTCATTATTGCATTCATGTTGGGTTGTTAGGTATTTCTTCAACTCTACTCATGCTAGCTTCTATCACATTCGAGGACGAATGTTCCCAAGGGGGGGATATTTTAATACTCCAGAAGCTGAAAAGTCAAAATAAGAAAGAAAAGTGCAGAAAATTTCTTGGTGCAATGAGTAGAAGCCTCATCTACGGGCTGTAGATGCATATATGAGTCGTCGATGGGTAGTCGTAGATGGCCCTAGAACATGAAAAAATTTCAAGAAAACTGCATGATCTACGAGCAAGGATTACAAGCCACAAATGGAAATATGATTCGTAGAATAGGGTCGAGAAGAGGTCTTAAATTTTGGGAAAAATAACAAGCCTCATTACTTTTGTACGGACTAGCAAGATGGGTCAAAAATGGTTATACGAGTCATAGGTGGGGTTCGTAGAAAACCCTAATAGTTAGAAAGATTTCGAAAAATCAGGCAGGTTTTACGAGAAGGGGGTGTACTGGTCGTACAATGGACTAAGACTCATAATTTGTGTTCGTGGTTGTGGTCCAATTTTAGTGGTTGCAGTACTTTATCAACGAAAAGAAATGACAAGCCATAGAAGACAAGACTGCTCGTAGACTTGGTCATGTTTGAGATACTGAGGCTTGGTTTTAGGCAGATTTATATGGATAGACTTAAAAGATCGTAAAAGGTCTACGACCGGAAGACTGAGGTCGTAGTCCCTATCCGACAGTTTTTACTCCAGGGTATTTTGGACATATCCTCCTCTCCTAACCCCTAAACTACATCTGGTGGACCAACCACAATCTTCTAAACTTAGTGGATAATGGGCTCACTCCTCTAGCCTTCTCCACTTAAATATCATGCTTCACCTTTCATGGCATGGGGCTTGAACCTATGACCTCGGCCACAAATCCTCCACCATTTGCCACTTGAGCTAGGTCGGGGACAAGCCTGGTCTATCTTTTCTTCACTTGTTATCATAGCCTATGTTGATACTTTGAGACTTTCTTTCATTTTGTTGAGGGTGAACTAGGAACATGTCCTATGCCCCATGCACATTGAATAGTAGAAGCATGTTTAGACTTGGGGGTCATTTGGTTGGGAACAACTTATCCCAGGATTAGTTATCCTAGGATTAGCTACTGGGATAAGTTATCCCTCCATGTATATGGGATAACTTATCCCATCAATATAGCATAAATGGTGAATAAGTTAACCTAAACTTGGCAACCAAACAACCTATCAAAATTTTATCCCTTCACTATTTCTTTTATCTAATGACTATTTATTTTTATCCCACACACCAAACGACCCTTAGATATGATGTAAGTCCATTTACTCGGACAAGCTACTTAGTTTCTCCTATTACTACACTTGGTTACCTTCTGCATTATCCTTTGTTGTTGATTGATGTTTTATTTATCGCATGTATACTTATGATATGATAAGAGACTTGATTAGGGTTTCCTGGGATCCTAATAGTAGTGTCACATCTAGGGCCAAGCTTGGGTCATAACAGAGATGTAGGTCTCCTATTCAGTGGCTCGAAGCCAGTGAAGTTGCATTGATAGGGCCTGCCTCCGTTCATTAGGGCATGGAAAAAGTATGACTTATTTGAGAAAGACTGAGAACTACTCAAAGTCAACAAAAATCTTATTTGGAAGTTAGGAGAAGGAGCTTGAATTTGAGGTCGATGATTGAATTTACTTGAAAGTTTTCACCTATAAAAAGGGGTGATTTGTTTGGTAAGAAAGGGAAACTTAGGCCCCGTTATGCAGGTCTATATCAAATTTTGAGGAGATTTGATAAGGTAGCTTATGAGTTGGATTTACCTTCAAAATTATCGTCGGTGCATACAATGTTTCATGTTTTTTTTAAGAATGTTGGTCATCCTACTTCGATTATACCATTGGAGAGTTTTAGTCTGAAGGAAAAACTATCTTATGAAGAAGTCTCGATTGAGATTCTAGACTGTCAAGAGAAATAAGAAAGTTGCTTCAGTCAAAGTGTGGGAGTCAGTTAGTTGAGGGTGCTACTTGAGAGGTCGAGGCAGATAAGATGTCCCATTATCCTCATCTCTTTTCCTTCGCTTCAGTTTCAACTAGAGGCATTAGTCCTCCTAAGCATTCCTTCAAATTCATGTGTTGCAGCTATTCTCATGATTCTCATATGCATGCATGTTCACAAAATCAATTTTAAAGTTCATGTTTTAGCTTAGGATTGATTACTCCTTGGTTTTATGCATTTTTGGGGTCTTTGGCATTCATTTTGGACTATTAGCTCTCTTTTCATATTCTATTCATGCTAGCTTGAGTCTCATACGAGGACGAATGTCCCCAAGGGAAAGATATTCTAATACTCTGGAAGTTGGAAAAGAAAAAAGGAAAATACAAATCTGTTGGTGCAGAGCTTCCACGAAAGGGTTCACGATCGGACAAGCTTCCACTGTCCGTAGAAGCCACCTTTACAAGTAGTCCCATGAAGATGTCCCTAAGTCTGGACCATAGAAGAGTTTTACAGATCATGAAGAGATCCACGTACTATAGACTCGTCCGTAGATCAAACTTCAAAGACTCTAGATTTAGAGTTCGACAGGACAGACCACCTTTTCATGGATCGTGGTCGGTTCTATGGACTGTAGAAGGGTTCATAGACAACACCACCACACATGAAAGATTTAATTAAGGGGGTTCACGAGAGGATTTCTACGACTCGTGAAAGAATTTACGAGTCGTAGACTCGTCCATAGGAGAAAGATTTAGAGATTTGGTTTTTCAAGGGCTTCAACAGGAAGTAGGGGTTTATAGACAATAGATGTTTCCACAACTCATAGACCATGGTCGTGATCCAACCAAGGGATTCAGTTTTTTCCCAAATTTTTCTATGATGGCCTTATACGGACCGTGAAGGTTTCCACGAACTATAGGAGCCTATTTGGAAAGCCACCAAGTAATTGGGATTTGATGTAATTGAGTGTAATTATATTCTTTGGACTGTTTGGTAGGCCAAGTAATTACTTGATAAGACAAGAATTGGGTGTAATTGAAGGGGCGTAATTACACTCTTCAGTTCGGAGGGTATGGAGTTGATGTAATTACACCATGTAATACATGAAACTTTTTAAAATTCTTTTCTTCCTTTTTTAATTTATTTTTTATTTCTATTATTTCAAATTTTTAAATTTTTATTAGTCTAATATTTTTAAAATATTTTTTATTATTTATATTTTATTTCCTTCTCATTCTCAACTTTTACTTCTTCATGTGATTCCATACAATATTTTATATTATTTTTTAATTCTAGCTTTTTTTTCATTAGCATAATTTTGTTAGCATTCTAATTTTTAAACTAAAGTAGAATTTATTATTGAATAAGATTATAGTGTTAAGTTTTCCTTGTCTATAATACTAACATTTTTATCAAACATGCATTTTTATCAAACATGCATTTTCTGATGTTTCTAAAAGACTTTGCCCCTTTCGTTTATTATTATTGGGGTTAGCTAGAGACGTGTTCTAGCATCCCTCGTGTAGTTAGCTTATCGAGACAATATATAATTTTGCTATGCCTTACATTCTCGTATGACATAAGACTTTCCTTTGCGAATATTTCTTTATATTTTGTATGCATGCTAAGTGGCTTGTTTAGGGTCACTCGGGATTCTATTCACCTTTTCACACTTAAGGTGTACTTTGGGTCATGACAACCCTCATCTCTACAACATTCATCTTGTGGATTTGTTGTATATAAGTGGCCTAACATTCACTTGCAGGTCTTAGAATTGTTCGATGAAACCGTGCTATCTGGACATACATGACCAATTTAGATATCCTCCCTACAAAGATTTGTTGGAGTCCTAGAATCCCTTGAATCACAGTGTCCATATCCTTCGAAAAGTTGGCTTTAGTTTCTGCATCTAATCCTATTTGCAGAGCATATACACTAACAGGTCGTTTGGTACAAAAATGAGTAACGCAGGGATTAGTAATGCAGTGATTAGTTATGTAGGGATTAGTAATGCTGGGATTATTTTTTATCCCATGTTTGGTTTATTGTTTTTCATTTAATTTTATGTTTGGTTTAAAATTCTATAAAAAGCTTCTTTTGAATTATGCTCTTGAACTATTCTGAGATTTTCTATTTCATGTAATTAGATCAAAGTAAATTTTTTTTTTGTGACTTCTAAGTAGTAGGAAAATAATATTTTGTCATTATATTTGATATTTTCTCACTTGAATTATTTGAGAATAAATAATTGTAATCTTAATAAATTCATCACTAATAAAATGTCAATCTTTAATTTAATAAAGACAGACCATTTATTATTAAAATAGAAAAGATGGTAAACAATTGTAAAATAGACAATTTGTGTTTACACATAAAAATTTGGAAGTTGTATTTTTAATATAGCGTTTATATCTTATGAGGTCACTCAACTTTGAAAATATATCTAACATCATTGGACTTTATATTTTATAAATAAAATCACTCAAACTAAAATTAGTTATAAAAAAATTGACATGTCAAAATAATGTTTTAATGCATTATGTAAATATAAAACTACAAATAAATAAAATTTAAAAATTTGACATGGTAAATTTATTTATTATTATATTATGAAAATATGACACCGCAAATAAATAAAATTTGTAAGCATATTTATTTAAATAAATTTACTAGTACAAAACTACAAATATAAAATATAAAATCAAGAAACAAAAAATGTAAAAGAATTTGAGGGATATTTTTGTCTTTGTGTATTTAATCCCATGGTATTAATCCATGGTGTTAGCTAATACCACCAAATGGAAGGTATTAGCTAATACCATGCATATGGTATTAACTAGTAGCATGTATTAGTTATACATGGAGTCAATTTTCTACCAAACATAGTATATTTAGTACCATTCCCCTAATCCTTGGATTATTTCCTATAATCCCTCCTACCAAATGGCCTGTAATTACTTCGACTATCCCCTTTCTCATACAAGTCTTCATTCAATAATCATATCTCAAATTCATTTTACCTCTACAACCATATCTTTAGGTATTGGTTCTACAATAATTCTCACACCATTCCTATTTTTATCTATCCCAAAATACCATAACCATTTCTTAACACTATTTAGGTAAAAAAGACCAACACTAATTGATTTCCTGATGTTGTTACTTTTGCCTTCAAAACATCTTGCATTTCTTTCTTACCATATAGTCCACCAAATATAGGTTGGGGTGAACTTTCACCAGTCTTTCTCTGAGTCTCTTCTTCCAATTGTTTCCCAGTTGTTCAGCATTTCCAAAGTAGCCTTGGCACTATCCAGCTCAATACCAGCATACACAAGAACATGTCTAACATATTTGCAGTTATTTTACCGTGTAACAAAAGATCGTTAAATTCCACTTCCTTGTCACACAAAAAACACCTTGAGCAATCTGTTAACCTCTTTGTTGTAAAACTTTACGGGTTAAACAACCTTTTTGGGTCACCCACCAAGCAAAACAGGAAACTTTTAGAGGAATTTTGATCTTTCAGATGTTTCCAGGGCCAAGTTATTGTGAAAAACTAACTAATGTTTTTGTTCAAGTAACAAGATTTAACTGTAAATACACCCTAACAATGTAGCTTTCAAAGAGGTTTGTCATGGCCTGAGGAAACACCTGGAAAAGAGCTTAGAGTCCATAGCAGATTTGCTATTACATCTACCTCCCAGTCATTTAAAGCCCTTCTAAAAATGAGATTCCAACCTGTGGACTCCATAGCTGGGAAACTGTGACTTTTCTGTATACTGAGATTGTAAAGGTCTGGGAAAGTGGCCTTTAGATAGTCCTCACCTATCCAATGCTCAGTCCAGAGCTTCGTTTTCATATCATTCCCTACTTTGAAGGATATTTTGGTGCTGAACTGGGGCCATAGCCTTCTGATATTTTTCCACACACTACAACCAAAAGTTCCAACAACTTCCTCAATTGTCCAGTGCTTAAGGAGCCCAAACTTCTCTGTGATGAACCTTTTCCATAAAGTCATTGCTTCTCTAAAAAATTTCCACAGCCACTTTTGAAATAGACAACTGCTGTGCAAGCAAAACAGGAAACTTTTAGGGGAATTTTGATCTTCCAGATTAGTTTCCACGGCTAAGTCTTTGTGAAAGGCTTACTAATGTTTCAGTCGTCTTCAGGAAGTTTCTTTTAAAATGTCTCTTTCAAGGCAGGGGATGGGCTTAAAATTAGATTCTGGCTAGACAGATGTCTTGGTAACACTTTACTGAAAGAATCATTTCCCACATTGTTCCAGATAGCGTCAACAAGCAAGCCACAATTGCTCAGTAATGAGACAACAACTATTGGTGTCCAAGGAAACTAATGACTTCTTCAAACTACCAGAAACATTGGGAGAAAGCTCTACGGTGGGGGAAGTCACAGACAGAGACCTTTGGGGCAAATCAAAGGATGGGATTTACACTCTGAAGGAGAGTTACCACTTCTGAAGCTCTCAAAATGGCATCTATGAGGACTGGCCTTGGAAACATATTTGGAGAACTAGGCAGCCTATTAATGTCTCTTGCTTCACTTTGACTGCCCTTAGAGAGACTTGCCTGAGACAAGACAATCTCAGGAGGAAAGGGATAATTCTGATCAACAGATGTTTCATGTCTAAGCAAGACAATGAAACTGTAAGCCATCTCTTATTGCACTACCTTGCAGTAGCTGACTTATGGCACTTATTCTACTCTATATGTGGGCACCAATGGTCTGGGCCGTCTTAAGCACTAGGCCACTAAAGCGATTGCTTGGGGCCCCATATTTTTGGGGGTCCCCATTTTTAAAGAAAAGTACTTATACAAATTATTAACAAAAAATTATGTATATTTTTAAATGTAAAAAAGAAAATGTGTAAAAGTAAAAAAAAGAAAAAGAAAGAAACAGAAAGAAAAATGAAAAAAGAAACAACCGTTGGTATACATTTCTTCTCCTAGGAAATAGAATAATTTTTGTAATAACTTCCTTACGAAGGAAATTGTGCTTCCTTAAATATCTCCTAATAATTATTAATTTGATTCTATATTATTATTTACCTTATGCTCATTCTTTTATTTTCTGTTTTATTATTTTTATTCTCAATATTGAACTCTCTCCAACAAGAATTTCTCATCTACTGTTTGTTTACAAGTTTAAAAAGAATAGCATTTTGGTGTTTCTTCAAAAGTTCAAGAAGTGCAACAAGCAATCACTATTTTGAAGGAACTCAACACTATTTGATATTATTATATCATCTTATCGAATTTGTGAATTAGGTCTTATCATTCTAACTTTATTTTATATAGTTTTTATTGAAAATTTAAGTCGTAGTTCATAATAGCATATATTCTTGTTTTAGTTTTAATTTAAATATGTGTTACAAAAAGAGAGAAGAAGAGAAAACTTGAAGAATTAAATATATTTCAGAAAGGAACTCTTGATAAATTTTTAATAAATAATAAAAATCTTGAATTGAAAAATATGAGAGGATGTTCTCCAAGTGAACAAGTCACTAATAGAATTGAGTTAGATGATAACAATATTCAAGACAAAAATCTAGAAGAAATTGGTGAAAAATGTGACGTAGTTCCCGATAATCAAAAACCCCTAAATAATTTAAATAGTTGCATCTCTAAAAAGATATATGTTACGAATTGATTATAAAGCAACAAATATATGATACGAATTGATTATAAAGCAATAATTAATGACTTTGCATCTAAAAAAGCTAGAAAAGTAGATTTTAAATAAAAATATATAAGATTTAAAAAAAAAAATTAGGGCCCCTCTCTAAAATTTGGCTTTAGGGTTCCAATCTTGTTGAGTCGGCCCTGCCAATGGGCAATACCCTTCCCCATGAAAGACACCCATGTGAGTTGGTCATTGTGGAGAGGTGACAAAACCGTTGAAAGAATCTGGAGAATGATTCCAGCTGTTAATAGCAGATGCATTGATGGAATCTTGACTCCTACTAGCACCCACATGGCTAGATGTTTGGAATGTTTATTCATCTGGCACTTTCTTTCACCAGTAAACTGTGTTTATTCAGGGAATCTTTTTTGGCTGCTTTACAGGTAAGTTTGCTTCAGACTTTGTTTGAAGCAATTTCTTTAGCTCTCTTGTAACCTTGCATCTTCTTGATGCTTTTCTAATACGATTTGATTGTTAACCAAAAACAAAAGATCTAACTGTAAAAAACACACTTACAAAATGTAGCTTCCAACAAGTTTCTCATGGGCCAAGGATACACCTGGAAAAGAGTTCAGAGTCCACAGCAGATTTGCTATTCTTCCACCTCCCAGTCATTTAAAGCTCTCCTACAGATGAGATTCCAACATGTGGACTTCACAGCTAGAAGACAGTGTCAGTTTTTTTTTTTTTTGAAAATGGTAATTGTTTCTATTCTCCATAAAACAGTACATAGGTTGTATTGAGAACCATATTTACATGAGAAACTCTAAAAACACTGACCTATCCCTATAATGAGTCTAAGACATCAATGATGGAGACAGTATCATTAGAATACATCTGATTACACCTAAAACATAGAGTCAAAATGCAATTCAGTTTGACTTGTTGCATACTACTCTCTCTATTCTCAAAAACTCTTAAGGTTCCTCTCTTTCCATATTGTCCACCAAATAGTAGCAAGGACAATTCTCCAATTGCTTGTGTCCCAACTTCTTCCCAACTGTATAGAGCCTCTGAAATCCTACCAGGCATGGACCAGGAAATGTTTTTGAGTCTCAAGAACAAATTCCACAACTGGCCAATGATTTCATTTGGATGAACAAATGATCGACAGTTTGTGCAGTTTTCCCACGCAAAAAACATCTAGAGCAGAGTGGAATTCCCCTCTTCATTAAATTCTCATGTGTCAATACTACTTCCTTAGCCAGTAACCACACAAAGCAAGCTACTTTGTAGGGGATCTTGGCTTTCCATATAGGTTTCCAGGGCCATCTGACTAACTGCAAATTTTGGTGGTTCGGCTTCCTGTATGCTGAACCTACTTTAAAATTCCCTTTACAGTTTCCCAACCATTGCAATTTGTCCTGTCCTGTTTCCAAACCGCTGAATTGGTCAATGCTTCTAAAAATTCTGTTACTCTTGGAATTTCCCAGTCATTGAGGTGTCTTCTAAATACAAAATTCTGCCCTTGAGGAGTCCATAAGTCAGTTATAGTACTTTGTTGCTGAAGAACTAAGCTGTTAGATGTCAGGAAAGAGTGTCTCCAAATTTCCTTCTGCATGCCAATCATCTTTCTAGAAGTTGGTTTTTGTGCCATCTACCACTTTGATCTTGGTGTTTGGTTTGAATTCATTCCAAAGTACTCTAATGGATTTCCATAAGCTAACATTATAAGGGGTGGTAACCTCCTTTGTCATCCAACTATCACTCTCTTCATATTTTGCCTATATGACTGAGCTCCACAAATTTTGATTATCATTTGAGTATTTCCAAAGCCACTTCATCCTCAAAGCTTTGACTTTGGTTCTTCATGTTCTTGATCCCCAAACCCCCAACTCTCTTTTCAATGATTACAGTTTTCCATTTGACTAAGTGATACCCCTTCCTTCTCTTGTTCCTTTGCCATAAAAATTTTCTGCTCATGCTATCCAACCTATTGATGATTCCTGTTGGTACAGGAAATAATGACATCATATATGTTGGAAGTGCATTGAACACAGAATTAATCAGTCACTCTTCCCCCTAGTGGAAGGTACTGAGACTTCCACCTTGCTAGCCTATTCTCACACTTTTCAATCACCCCTTCCAGATTTCCATGGACTTGGATTTTGCCCCCAAAGTCATACCCAAATATGTCGGAGGGAGGCCACCAACTTCGCCACCCGAGTATTGATTTCAAAATTTGCATGTTTGGTACTTCATTTACTAGATACAAGAAGATTTTCCTCCAATTGACATGTAGCCCAGACATACCTTCAAAAATAACTAGAATCAGTCTCGGTATTTTAAGGTGGTCTTCCTTAGCATCACAAAAGATCAAGGTGTCATTTGCATACTGCAGATGGGTGTTCTCTAGACTTTCCCTTCCAGCTCTGGCAACTTCAAAACCTCTCATCCACCCTTGACTGCTAGCATTCTTGATCATATTGTTGAGTCCCTCCATGACTAGTATGAAAAGGAAGGGTCATAGGGGATCACCCTGCCTAAGACCTCTCTGTGATCTAGAGTATCCTATTGGAGAGTCATTTACCAAAACTGAGAAGTTCACCAAGGATATGCAAAATTTAATCCACTGTCTCCATTTGTAACCAAAACCCATCTTCTCTAGCAAACCGATAAGAAAATCCCAATTGGCATGATCATATAGACATATACTTTCTCAATGTCTAATTTGCATAGAAAGACATTTGCATAGAATTCCTGGGTTTTTTACACTGACCTGGAATCTACAGCTTCATTAGCTATGAGGACTACATCCATTATCTGTCTCCCTTTAATAAAAGCTAATTGTTGTGAATCAACAAGCTTGGACATCACTTTTTTCAACCTTTCGGTAAGCACTTTTGAGAAGATCTTATACATACTACCTATCAAACTAATAGGTCTAAAGTCCCTCAATTCTTTTGCACCTTTTTTCTTTGGGATCAAGGCTATTAGGGTAGAATTCAAACTTCTTTCAAACCTCCCTTGTTCATGGAAACTCTGGAAAGTTTTCATTATGTCACCTTTCACCACCTCCCAACATTTGATGTAGAACCCTATAGTAAAGTCATCCGGTCCTGGTGCTTTATTAGTTGTACACTACTTTAAACACCTCAAGACTTCTTCCTCATCAAAGCTTCTTTCAAGATCCTCTGTCTCCTCCCCTGTCAACCTTGGGCAGTTCAAAAAATCGCTGGCAGGTCTCACTGCACCTCCTTTGTATAAAGTTTATGATAAAACTCCACTATTTCCCCTTGATTATTTCTGGTTCTTGGACGATGTTTCCCTGGCCTAGCAGTTGGTCTATGGTGTTGTACCTCTTGTGTGCATTAGCCATCTTATGGAAGAACTTGTTGTTCTTATCCCCTTTCTTTAACCAAATTGATCTTGATCTTTGCCTCCAGTAGATCTCCTCA
The DNA here is from genome assembly GCA_025774065.1 of Solanum ossicruentum. Taxonomy (NCBI): domain Eukaryota; kingdom Viridiplantae; phylum Streptophyta; class Magnoliopsida; order Solanales; family Solanaceae; genus Solanum; species Solanum ossicruentum. The sequence continues at coordinate 10,884,671 of JAOTQR010000001.1, read as the reverse complement.
TTTTTTATCAAACCCTCAAAGCTTAGAAGTTAACTTGCCTTTTCTGCTGCCTCATCCTAATTTAGACCTCTATCAGTAGTAATCTTTTCCATAGCAGCCAGCTTTTCAAGTACAGATTTTCTCTGTTGGCCAAGATTTCCTTGCTCACTTCTGCTCCACTCCTTCAATTTGCATTTCAAGGCTTTTAATTTGGCTGCAAACACGTAATCAGGGCTCCCAGTATAATCAAAAGAGCTCCACCATATCCTAACACTGTCAATGAAACCTTGAGTCCCTAGCCGCCACTTCTCAAACTTAAAATAGCTCTTGTTGTTGTTGATTTAAAAACAAAAATAGCTCTTGTTTTTCTTCTGGGAACCACCTTGGAGTGCAATCGGAGAGTGATCTGACAAGATTCTCAGCATAGTGTACTGTTTCAGGTTGCTAAAAGCATCATCCCATTCTTGAGATACCAGGACCCTATCAATTCTAAAAGCATCATCCCTTTAGATAGTCTTAAACATATCCAGTGCTCATTCCTGCACTGTGTTTTCACATCATTACCCATTTCGAAGGATATTTTGGCATTGAACTGGAGCCCTAGGCCTTTAATCATTTTCCACGCACTATAGCCAAAGTTCTATCAATTTCCTCATTGTCCAGTGGTTAAACAGTCCAAACTTCTCCATGATCAATCTTTCTCATAAAGTCATATCTTCTATGCAAAATTATCACAGCCACTTTTGTAATAGACAATTGTTGTGAAAGCTGAGTTTCTTTATGCTTAAACCCCTTGCTTTCTGTTAAGAGTTATGGCATCCCATTTCACAAGGTTGTAGCTCTACCCTCTTTATTTCCTTGCCACGGGAAGGTACTTTTCAATTGGTTGATCTTCTTTTCAATGCTCCTTCATATGGGGAATAGGATCACCATATATATGGGTTGTGCATCCATCACAGATTGATGAGTCAATCTGCCTCCTAAATATTGACTCTTCCATCTTGCTAGCTTCTTGTCACATCTCTCCAACACTGAATTCCAGATTTATAGATCCTCATTATTTGTTCCCAGTGGCATTACCGAGTAGCTTGTGGGTAGGGAGGCAACTTGCAATCCTAGGTTCATAGCCAACATCTGCATAGTCTGGAATTCATTTGTCCATACTTTGTTGTGATAACGTTTCTCCATAAAGCAATTTCTTCAACATTGAATCTCAATAGCCTTTTCATTAAGAGGCTCCTATTTTGCTTTTTTGTGTGTGACAATGGTAACATGGCTCCTATTTCGCATTTTTATATTAACCAAACCTCCTCCTTTCTTTGTGAAGACAGAGTTCCATTTGACTGAGTTAAATGTTTTACATTCTTTGTGCCCCTGCCATAGAATCACGCATCCCCTGCCATATAGGATCTGCCTTATGTTTTGCTCCTTATGACAATCGCAGATTCACTCTCCATTACACTTTCTTTGACAACAAAGACTAGCTGCCAGATTCTATCTTTTTTTGCAGTCCATCAACCAGAAGTTTATAACCCGTATTACCTATTTCTCTAGCCTTCTAGTTTCCTGTAGGCATGCAATATCAACTCTCCTCCTTTGTAGGGTATCCACTAATTCCATCGCTTCGCTGTCAATGTATCTATGTTTTAGCTACCTTCCCAGATCCAACTCTCATGGACTACTTTTTTTACCCTCATCTGCCCATGAGCGAGCAATCTTTCTTATTGTGCACCACATCGGACATGAATAAATTCCTCAATGAATAACAATAATTAGAGATGTGGGTTTCTAGTGTTATAACTTGAAAGATTTCCATTTCAAAATATCAGTAAGCTACAAAATGCATCATGATCAAAGTTCATTTGGTTAATATGTGAAATTTGAGTTTGGTCACTATCTGTTGTTTCTTATACTTCGATTATCGTATTATCTTATTTTGATTACGGTTCAAGATGATTTGTAATATTATTCTTAGTATTTTTCCATGACTTCTTCACCTCTGTAATTTCTTTTTTCCGTATTGCTTTGGACGATTACTCTTTGTTGAGTTGTAGATCTATCAAAAACAACCTCTTTACCTTCAAGATAAAAAGTCTGCATACCCCCTACCCAGTCCCCACACCCCACTTTGTGAGATTACACCGGATATGTTGTTATTGTTGTCATCTGAACCAACTTAGTATCCTATTTCTACATCTGGGATTATCCAAAAATTATGTTCACATCTCTCTCTCCGTTAGCTCCTCAGCTCCCTACAACAACAACAACACAGCCACTGTAATCTCATAAAATAGGGTCTAGGGAGGGTAAAATGTACGCAGACCTTACCACTACCTCATGGAGATAGAGAGCTCCTCAGTTCCCTAGATATTTGGAAAAGGGAATTCAGACATCTTACCATGTAGATATTTCCTACACAATTCAAATAACTTTTCAATATTGGTTTACTTATGTGACCCACCTTGTGACTAGAAGGTTCAAAGTTTCCAAAATGTTAATGTACTTGCACTTTTGAACTCAACCACTTTAAATATAGTAAGTAAATTGTGGAATTTTTATCTTACGCACATCCCAAATAAAATGAGAGGTCTATATGGGAAATAAAAAGTTCTCATATCAAACTTGATGTTGAATACAATGTACAATAACTTATGCGTGAAGTAGTACAGCAAACAACACCCAAAAGTTTATCAGAGAAATTCAAAACTTCAGCAATTTGTAGCAAAGCAGTGATAAACATAACAAGGGGTTTTAAAATAGACACTTTACCAGAAGTGGGTAATACAACAGAGATGGATTGGGGAACAGTGAAATGGAAATGGTCATAGGCAATATGGGCAGCATGATTTTGGGCTTCTTTGGAAGAACGGCACTGGTCCTTGGGCGACTGAAAGGAGACTCCATTCACTGTAACAGTGGCTGTGAAACGAGGGTTGTGATCTGGGCCGTCTTTCTCCGTCGCGTACTCTGGCAAGTTCCATGCGAGCTGGTGGCAAAGCTCTTGTAGCTTCGTTTTGTACATTCTTTCTGAGTTTAAGGTAAAGGGGAAAAAAATGAGGGAAAGGTAAAGGTATGAAGTTGCCAGATTGTAAGTAGAACGTTAACACAGAGATTTAGAGAGTCTGTTTCTAAAACCCTCAACTTAAAACCCATAAGCAAAAATATTAGATATGACAAAATAACTGATAAGATAATGGAACAGCAAATGCAACTAACAGTAAATATCACATGACAATAAATAAATGTTAAAACGAACACATAAACGCTAGATAATAAAAAGAAAAAGGAATTAAAAAAAACTAAAATAAAAAATAAAAAAATAATAATAAAAAAGAAAAAAATATTAATAATACAAATGCTAATAGAGATACGAAGACAACCACTTCGAGGAATAGGAAGAAGAAGAAAAACTTAGCCGACTACTCTAATTCGCGACCTCCATATCCTTCTATCTAGGGTCATGTCCACAGTGAGGTCGAGTTCCGCCATGTCCTGTCTGATCACCTCCCCCCAGTACTT
>JAOTQR010000001.1:10856879-10879615 GCA_025774065.1 Solanum ossicruentum | reverse complement strand
AATAGCAAAAATGAGGTGATTAGTTGGGAGTAGAAGAACGAATAGAAAGTCATGTATCGGGTAAGAAACAAAAAGAGAAAAAGATGCCATAGTATGAGTTGGAAAAGCAAATTGAGTTTAAAAATAAGGCACAAGCTGAAAAATGAAAAGAAAATACCCAGAAAGCTTGAAAATGTGGAGGAAAGGGAAGTATGTAAGAATGATTGAGTTGTTAAGGTGAAAATGTTGAAAAACGTAGTTCAAGGTTAGCCTTTAGTCACTAATTTCCCAAAATGCCATACCAAAACCCCATGAACATACATTACAAGCCTATGAGGCCCTAAAGTGATCCTAATCCAATTAGTCATCAGTTTGGGTTGTGAGTGTATGGGCAAGCCTATGGTGTTGCTCTTCATGCATGAATCTCATATGTGAGACGAGTATGCTTGCGTAGTCCCTTAATATACTTTGAAAGCTTATTGAGTGAAAAAGGAGACTTCTTTTCTGTGAGGGAATTTGCATTGCATGGTTAGCATATGACCTGTTCAGTGATTTTGTATTGTTGATACTCCTTAACTTGTCATAGTTGTATTATCAAATGAATGAATGTACCTTGGTTTGCTTGATAGCTACATGACCATGTTTTGAAAGTGCTAGTTTAGGTAGCTGAGTTGAAATTGAGTAAAGTATGTGCCAGGAGGATGATTGTGATGTATTGCTCATTATCTATCTAGATTGTGTCATCGCTTGAGGATAAGAAACAATTCTAAGTTGAGGGTGTTGATGTGCTGTCAAAATACAACATATTTGGAGCTTGAAACAAGGGATTTTGGTGTTCTCAATGCGACTTTTTATGGTTTTATGAATGTGACTTTTTATGGTTTTTATGTGTTTTGTGTTTATTTTTGCAGAAAATACAAGTTGGCTTAATCTTAAAGGTAGTATATTTTGTTGAATTTAAAGACCTACGAGACCCACTATGAGTCGTAGCCCAAGCTATGAGTCGTAGGGGATGATCGTAGTGATAAACATCTTCCAAAATCAAAATATGAGAAATTGAAGTTTATCCATATGAGCCCAGGGTATGAGTCATAGTGCTCACTATGACTCGTAGAAGAGGACCTTGTAGTGATTAATAGTGTTGATTTAATTTGGACTAAGAAATGCAAGGTTGGACTACGAGTCATAGAACAGACAACAACTCGTAGTGTGGATCGTAGCAGTCAAGTCCAAAAGTGCTGACAATGAAAGCCCGATTATGACTCATAAGTCACCCTACGAGTCGTACCTATGAGCCTTAATTGCTATCGACCAGATTTTCTTATTTATTTTAGGATCTTTTTTAAATAATATAAATAGTATAAGTTAGAGTTTTTAGAAGAGAATAATCAATTGTAGAGACAATAGAATATTTCTAGGGAGAATCTTTTAGGGTTTTAGAGTAGACAACTAGGGTTTTACTGTGAGGACCCAATTTGGGGATTGGAATCACTTGTAATTCAACTTCATTATTCAAGCTTGTGAATTCAAAATTAAGGTGTTTTATTGTTCTTCATTTTCCTTGGGTAATTTATTGACTGTCTATTTTATTCATTGTTTGTGTTTTTGCCCAAGCTATGAGTAGCTAAACCCCCACAACTTGGGGTTGTGGGAACCATGAGTGGATAGCTTGAAATAACCCGGATTATTTGCATTTTTTTAGTTGGGTAATTTGCATGTATTATCCATTTCCTTCGGATTGCTTGTTGTTTGATGGTGGCCAACATCAAACTCCGCCTAGTATCACGATCCTGACCAAAGTAGTGATGAATTGGAAAAAGAAATGGGTGACAGGATTAGATTTATGTATTCTCATCTAATCAACCAAATCCGACCAAAAGGAGGTTAACTGGGACAGTAGGTAGCGGTTAGTTTGGCACACCATGGTAGTCGACCAAGTGCCATAGTGAAATTCGACCTTCACCTTTACCAAAGTGCTAGAAGATCCTAAGTTATCATCCTGAATGCAATGTCCTAATTAAAGTTATTTTATTCGGGGTATTTGAGTTAGTGAATCATGGGGAACACAATTCCCAAGTTGCTCCTCAGATTGATTGTCTCTTTGCTTTAATTAGTATAGTTTATAGTTATTTCAATCAAATTGCAAAACGCCTCTTCTTTTGACAATATAGTTGGTTGACACTTGAAATGATTATTGGTGATTCCAATGTGGTCAAACCCCGTATTCCCTGTGGATTCGACTTGAGCCTATAGTTAGGTTTTATACTTGATTGCGACTGCTTTATTGTTAGAGTGTGAACATTAGAGCTAATTTTGTTATGTTCAAGCATTATATACTGATTCAGAACTTGCCTTGTAACTTTGAGTTAAACTAGAGATTGGATGGATTAGGAAGGGATCCTAGGCCCTTGTTCTTTGAATTAGTCCATTTTTGCCTAAATGACCTACCAAATTAAAGGGTTCATCCCTTGTTCCAAATGTTTGAGCCTTACATGTATCTTTTCTTTCTTAATACCTAGCTAGCAGATCTTATCTAGTGAAATACCTTGATATTGATCCTGGTCTATCCTTGAACATTTTCTATAGGCATAAATTGCAGTCTACAAGAAAACAAGGGACTTGTCTCCTTTCGACCCCATCTCCATCGCCGGTTTCGGCGTTTTAGGGCTGACGAGACGAGAGAATCGCATCCGCATTGGTGGAGGGCCCCCTGAGTCAAAGGGAGAGCATTGTGAACCTTGATATAGGGAAAAGGCCTAAGTTGAGGGTGGCTACCAAAGGTGGCCCTGGTTTGGGGATTGGATATTGTGTACTTCGTATCAGGCTAAACACCTAAGTTGAGGGTGGCCTATGTTGAGGTATGATAGCAAAAATGAGGTGAGGAGTTGGGAATAAAAGAAAGAATAGAAAGTCATGTACCATGTAAGAGAAACAGAGAAAAAGATGCCTTAGAATTTGTGAAAAAGCAAAATGAGTTTGGAAATAAGGCACAAACTGAAAAAAGAAGAGAAAATATCCGAAAAGCTTGAAAATAAGGAGTAAGGGAGAATAAGTCAAGAATGGTTGAGTTTTTAAGGTGAAGGTGTTAAAAAGCATAGTTCAAGGTTGGCCTTTAGTCACTAATTGTCCAAAATGCCACACCAAAGCCCCATAAACCTACGTACAAGCCTATGAAGTCCTAAAGTGATCCTAATCCAATCAATCAATAGTTCGAGTTGTGAGTATATGGGAAAGCTTATGGTATTGGTCATCATGCATGAATCTCATTTGTGAGAGTGAGTATACTTGCACAGTCTCTTAAACAACTTTGAAGGCATATTAAGTGAAAAGGAGGACTTCTTTTCTATGAGGGCATTTGCATTGCATGATTAGCATTTGACTTGTTAAGTGATTGTAGATTGTTGATACTCTTTAACTTGTCATAGTTGGGTTGTTAAATTCATCTATGTACTGTGGTTTGCTTAGTTGCTACATGATCATATTTTGAAAATGCTAGTATGGGTACCTGAGTTGAAATTGAGTAAGCTATATGCCAGTTGGATGATTGCTATGTATTGCTCATTATCTATCTAGATTGGGTCATCGCTTGAGGACATGCAACATTTCTAAGTTGAGAGTATTGATGTGCTGTCACCATACAACACATTTGATGCCTAAACCAAGGGATTTTGTGTGTTCTCAATGCAACTTTTTGTGGGTTTTATGTGTTTTGTGTTTATTTTTGTAGAAAATACAGGTTGGCCTAATTTTGGGGAAAAGTAGCAGATTTTTTTGAATTTGAGGATCTACAAGACCCACTATTAGTCGTAACCCAAGCTGCGAGTTGTAGGGGATGATCATAGCAATTAATAGTTTCCAAAACCAAAATCTGAGAATTTGAAGTTCAGCCATACGAGCTCAGGGTACGGGTCGTAGTCCTTACTATGACTCGTAGGAAGGGGCTTCGTAGAAATTAACAGTGTTGAAGAAAATTGGACCAAGAACTACAAGCATGGACAACGAGAAGGTAGTACGAGATAGACCAGACTATGACTCATAGGTGTGAACCGTAGGAGCCAAGTCCAAAATGCCAAGTACTGATAATAAAAGCCCGATTATCGCTCGTAGGTCACTCTACGAGCCATAGCAGTTGCTGAACTGAATTTTCTAATTATTATAAGGACCTTTTTGTAAATAGTATAAATAGTATATGTTAGGGTTTTAGAAAGAGATTCCACAATTTTTAGAGATTTTTAGAGAGAAAAGCTCCTAGTTCGTAGATTATTGTAGGGTTTTAGAGTAGAAAATTAGGGCTTCCACTTTGAGACTCAAATTGGGGGATTGGAATCACTTGGAATTTAATTTCATCATTCAAGCTCGTGAATCCAAATGCAATGATGGTTTTATTGTTCTTCATTCTTCTTGGGTAATTTATCAACTATGTATGTTTCATTCATTGTTTGTTTTCTTGCCCAAGTCATGAGTAGTTAAACCCCCACAACTTGGGTGTTGTGGGAACCATGAGTAGCTTGTAACACACTGCAAAATTATTGAAATGCCCCTAGAATGTAATCATGCACATAACACATCTTTCCAAGTTTGGATGGAAAATTTGAGACCGAATTTGCGGTCAACATGAAAAACTGGGTGGGGAAGTGATCTCGACCTGATTTTAGAGCAACCTAATCGAAAAATAATTTTTTGATTCGAAAATCGAGGCAGTGAGGGTGCACGTTAAGGCCGCAACGCAGATATGTTGCGGACCTACACTTACATTGTTTTTCCAATTTTTTTTGATGGGGACTGGATTTCAAAATACACAGGTACGCGACAGATCCGCGTCTGGACCATTGTATTTTTAGTGATGATTCTTCTTTTAAATTTGGGAAGGCTATTCTGGGTATTTCCAACCTATTTTACATCCATGAAACATGTTTAGAAGTCATTTTATATTGATTGTGGGTTTTTAAAACCCATTTTCTTAAGTTATTACGTGAAGACATCTTGAGAGAGAAGACATGAAAGCTTGGGGAATTGAAAGTTTGGGTCAAATTCTTTGAAGAAACATAGTAAACCTTCACTCTAGGTATGTAAAAGCTACCCAAAACATGAGATTGTTCTCCTATGTGCCCCATTGAATGTAGTAGGTTGGTAGTTGATAGGTGATGAGTCTTGTTTTATGATTCTTGAATGTTATCTTGAAAACTACTATTATTCTACATATATTTTTATGAAATTGGTGATCATCATAACTTGAATTACATGTTTAACTGATTATATGAACAATTGTATAAACTATACATGTTTAGTTACTAAAGATGGCTTGAATGAACCTAGAGGCTGATGTTTGGAGCCTTGATTATGTAAGTATGCTTGATTGTTATGGTCAGGTTCTGAGATGAGTATGTGGATGACTGAGGTTGATGAAACTAGTTTCCATAGAGTCTAAATGGGATTGAAATTAATCTTGAAGGAATGATCCTACTCTTGAGATAATAGATGATGAGATGAGTTGAGGTTTCTTGCCCGAAGAAGCTAGGTGATGGGAATATTTGATTCATTGACAGTTTATGAGCAAGCCAAGTCATGGGAGGAGTATCGATCACCGAAATGGGTAAGAGTGAGTCCCACTCGCACTTATTAACTACATGGCCAGCGTATGAAAGGATTGGACCGTAAAATGGATGTTTCCTTTGTTCCAAAAGAGGACTTGACAGGCTTATGGATCCACTACCAACTCATAAGTGGTGGTTGTTGGTTAGAGAAATTCTCAGATAGGTTTCATGTTGATAGCATTCTGATGTTGACATGATAGTCTGAGTCTTGATTGATGGTGATTTGATAATGTCCTATTTCTTATTTTGAGTTGAGGTTGATTCACAGATGAGATAATGTCATTTCATGTTTTTTTGCCTATACTATTTACTAGCCCGTTTTACATACAGTACATTCCACGTACTAACGCCCTTTTGGCACTGCATCGATTCATGATGTAGAGTCAATAGATAGAGGACTTCAGCAGGCGAATCATAGAGGTTCAGACTTCTTTGGTCCCAGAGAGTGGTGAGTCCTCCCCTGCATTCAGAGGATGTTTGTTCTTTTATCAGTTTAAGTTATTTCATTGAATTGTGGTAGCCATGGAGTGTCATGGTATCTTTTTAGACAGTAGTTATAGAGGCTTCATAGACACAGATAGATGATGGTTGATGTTGGGATTTTTTTCCCTTTTCTCTATTTTTAAACTGCATCCTTTGTTAATCTTGTTCCATGTGATAGACAGAATTGATGAGTCTTTAGCCCGCTAAATGCTTAGATTATTTTTTAATATCTTCCGCATATCGACTGATTGAATGAATGTGATGAGAATAGGTGGTTCGCTTGGGGGCTAGCAATAGTCTCCGAGTGCCATTACACCTAAGTACCTTCCTAAGGCATGACAAACTTGGTATTAGAGCCTAGAGTTCGAGTGTCCTAGGGAGTCTATGAAGTCGTGTGTAGTAAAGTCTTATTTTTGGGTGTGTTGTGCACAACACCTCATAAGAAGGAGACTATAGAACATTAGGAAGTGTTACCCTCCTTCGATGATCTGAGTTAGTGCGATAGAGTTTGACTCTGTGAAAATCTCATCTAATTCATGCTTACACGTTTGCAGAATATGCCACAAAAATGAATATCTGCTCAGAGAGATGCCTCAGGCCCAATTGCTGAGAATTCTTAACCAGAGGTCCCGGTTCAGACAGAGATGACTGCTAGGACTGCTGAGGTCCCACAGGCACCCCTTGCACAACCCAACCAGCTCCCAACTCAGAGGCGGAGTTTAGGGGACCCATCACTATGTTGACTTAGCCGATGGCCTCCCAAGGTAACAATCGAGCTCCTCAAGCTCCTAGGTCTAGTTCACAGGAGTCCTTGACTGCAACACGACTCAAAGATTTCTTGAGAATGAACCCGCTAGTGTATACAGTGTCAAAGGTTGAGGAGGACCTACAAAACTTCATTAACGAGATGTATAAGGTCTTGAAATGTATGCACATCACTAAGATTGAAGGACTTGATCTTGCCTCCTATGAGCTGAAGGATGTTGCAAATGTCTGGTAACCAATGGGAGGATAGTAGAGGTGCGGATGCTGACTTGCGGAGTGGGAGGAGTTTGAAGCTGCTTTCCTTGACCATTGCTTTCCTCAAGAGTTGAGAGAGGCAAAGGTTGATGACTTCATGAACTTGAAACAATGAGGAATGACTGTTAAGGAGTATAGTCTTAAATTTATTAAGCTGTCCAGATATGCTCCAGAGATGGTTCAAGACATGAGGGCAAGGATGAGGAAGTTTGTGTCTGGCTTGGACAGATATGTATAGAAGGAGTACAAGGTAGCTTTGTTTATTCCTAGCATGGACATCTCCAGGATCATGGTGTATACCTAATAGACAGAGGAGGATAAGAAAAGAGATAGAGAAGAGCAAATGAATAGGAAAGCAAAGTCAGCTGGGCAGAGCTTGGCCAGCAGAGGCAGAATAAGGGTGACAAGTCCTATTTGCAGAAAGGATCATCTCATCATACACCCTTTGTAGCCAGTGCACCCATCCAACCAAACATGTATGATCAGAAGCCTTATTACAGGGCTCAGGGTGCTCAATCTCAAGCTAGTGTGACCCAAGGTGAGAAAGAAAAGCCACCTTGTGACAAGTGTGGTAAGTTTCATCTGGGTGAGTGCCGTGTGGGTAGGGATATTTGCTATTCATGTGGATAGAGTAGTCACTTCCAGTTTGAGTGTATGGAGAGGAGACAAGGTAAAGGGAGCAACAGAGCACAGTCCTCCGTAGCACCCTCAGCAGGCAATCATTAGGGGGGTACTACTATGGGCACAAGAGGCGAGATGAACGGTCTTTATGCTATGGGTAATAGAAAGGATCAGGAAGCTGCACCAGATGTTGTTACGGGTATGGTTTGAGTGTTTACTTTTGATTGTTATGTATTGCTTGACCCAGGTGACACTTTGTCTTTTGTGACTCCCTATGCGGCTAGTAAGTTTAGGATTCTGCCAGAGTGTTTACTTGAACCTTTTGTTATTTCCACCCCTACTGGTGAGTCTATCTTAGCTGACAGGTTTATAGAGACTGCGTAATATCCATTTATGATAGAGATACCTTGTCTAACTTGGTAGAATTGGAGATGGTTGACTTTGATGTGATACTTGGCATGGATTGGCTTCACGCCTCTTATGCCTCTGTTGACTGTAGAACCTGGATTGTTAAGTTTAAATTTTCTAATGAACCTATCCTAGAGTGGAAGGGGAGTTCAGTTGCACCTAAGGGCGATGTTATCTCTTATCTTAGAGACACAAAGTTGATCTCCAAAAGTTGTATTTACCACCTCGTGCGAGTTAAGTCTAATGATGTTGAGTCTCCTACTCTTGAGTCAGTACCGATTGTGAATAAGCTCCCCGAAGTGTTTTCTAATAATCTTCCTAGAGTCCCTCCTGACAGGGAGATTGACTTTAGGATTGATGTTCTCCCCGAGACCCAACCTATTTCAATTCCACCTTATAGAATGGTCCCCACTGAGTTGAAAAAATTGAAAGAGCAATTGAAAGACTTTTTGGGGAAAGGTTTCATAAGGCCTAGTGTCTCTTCTTTGGGTACTCCTGTCCTATTCGTGCGTAAGAAAGATGGGTCTCTCAGAATGTGCATAGTGTACCTGTAACTGAATAAGGTCACAATAAAGAATAAGTATCCTCTCCCCAGGATCGATGATCTATTTGACCAACTTCAGGGTGCCACCTTGCTTCTCCAAGATAGACCTCAGATTGGGTTACCATCAATTGCAGGTGAGGGAAAGTGGTATTCCAAAGACAACCTTTAGGACACGGTTTGACCATTTTGACTTCTTAGTCACGTCCTTTGGGTTGACTAATGCACCTGCAACTTTCATGGATTTGATGAACAAAATATTCAAATCGTAACTTGACATGCTCATGATCATAATTATTAATGACATCCTGATGTATTCTAAGGATGAAGAGGAGCATGCTAATCATCTTTGAGTGGTTTTGTAAACTCTGAAGGACCATGAGTTTTGTGTGAAGTTCTCAAAGTGTGAGTTTTGGCTCAAGTATGTGGCCTTCCTAGGTCATGTGGTTTCGGGGGATGGTATTCGGGTGGATACCCAGAAGATTGAAGCAGTTAAGAACTGGCCTAGTCCCACCTCTCTGATAAAAATAAGAAGTTTCTTGGGATTGACAGGTTACTACCATAGATTCATTGAGGGCTTCTCTTTTTTTTCTACACTACTGACCAAGCTAACTTAGAAAAAGGCCAAGTTTCAGTGGTCGGACGCATGTGAGGAGAGTTTCCAAGAGTTGAATACTAGACTGACTATAATACCAGTTTTGACTTTGCTCGAGGGGACGAGAGACTTTGTGATATACCGTGATGCATCCAGAGTTAGATTGGCTGTGTGCTAATGCAGAGAGGGAAGGTGATACCCTATGCTTATAGACAACTTAAGATCCATGAGAATAACTACCTGGCTCATGATCTCGAGTTGGCAGCGGTGGTATTCACACTTAAGATGTGGTGTCATTGTTTGTATGGAGTGTATGTGGACGTGTTCACTGACCACAAGAGTTTGCAATATGTATTCAGTCAGAAGGAGCTCAACCTGTGGTAGAGGAGATGGTTGGAGTTACTTAAGGATTATGATATGAGCATTCTCTACCACCCAGGTAAGGCTAACATTGTTGCTGATTCTCTTAGCAGGTTGTCTATGGGTCGGACTGCCCATGTGGAAGAATGGAAGAAAGAACTAGCTAAGGAAGTTCATAGATTGGCTCGACTGGGAGTGTAACTTGAGGAGATCAATGAAGGCGGGGTCATTGTTCAGAATGGGTTTGCTTCATCCTTGGTGTCAGAAGTGATGGAAAAGCAACACCAAGACCCTTTCTTGTTCCAATTGAAAGAAGCGGTTCATAAGCAAAAGGTGATGGTTTTCTCCAAAGGAGGAGATAGGGTGTTGAGATACCAGGATAGATTGTGTGTGCCCGATGTCGACAGTGTCCAAGAAAGAGTCATGACCGAAGCTGACATCTCCAGATATTCTATCCACCCTAACTCTACCAAGATGTACCACGACTTGAGGGAAGTTTATTGGTGGAATGGAACGAAGAAAGACATTGTTGAATTTGTCTCTAAGTGCCCCAATTGTCAAAAGACCAAGGTTGAACATCAGAGACCATGTGGATTGGCTCAGAATTTCAAAATTCCTGAGTGGAAATGGGAGATGATCAATATGAATTTCATTACAAATTTACCAAGGTCCCGAAAGCAGCATGACTCGAGATGGGTGATTGTGAATAGGATGACTAAATTAGCCAACTTCTTGGCAATCAAAATAACTAATACGGCTGAGAAATATGCCTGGTTATACATTCGTGAGATTGTGAGGTTATATGGCATTCCCTTGTCTATCTTCTCAAGTAGAGGAGCTCAATTCACCTCCAATTTTGGAGATCTTCTCAGAAGGGATTGGGTATGAAAGTGAATCTGACCACAACCTTCCACCCTCAGATAGATGGACAGGCAGAGCACACCATTCAAACTATGGAGGATATATTAAGAGCGTGTGTCGTTGACTTCAAGGGGAATTGGGATGATCATCTACCATTGATTGAATTCGCATACAACAACAGTTACCATGCCAACATCCAGATGGCCCCTTATGAAGCTTTGTACGGGAGGAGATGTAGATCACTGATTAGCTGGTTTGAGGTTGGTGAAGCTGAACTAATTGGTCCTGATCTTGTACACCAGTCCATGGAGAAGGTGAAGGTCATCAGAAAAGGTTGAAGACAACATAACATCGTCAAAACTCTTACACTGATGTGAGGAAAAGGGACTTGGAGTTTGAGGTGGATGAGTGGGTGTACTTGAAGGTGTCACCCATGAAGGGTGTTAGAACGTTTGGGAAGAAGGAGAAGTTGAGTCCATGCTATATCGGATCCTACGAAATTGTGAGGAGGATTGGGAATGTCTCCTATGAGTTAGACTTGCCTTTCGAGCTAGACGGGATTCATCCGACATTCCACGTTTTGATACTGAAGCAATGTTTGGGAGGTCCTGCCTTAGTAATCGCTATTGAGAGTATGAAAGTAAAATATAGCCTATCCTATGAGGAAAATCCAGTCCAAATCCTTTATTGACAAGTCCGCAAGCTAAGGAATAAAGAGATAGCCTCCGTCATGGTTCTATAAAGGAACCATTTGTTGAAGAAGCTACATGGGAAGCAGAGGAAGCTATGAAGATCAAATACCCGCACGTATTCATTCTAATTGACGATGATGTTGATGGTAATATTCCTATCCTTAGTGCTTTTGAAATTTCACATTTTCGAGTTGATGTGCTGATTCTATTCCTTAGTCCAAGATACAGATGTAGAATGTTATGGATAGTTGAGGGTTCAAGAGTTCGCAAGTGAGAAGTGAGATGAGTATTGAGTCTACTCGTGCCTTTATTCTATCTTTACTCATCATTCAAGGACGAATGATCCCAAGGGGGAGATGATGTAACATCCCATGAAATTATCAAAATGCTCCTAGAACGTAATTATGCGCCTAACGTGTCTTCCCAAGCTCGAATGAAAAATCTAAGACTGGATTTGTGATCAACACGAAAAACTAGGTGGGAGAGTGATCTCGACCTAATTTTAGAGCAACGGAATCGAAAAATAATTTATTGATCCGAAAATCGAGAAATGAGGGTGCGCATTAGGGATGCGACGTGGACTTGTCACGGACCCAACTTACATTGGTTTTTCAATTTTTTTGATGGAGACTGGATTCCAAAATACATAGGTACGCGATAGGTCCGCATCGCGGACCAGTGCATTTTTAGTGAGGACTTTTCTTTTAAATACGGGAAGGCTATTTTGGGTATTCCAAACCTATTTTAAGTCCAATAAACATGTTTAGAAGTCATTTTATATCAATTAAGGGTTTCTAAAACCCATTTTTCTTAAGTTTTATGTTAAGAAATCTTGAGAGAAGAAACAAGAAAGCTTGAGGGATTGAAAGTCCGGGTCCAATTTTTTTAAGAAACGTAGTAAACCTTCAGTCTAGGTATGTAAAGGCTACCTAAAACATGAGATTATTCTCCCATGTGCCCTATTGAATGTAGTAGGTTGGTTATTGATAGGTGATGGGTCTTGTTTTATGATTCTTGAATGTTATCTTAAAAAGTACTATTATTCTACATATAATTTTGTGAAATTGATGATCATCATAACTTGAATTACTTGTTTAACTGATTGTTTGAACAATTGTATAAACTATATATGTTTAATTACTAAAGATGGCTTGAATGAACCTAGGGGTTGATATCTAGAGCCTTGACTATGTAAGTATGCTTGATTGCTATGGTTTCAGTCCTAAGATGAGTGTGTGTATGACTGAGGTTGATAAAATTAATGTCTATAGGTCTAAATGGTATTGAAATTAATCTTGAACGAATGATCCTACTCTTTGAGTTGATAGATAAAGAGATGAGTTGAGGTTTCTTGCCCGAAGAGGCTAGGTGATGGAAATTCATGATTGATTAATAGTTTATGAGCAAGATGATTCATGGGAGGAGTAATGAGTATCGAAATGGGAAAGAGTGAGTCCCACTCACACTCATTAACTACATGGCAAGCGCAGGAGAGGATTGAACTGTGAAAGTAGATGTTTTTATTGTCCAAAAAGAGGACTTGACAGACTTATGGATCCACTGGTAAACTTGTTCTTTACCCCGGCAAGATACTAGAGAGATGTGGCAATGAAATCTCTTCATTGCATTAATACCAGCTCATAAGTGGTGGTTTTCAATTAGAGAAACTCCTAGATAGGATTCATGTTGATAGTACTCTGATGTTGATGTGATAGTATGAGTCTTGATTGATGGTGATGTGATAGTGTCCTATTCCTTATCTTAAGTTGAGGTTGATCAACTGATAAGCTGATGCCATTTCATGTTTTCTTACCTATACTATTTACTTTAGCCTGTTTTACATATAGTACATTCTACCTACTAAAGCCCTTTTGGTGCTGCATCATTTCATGATGTAGATTTAGCAGATAGAAGACTTCAACAGGTGAATCGTTGAGGTTCAGAATTCTTTGTTCCTAGATAATGGTGAGTCCTCCCAAGGATGTTTCTTTTTTATCGGTTTAAGTTATTTCATTGAATTATGGTAGCCATAGTCTGTCATGGTACCTTCTTAGACAGTAGTTATAGAGGCTTCATAGACACACAGAGATGATGGTTGATGTTGGGATTTTTTCCCCTTTTCTCTATTTTTAAATTGAGTCCTTTGTTAATCTTGTTCCATGTTATAGACAGATTGATGACTCTTGTAGCCCAGTGAATGCTTAGATTATTCTTTAATATCTTTTGCTTATCGATTGATTGAACAAATATGATGAGACTAGGTGGTTCGCTTGGGGGCTAGCAATAGTCTCCAAGTGCCAGTTACGCCTAGGGTACCCTCCGGGACGTGACATAAATAGCTTAATAACCAAATTATTTGCACTTCTTGAGTTAGGTATTCACATGTATTATACATTTTCCTTCATTTTGCTTGTTATTTAATGGTGGCCAACATTAAACCCTGCCTAGTGTCATGATCCCGATCAAGGTAGTGATGAATAGGAAAAAAAATGGGTGACAGAATTTGATTGATATGTTCTGGTCTAATCAATCAATCCCAGTTAAGGAGAGGTTGACTGGGATAATAGATAACAGTTAGTTTAGCATACTATGGCAGCCCGTCAAGTGTCATAGTAAATTTTGACCTTCACCTTTGCCCAAGGGTTGGAAGAACCTAAGTTACCATACTGCATGCAATGTCCTAATTTAGGTTGTGTTATTCGAGGTGCTTGAGTTAGTGAATCATGGGAACTCAATTTCCCAAGTTGCTCTCCAATTTGATTGTCTCTTTGCTTTATTAATATAGTTTTACTTCACTACACATCATTACAACCCCCCTCCCCCCTTTATTGAGAATAGAGTTATTTGATGATTGAAATGATTGTTAGTGAATCAATGCGGCAAAACCCTGTATTCCGATATTTGACCCTAACCTATGGTTAGATTTTATATTTGACAATGATGGCTTTATACTCAAAGTGAGAGGTACTGTTTGAGGATGATCACATACAAATGAAATACACAAACTAAAAGAAAAGCTAGGACAAGATCCTATCTATATAGCTTCCCTTGAATCATCTTGGGCTTTTATGTCTTCTCAAATAGTGAGATGTCATCTCATATAAACTTGAAGTTTAGCTTGTTCCCCAAGTAGGGTTATGCTACTCGATGTTGGAAACTTGACTTGTCTTCAAAACTAGCTCTTACTACTTGAATTAAAAATGAGCTTCAAAGTTGATGATGCTTTGCTTTATAGACACGTCCTTGGGCTTGACATGTGAATTGACCTTGTTCTGCAATTAGATTCCTGAAATAAAAACACACAAAAGTAATAGCACAAAATTTTTTGCCCTAGTTTATAGCAAAGAAAATTTTGTGAGCATGCAAGAAGGAGGACGCTTAGCTTTGAATCAAGATTCTAGATGACTTGAGCTTCGTTGCAATGCATTCTTCATATGCTTTTGACTTGTTTAAGTTACTCCATTGATTGCGAAGATACACTTAAATTGGTTCCTTCTAGTTCGATCATCCAGGAGGATCCTACTAGCCTAAATCCCATTATCCTGGAGGGTCCTACTAATCTAAATCCTTTATCCATGAGGATCCTACTACGTTAAATCCCATTATCCAGGAGTATCCTGCTACACTAAGCCCCATTATCTAAGAGGGTCTTGATACCATTATACAAGAGGGTCCTGCTACACTAATTCCTATTATCCAAGATGGTCCTGATCCCATTATCCAGGAGGGTCATGCTACACTAAATTCCACTATCCAGGAGGTTCTTGATCCCATTATCTAGGAGGGTCCTGCTAATCTAAATCCAATTATCCAGAAAGGTCCTGCTATACTATGTCCCATTATCTAGAAGGATCCTGATCCCATTATCTAGGAGGGTCCTGCTACACTAAGTCCCGTTATCCTGGAGGGTCTCGATCCCATTATTCAGGAGTGTCCTGCTGTACGAAGTCCCATTATCCAAAAGTGTCCTGATCCCATTGTCTAGGGGGTCCTGCTAATCTAGATCTCATTATCAAAGAGGGTCCTGCTGTACTAAGTTCCATTATCCAGGAGGGTCCTGATCCCATTATCCAGGAGGGTCCTACTAATCTAAATCCCATTATACAGGAGGGTCTTGCTACACTAAGTCCCATTATCCAGGAGGGTCCTGATCCCATTATCTAGGAGGGTCCTGCTAATCTAAATCCTATTATCCAGGAGGGTCCTGCTAGTCTCATTATCCAGGAGGGTCCTGTTACACTAAGTCACATTATCCAGGAGAATCTGCTAATCTAAATCCCATTATCTAGGAGGGTCCTGCTAGTCCCATTATTCAGGAGCTTCCTGCTAATCTAAATCCCTTTATCTAGGAGGGTCCTGCTAACCCCATTATAAAGGAGGGTCCTGCTACTCCAAGTCCCACAATCCAGGGGGGTCCTGCTACTCTAAGTCCCACAATCCAGGAGGGTCCTGCTAATCTAAATCCCAATAATACAGAAATTTTTTTCCCTAGTTTTTTTAAACATGGAATTTTGAGATTTTTATTTGGTTGGACCGACTCCCAGAAATAGGGCTGCCTATGTATTTTGTGAAATAAGAATCTGGTCAAACGTAGTTCAGTACGAATCAAAAAAATATTTTTTTTTGCAAAATAATATCTTTTGAAAAGAATGTTAGAAAGAAATTGATTTTTATTGATCATGTCTTGGCTTTAGATGGTACCAACAATTAGTATTATGCATATGAATCACCTTCAGGTACTTCTAGGTAAATTTGAGGTTAACTTTGAAGTAATTTCTATAGTTTCAAATGATTCCTCAAGCATGCTTAAGTATTAACAAGATATATTTATCTTACATCATGGGGTTAAAATAATTCATGTCATCATGTTTTAAGTGTCTTATCGAAATAAAGTCCTAATTCATACACAATAGAAGAGTTGAGATAGTAGGACATTTTAAGAGTCACCCACACTTAGAAAGATGTTCAATGCATGAGATTGAGATACCATATGATTAACCATCATGTAAGTATCCACTAACATGAGAACATCAAAAATGAAATCAAGTAGGACCTGTATTTGGCTTAAAATGTAGGCTTGGAATGGGTAAGATAATTTGTTTGGATAAAGTGACTATTTTCTCCCTCAGCATTACACTATGCACTTAATTTATACCCTTTATTTTCACATTTGATCTTTATCTGCTTGGTTGCTTTTCTTTCTTCTTTTTTTCGGAAGTTCTCCTCTTTTTTTGAGGGGTTTTTCTCCTTTTATTAGAGTTTTTTTTACTATAACATTTTCACTTTCACTTTGCCATCCGACTTAAAACTTTGTTGGTGTATTCTTGGAGATAAGAGAAAAATAGAGTGGTGTATGTGTCACTCAAAAGGATATGGACTAAGATATGATTATCAAAAAAAATATTTTAGTCTCAAAAAGGAAAACACTAGGGATCACGTGTCATTTGGTAGGGTTACAGGCATAATAGGATCAAAGAAAGCCTACAATCCTTTTTCAAATTAAATGTTGCTCAAAATTTCGCCTTAACAAACATATGGGTCAAGTTCTAGATCAACAAGTCATGCCATTGAACTTTGTATCTAAAGCTCATCACACAATGCACATGAAACAGTGATGTCGAATATTTTACCCTTAACATTGAGTAAGAGAATTTCCAAGTGTGGCGTAAGTACAATCAAGAGGTACCAAAAGAATCTGTATGAGTCACAACAAAGTTGGTCCACTCTATTATACCAAATAGTTTAATAATTTGTTCATGCACACTTCTAAGTACGTTGGTACCAATCAAGAAAAGAAACACCTTTTTAGTCTTATTATTTATTTTGAAAAAGAAATAAAACTTTTTTTAATAGGAATGATTTTTTTTTTAAATAACGAAATAAGAGCTTCATTTTTGAACTTCTTGGACAAGGATCTGCTTTTTTTTTTTTTAAACAATAAAATCCTTTTTTATATTTTGATAAACAATTATTATTATTATTTTGAAAATAAGAATCACCGAACCCGAGGAGAGTTGCCTACGTATCTCATCAGAATGAGAATCAGGTGTGCATAGTTCGATCTTTTCGTAACTATGTTTGACTTTTTTAAGAACATCTTTTATTTGGGACATTTTGTTACAAACGTGCGAGGACTGAACTATTTGAGATTTGACCCCAAAAAAATGGAAAATATTTAACGCTAACATTTAAATAGTTTTCTAGTTAATGTAACAAGTAAAACATAGTCATGGACATGTTGGTCTAAAAGATAGTTTATGTCTCGTACGAACCCAATACTTGTGTTTAGCCATACAAAGCCAAATGCAGATGATGCAGATAAGTGTATCCTAAGAGGATAACTATTTCCTAATACTTGTTCTACTAAGTTTGAAGTCCTTATAGAGGTGGTTTCTAGAGTTCGAGCGGACACTCGAGTCAGGGAGGGGAAATTTATCGGTAGCAACATTATTTCAATTTCGTTGTTGATCCAACCCTGCCTAACATATACAACTAATAATATTTTATTGTATGCCAAGACACTCTAGCTTTATCTCAGCAGAAAGTAAGATGCATAACTGCATTCCTGGCTACCCTATGCTTTCAGAAACTCAAAGAGGGTGTGCGAGAGAAGCTAGTTTATAAGTCATTCAATAATATTAGTACAACAAAAGTGAGCAAATACCACCTTGAGTCAACGAACACAATATATCCAAATAATTAAAGCAAATATCAATCAATGTGATAAAGCTCAAATTCTGGGATCGTTCCCCAGCGGAGTCACCATCTGTCACACCCCTATTTTTCCCCAGCGCAGGGTTTTGAAAATTAGAGTTTTTCTAATTAGAGTGACATTTTGAAAAGGGATTATTTTGTTTATTCAGAGTCGCCACTTTGAATTGAGTTTTGGTGTTCCAAGTCACCTAATTTAAATTCTTAATAAAAAAATAACTCTTTATTTTTTGGTCTATGAATACAAAGTTTGGGTAAGAAATTCTATTTACCGAAGGGAAGGTGTTAGGCAACCCTCGAATCCCGTGGTTCTAGCATGGCCTCCTTTATCAACCTATACTTACCTTAAATTATTTTTTGGGATAAGTTGTGTCTATGAACCTTAAAATTCATTCATTTTTTTTAAATTTTTTTTAAATAAAATTATAGACTTTATGAGTCTCAACTTAGATGCATCATTGCATTCATGGTCTAGACATTAGAGGTGTGATTGCCTCCCTTACATCTTAAGAATTTTGTAACCAAATTTTAATTTGGATTAAAGACAGAAAAATTACTAAACTCATTTAGTCATGGTGCGTTACCACATCTTTGATTTTTTTCTTAATTAATTTTTATACAATAATTATTTCCTTTATAAAGTCAAAAGACTTTACCCTTTTTTTTAAAAAAAGAATTACTCATTGTGACTCACAAAAATTATAATTCAACAATTCAATATTATTAATTATAATGATCAGCATAAAATTCTTAAGTTAGTATTCTTAAGAAAAATCATGACTCGAAAGAGATGTAAAAGATTACAAACTTTTCATTTTTTATTTTCATTTTATGGTTTTTTTTTTCTAAGAAAAGTGAGCATGATATTAGTAAAAATACCCGAATATATTTTTTTATATAAGTTTTCCCCATTCCGCACGTTAGGAATTCTGAACATCTAAATTTTTAGTCATAAAAATAAAAGAAGAACCTACACACTAAAAGCAATATATTATCTAAAGAATCCATATCATTAATGATTTTGTCATTCAGTTTATTAAATCGTAAATGCACACATCATCATAATTGGACAATGCTCAACATGAAATAAACTATTTAACAGTTTTGCACTAAATTTAACAATATGAAATATCTAAACAAAAAGTTGATATGAAATATTTGAACATAATTCATATGCAATTAATGTCAAAGAATATTAATGGGTCAAACGTATACGAAATTTGATAACTTTAATGTATTGCAATCATATTAAATTGGACAAGAAAGGTATGTGTTACCTCTTGTGAAGAATAATTACAAAGAGTAGAATACAATAGCAACCATGAACTCGAACCGCGAAGAAAAACTCAAACTCCATCCATTTTTTATGTTCCGTATGATTTTCTTTTTGGTGTGTTTCGGTGAGTGTAAAAAGTAAAAACTGGTGTAGGATTTTTTGTTTCTGCCGTGTGGGTGTAGATTGTTGTGGAAAACGAGTGTTTTGTTGTGAGGGAGTGTATATGTAGTTGTGCATGTGTGTGAGAGGGAGAGGCGTGTGTGCAGGTATGTAGATGTGGGAGTATAATGTAGTAATGTGAGAAGTGTAGTGGGGAGGTAGTTCAGTGGAAGTTTTCTTTCTTTTTTCCTTTTTCTTTTTGTTGAGTGGATCGAAGAGTGTGAGCTTCACTTGTATTTACTTTTCACTTACTCTTCCTTTCCTTGTTCTTGAATGCATAATTTGTAGATTTAATTGAGCTTAAATATTAATTTATTTATGGATCTTGATTATTTCACGACCCAAGACTAGGGCCTAGACGTGACACGGCACATGAGGAACCCGAAGGGACCCCAAGCAAGCCTCTTAACATATCATTACACATCCTTGGCCGGGGAAATAATAAAATACAACAAGTAATAGTAAATATGGATAAACAGGCCTAGGGACAACTTTCATATCATAAACATCAAGAGTCAAGAGAGAGTCAAAGCTCATAGCATTATAAATGATATGTCCAACAATAAATCTAAGCATAGAACTTAGCAAGGGCCAAGACAAGCAACAGGGCTCACCCTCATAGTCAAAATATACAATAAAGAAAGAGATTCACAATACATATCATAGGAGCATAAGCATTGTCCCTGGAATGGAGGACTCTCCAACTAGCTTTAAAGAATCGTACTAGCCACGTGGAGGAGGATGCTCAAATGAGGCTCCGGTCCCTACATGGTGACATCATGCAGGCATAGAGTATGTGTTAGTACGTTTGAATGTACTAAGTATATAGGATGCAATGCAATAAAAGATAAGTAACATAATCGAAATGCATAAGCATAGGCAATGAGTAACATATAACAATGTGGAATGCATGGAAGACGCTTGTAGTAAACCATGCTTATATATAACATAATACATTTGGATGGAGTGACCATTATTAGTGAATATCCAAGGCCTACTATCCTCTTGGAAAGGCGAATGAGGTACAAACCCCTCAATAGATTGATGAGGTACAAACTCCTCAACATGGTTGATGAGGTACAAGACCCCCAACAAGGTTGATGAGATACAAACCACCCAAAAAGGTTATCAAGGTACAAAACTCTCGACATGGTTACACGGGCCTACCACCTCCCTAGTGAGGCAATCGAGGTACAAACCTCTGAACAAGGCTACCCGGGCCTACAAACTCCCGAGTGAGGCTTGGTAAATTCTCAAAACTATAGAGATAATATCATACACATATATTCTTTTTATCATCATATAGTCATTAAACTCATAAGACATGCATTGGACCTTCAAATCTTCAAGAAAATCATAACCAAACATTTTATCTAACACTTGGCGGGTGTGTAGTGCTAGCGTAAAAACCATGCAATTCAAGAGTGAAATCATGCTAGATAATTCAATGTAAAACCATCAATAGATACTTGGTAACACCCTCAAGCAACATACATCAAAACACTTAATCAAATCTCACTTTAGATCTTAGATTCATAGCTCTAAACATGCTAAAACAACCATACTTTCATAAAATCCCAACATAGTGTGTAGTGAAATTCATAATAAGTAACACCAATGAATAAATCAACTTTAAATAATGCAATTTTAAGTAAAAGGAGTGATGATGTTCATGCTCCAATAAGAAAGAGGTCGTCGTCAGCAATTAACCTAACCGAGTTTAGGGTCGAATCCACAGAGAATACCGAGCTTGATTATAAGACTTCACTATTAATCTTTTCTAGTATTTATAACTACAATCTCTGAATGAAAGGGGGCGGGTTTGTGATTCAAAAACAAAATAAAATAAACACTATCTATAATGCAAGGAAACACTCAATCTTGGGGACAACTCGGGAATTGTGTTCCCCATGGTTCGTTGACTCGATTACCCTAGATAACATAACTACAATTGGTGATTTGCATGAAGGATAGTAACTTAGGTTCTTCCAGCCCTCTTGTGAAGGTGAAGGTCAAATTTCACTATGTCTCTTGGTCGGCCACCATCGCGTGCCAACTAACCGTTACTAATAGTCCTAGTCAACCTCCCCTTGGTCAGGTTTGGTTGTTTAGACAAGAACACATCAATCAAATTCTATCATCTACTTTCCTTTTCCTATTTGTAACTACATTGGTCGGATCGTGATAGTAGGCGGGGTTTGGTGTTGGCTACCATTGAACAATAATAAAAATGAAGGAAAATAGATAATACATGCAAAACTCCAATCATAGAAATGCAAGAAACCTAGGTTATTTCAAGTCAACTACCCATGGTTCCACAACCCCAAGTTGTGGGTGCTTAGCTATTCATGTCTAAAGCAAAACACACAAAAATGCACATGATAGACATAGTTGAGAGTTTTACCAATAACAATGAAGAGAATGGGCACCATAAGTTGTAAACCCACAAGCTTGATTGATCAACAATAAGTACAAGGTAAGATTTGCAATCCCCAAAATGAGTTTTCCAATAGAGAACAATACACTACCCTAAAAAATAAGAGAAGATTCAAAATGTAATGGTAGATTGTCTACTAGTTGAACCCTCCCTCAAAAACCTAACTTAAATGATGTATAGTATCCACAAAATAACCATAAAATTTATACAGAAAAGATAGTTGGCAGCTGATAAGTCTAGCAGTTACAACTCGTAGGATGACTTACGAGTCATAGTCGAGGTCTCGTATCAGGTTCTTGGCATCTTGGATTGAACTGGACCGACTCATAGGTACGAGTCGTTGCTTGAGCTATGTCTCGTATGTTTGTCTCGTAGTCTTGGTCTTCAGTTTTTTTGGTCCAATATTTTGGCTCTCTGATTCTTGCTATGAGTCCACCTATACTAGTAATAGTGTGTATTACATCTCGTAGGATGTCCTCATAGGAGTGACCTTCACTTGGCAGATTTCTAATTTTGGTCTCTGATTCCTACTACGACACCACCCTACAACTCATAGCTTGAGCTATGACTCGTAAGTTGGCTCGTATGGCCTATACTTCAGCAAAATCTGCAACTTTTCTCCAAAATCATGCCAACCTAACTTTTCTGCAAGATCAACACAAAAACACTTCAAAACACTAAAAAGTCGCTTTAAGAACTCACAAAATCCCTTGTTTCAGGAACCAAATGTGCTATATTTTGATAATACATCAACACTCTCAACTTAGAAGTGTTGCTTGTCCTCAAGCGTCGACTCAATCTACACAGACAAAGAGAAATACGTAGCAGCTATACTAATAGAATATACATCAACTCCTTTGATTCGGGTACCCAACTACTATTTTCAAAAAAAGATTGCAAAGTTATTAAGCAAACAAGAACATAATGAGAGACCTGACAATCCAACTATGACAAGCTAAGGAGCATCAACCGTTCACAATCGATGGTACAGTCATATGT
>JAOTQR010000001.1:10809721-10856779 GCA_025774065.1 Solanum ossicruentum | reverse complement strand
GAGAACCCATCCACAAACCTTCTATAGTAACCCGCAAGGCACAAGAAACTCTTAATGTCTGATGGGGTCAATGGTCTAGGCCAATTGCTAATCACATCGGTTTTCTTAGAATCCACTTTTATACCATCCCCTGACACCACATGACCCAAGAATACAACCTCCTTCAACCAAAATTCACACTTGTTATAGTTAGCATACAACCTCTCCTCCCTCAATCTTGGCAACACGACCCTCACATGGCCCATATGTTCTTCCCTACTATGTGAGTAGATCAAAATATCATCAATGAAAACTACAACAAAGGAATCAGGTAGGGCTTGAAGACCCTATTCATTAGGTCCATGAAGATGGTCGGTGCATTAGTCAATCCAAAGGACATCACCACAAATTCATGGTGCCCATATCTAGTCTGAAAGGTCATCTTGGGAATATCCCACTCCCTTACCCTCACTTGATAGTGCTCGGTCCGAAGATCAGTCTTAGAGAAAAAGCTATCCCTTTGCAATTGGTCAAACAAGTCACCAATTCTTGGAAAGGGATATCTACTCTTTATAGTGATCCTATTAAGTTGCTGATAGTCAATACAGATTCTAAGTGACCCATCTTTCGTCTTTCCAAACAACATTAGTGCAGCAAAGGTGATTGGCTAGGTCTAATAAACCCCTTTTCCAACAAATCTTTCAATTGCTCCTTTAACTCCTTCAACTCCATCGGGGCCATACGGTAAGGGAGAATGGAGATAGGTTAAGTGTTGGGAAGGAAATCCATGCCAAAATCTATCTCCCTTTCGGGAAGGACACCAGGAAGGTCATTTGGGAAGACATTAAGAAACTCATTTACAATCGGGACCAACTCAATGGAAAGGACTTTGGACTCCACATCTTTGACCCTCACAAGATGATACAAACACCCCTTGGAAATCAACCTATGGGCTTTAATGCATGAGATGAACCTACCCTTACTACCACATCATGACTTTCCCATTCAAGAAAGGGTTCATATGGGAATTGAAACTTGACCCTATAGGTTCTACAATCAATAGAAGCATAGTAGGCATGCAACCAATCCCTCTCAAGAATAACATCAAAATCATCCATATCTAATTCAACAAGATCACAAGGTAAGATTTTATGCAAGATGCAAACACGACAATTTCTATACACCCTCCTAGCAACGATAGATGCACCAATAGGAGTAGAAACTTCATATGACTCATGCAAAAACTCCAACTCAACATGGAACTTCTTAGCAACAAAAGGGATAATAAAGGAAAGGGTCACTTGGATCAATCAAAGCATATACATAAAGATCAAAGAGTTTCAACATATCGGTAACAACATCGGGGACTTCACCAACCCCTTGCCTCCCATGTAGAGCACAAAATCAATTGTGCCTTAGGGAACCACCTTGAGGAGCACCTCTACCCAATAGGAATGCATTAGCACCCCGAACCTTGCCACAGTTTCTTCGACAATCTACTTTCTTGTGAACAAGCTCCCCACAACCATAGCATTCACTAGTACCCTTCAAGCACGGCCCATTATGACTCTTCTCACATCTAGGACACACATCAATAGGAGCCACCCCACCATTACCTTGAAGTCTAGGGAAGTCATTGCCAAACTCACTATTTGTAGCATAAGGAGGCCTTTGGCCTTGCGAAAGTCTAACACCCTTGGGGAACTTGCCCTCAAAATGAGCCCTCTTGGCCTCATGGACACTCCTTTTTCTCAACTTCTCTTCTTCTATTTGCTCAACATATGTCATCAACTGATACAAGTCCATGTCACCAATAAGCAACGCAAACTAGCATTTTTCACTTACCAAGTCAGAAACCCCTATAATAAATTTATTCATCCTTGACCTAGAGTCAGCCACCAAGTGAGGAGAATACTTTGAAAGTTGATTAAATTTGAGGCCTATTCCCTCACATTCATACCACCTTGTTACAAGTTCAGAAACTCAACCAACTTTGATTCCCTAAGTTCAAGAGGGAAGAACCAATTAAGGAAGGTCAATTTGAATTCCTCCCAAAGCACCACATGCCATTACCCTTCTCACCCTTCCATTGATCAAACCAAATTTGGGCCACCCCTTTGAGTTGGTATGCCGCCAACTCCGCCTTCTCATTTGGCCCAACACCCATAATAGACAAGATTTTGTAGACCTCGTCGATAAACTCTTGTGGATCTTCATCCACCTTTGACCCATAGAAAGCTGGAGGATTCATCCTTATGAAGTCTCATACCCTAGCTCCCGAGGTATTAGCATGAGGGGCTTGGGCCCCTTGTTGGACTTGGTTGGCCACCACTTGGGAAACCATAGTAAGAGCATCCCGGAGCTCAACATTAGTAGGTTGCTCCTTGGAGCTTTGGGTACGTCTTCCTCTAGTGTTTGGCATGATCTAGCATAGCAAAGAACATATGTTAGGGGGCACAGGGGAAACTTATCACAACTCTATAGCATAACTTAGAACATAAAGAAGGGAAACATTTCCTAAAATGCCTCACAGCCTCCTATTCATAGTCATGGAGCGCTTCACAACCATGAATAAGACTCTAATTGAGGTGGTGTATTGGACTCCGAGGATCTAACAACCTAGTATTTTGATACCAAGTTTTTCATGACCTAAGCCTAGGTCCTAGATGTGACACGGCGAATAGGGAACCCGAAGGAACCCCAAACAAGCCTCTTAACTTGTTATTACACATCCTTGGTCGCAGAAGCATACAAAAGACATGTAGAATAGAATGGGGCTTAGGGAAAACTTTGTAACACCTCAACATCAAAAGAAAAGGAATCATAGCTTATATCATAAATACATAACTTGTCCAACAAACACCTCTACATACATAGATAGAGTGAGGGTCAAGATAAAGTAACCGGGCTCATCCACATAGTCAAATAGAATATAAGATAGTGTCCCAATACATAGATACAAGGAAAACATAAACCAAAGTCCCCAAAATGTAGGACTCACCAACAAGCTTGGAATAGTAGCGTCTAGCCACATGGAGGAGGAGGATGATCAACTTGGGCACCGATTCCTACATGGTGATATAATGTAGGAAAGAGTATGCATTAGTACGTTTGAATATACTAAGTATGTGGGATGTAATGCAATGAGAGATAAGCTTCATGATCAACATGTATAATAATAGGCAATAGGCATAATATAGCAAGATAACACGTATGACCAATGCATAAGTAAAACGTGTGTAAGTAATTCATGCTCATATAGAATATCATATGTGTAGCAGAGAACAAGCTAGATTCCCAAGGTATAAACCCCTTGGGGTTAGTGATGATGATGCCCCATCACTTAGGTAGATGAGTATGAACCCTCATCTCGGTTGGTGATAATGTCGCCCCATCACCTAGGTGGATGAGTACAAACTCCTATCTTAGTTAATAAGAGTAAACCCCCATCTTGGTTAGTTATGATGCTGCCCCATCACTAGGTGGAGAAGTATGAACCATTCCCTCAGTTACTCAGGCTCTTGTCTACCCGGATCGGGCATAGTCTAATGCAACACTTTATATGAGTTCATCATATGCATAAGCTCATTTCATCATTATATAGTCAATTATATCATATATATATATATATATAGCTCTTTTAATCATCATTACATCATTCATATCATATCTCATGCTTTGGGCCTTCATTTCCTCAAAAAACCATAACCAGACATTTTCTCAAACACCTTGGGGGTATGTAATTGGGGTAAAAGACCATGTAATTTAGAGATGAAATCATGCAAGAAAATCTATTCTAAGACCATCAATCAACACCTTGCAACACCCCCAAGACATTCACATCAAAACCAACATCAAATCCAAAATTAGATCCAAGATTTAGAGCTCAAAACATGCAAAAAAACCATACTTTCATGAACTAAAATCATTGTGCAGTAAATTCTAAATTTACAAGACCCATATATAAAATCAACTTTAAATAATGAATTATTAAGTAAAAGAAGGTTTAGGCACCATGGGTAGAAGGACCCAATAGTTCAACACTACATACCTTAGCTTTGGAGAAGTTCTTAGTGAAGGTTGAAGATGGAGGCTTGAAGCTTTAAGAGAATCCTTAGCTTTGGGTGAGGGTTTTGGGTCTTGAATTTAGGAGTGAAAATATGGCTAACTGCTTAAGTGAGTGTTGGGAAATATTTTGGGTGATATGAGGGTGAAATTTGGCTAAGTATAGGTAAAAACACGCTTGGGAAACTTGGTCCCAACACTTAGAATGTTTTGGGCCACACAAGAAAAATTGTCAGGCGAAAAACACATCTTCACGTCGCGGAGAGGACGTGGAGAGAGATTTGTACTAAAGCGCACCCAAGATGCGTCGCGGAAGCATCATGAACAGCTCACTAGAAATCATCCCTTAAAAATTTATAATTGCTATTATTTCGCCCTTAAATCTATGGTAGACCCTTTTTCACCTAATTCTGACCCCTTGATAACAAATATAAAGTCGTATTTTTGAAATAACCAACAGAGTTTTTTAGATATATGGAAAACAAGATTTAGGGTACTTCAGAGGAACGTTTTTTGGAACTTTTTAGGGTCGTTATATGGTCATCCCCAATACCATAGAGATGATATCATATACATACATTCCTCTCATCATCATATAATCACCATATACATACATTCCTTTCATCATCATATAGTCATTCAACTCATAAGACATGTATTGGGCCTTCAATTTCTCAAGAAACCATAACAAGACATTTTATCAAACACCTAGAGGGTGTGTAGTGCTAGTATAAAGCCGTGCAATACAAGAGTGAAATCATGCTAGAAAATTTAGTGTAAAACCTTCAATAGATACTTGGTAATACCCTCAAGCAACATACGTCAAAACCCTCTATGAAATCTTATAATAGATCTTAGATTCATAACTCAAAACATGCTAAAACTATCACTATTTCATAAACCCTAATATAAGTGTGCAGTGAATTTTATAATAAATAAGACCCATGAGTAAATCAACTCTAAATCATGCAAACTTAGGAAAAATAAAGTTTGGGCATCATGGGTGAAAGGAACCCATGAAAGAAACCTACATACCATAGCTTTGGAGAATAGCTTGATGAAGTTCGGAGATGGAGACTTGAAGCTTGAATGAGAACATTAAGATCCGAGTGAGTTTAAAGACTTGAATTTAGGAGTAAAATATTTGTCTAAGTGTTTGAGTGAGTATTGGGGAATTATTAGAATGGTATGAGGATGAAAAATGGCTAAATATAGGTATTTTCACGTTTGAAAACACTTAGGCCCAAGACTTAAAAGTCTTGGATCGAAGTCAAAATTGGACACAAAATTACACTGAGGCACGCCCTTGGCACGTTGCACCAGGGGAATGAAAACCCCTCCGAAATTCATTTTTTGAAAAATTGAAATTACTAATTGTTTGCTCTTAAATTGAAGCTTAGACCCATTTTCCACTCAATTTAACCCCCTAATCAAGAATATGAAGTCGGATTTTCAATATCGCGTGTCGATTTTAAGATATATAGAAATTATGATTTCGAGCACTTCCGATGCACATATTCAGGAACTTTTTTAGGACGTTTCATCATGTGTTGTTTGCAGGTATTCAGTTTGTTACACTAGAGGATCTAGACTCTTGCTTTCGACAGTGTCGAAGGAGGGCATATGTCTTATACCTCATTCCAATGATAGAACTAATGAACAGGAAGACCAAGAGGATAATAAAGAAAAGGTCGATCCTGTCATAGATGTGATGGTTGAACAGAATCCTACACCAGTAGCCATGGCTAGGCCAGTCTGAAAAGTGGCAATCCCACGCACTACCAATGTCACAAGTTGTTTCCAGAAACTAGAGCCCGGTGGTCGTTGGGAGATCAAACAGAACATGGTTCAATTGTTGCACTCCACCAGGTAGTTTACTAGGATGACACATGAGAACCCTCAAGTTAATCTCCAAAACTTCTTAGACATTGCTGACACTTTCATCCTTACATGGGTGAATAAAGATTATGTGAGGATGACTTTGTTTCCCTTTTCACTACTGGGGGAGGCAAGAAAATGGCTACAAATTGAGCCACCCAACTCAACTATATGGGATGAGCTATCCAAAAAGTTCCTAGCAAGATTCTTTTTATCTGGAAAGATAGCCAAGCTCAAGAGTGAGATTTTGAGTTTCAAACAAAGGCTGGGAGAAAATTTGTACCAAGCTCGAGATAGGTTCAAAACTCTCCTCATTAACTATTCTCATCATTGCCAGGCTAATGAGCTGTTGGTGCATACCTTCATTGAAGGTTTAGAACCCAACACCAAGATTCTTCTTTATAATGCAGGTGGGCAGGTCCTTGAGAAGGCATATGAGGAGTTGTATGCTCTCCTAAATTGCACTGCACAAGGAAATCCTGAGTGGAATGGAGGATCAAGCAAACCGATAGTTCAAAAGCAAGCAGGTAAATTAGAGGTAGATGCAATTACTACCTTGCAAGCTCAGGTGTCAGCAACGCAGAACATGCTGACAACGCACTTCAACAACTTGTCTTTGGGCCAACAACTAGCTCCAATGAATATAGTCCAACATCAGTATAAGAATTGATTGCAGAGAAAATCCAGAGACTGTGAACTTTGTTGGCAATGCAAACAGAGGTAGGCACCAAGGTTTCGGGAACACCTATAACCCAAACTGGAGAAACCACCCAAACTTCTCTTGGGGTGGAAATCAGCAAAGTCAAGGGCCTCCTCAGCATAGACCATGAAGTGGAAATTCATTCTACAATCAGCAGATGTAGCAGCCAGTAAAGCAAGTTAATGCATGCAGCAAGTGATAGTGAGGTACTACGACAAATTCTAGCAAATTGACAGAGGCTAAATGATGAAATCAGTCAAAATAAGCAAAGCCTCAAGAATCTAGAAAAGTAGTTGGGGAAATTGGTGAGCATAGTGAATGTTAGACCTCAAGGTGGCTTCCAGGGACCACAAACCCAACCCAAAACAAGTGAATGTTGTTAGCACTAAAAGTGGGAGACCATTGGCAGAGTTAATCCCAAAGCAAAAGGAGGGGATTGACACAAGTACTAACAAAGGGAATGAGGTTGGCAATCCTAGCCTACCTAATGCTAAAGCAACTCCAATACCAAAGCCTCTGCCTCTCTTTCCTCAAAAGATGAAATAGAAGAAGGAGAAGCGTGCTTCCTGAAGTTTATCGAGCTCCTAAAATAAGTATAAATTAGCTTACCTCTTATTGATGTTTTGCAGGGGATCCTGAAGTATGCTAAATATGTGAAGGACATTGTGGCCAACAAGAATAGCTTGGTCGAGATTGAGACTATGGCACTTACTAAGAGTGTAGCTCCAGGATCCTGAACAAAGCTAAGTTTCCACCTAAATTAAAGGATTCTGGAAGATTCAATTCAAGTGGCAATTGGGAATTGTTTGAATGCCAGGGGGTTGTATGATCTGGGTGCGAGTATCAATATCATGCCCAGTTTTATGTTCAGAAAGTTGGGTCTTGGAGATCCTAAGCCCAACACCATCTTGTTACATCTAGCAGATCTCTCGGTGGAAAGGCTAGATGTCACGACCTAAGCCTAAGGCTTAGACGTGACACGGAGAATGGAAAATCCAAAGGAAACCCAAACAAGCCTCTTAACATATCATTTGCACATCCTAGGTTGTGGAATATAAAACAAACTTTCAATAAATAATTCTAGGGGAATAAGGGCTTATGACTCATCCTATGGGGATACATAGGGAAAAGAGATTTGCATGAATCACATAACAAGCAAGTAGTAAGGGGAGAGTAAGTAGGACTTAAGCCATTGGGAAATAGGGACTTAGGACTTTCATCACTATCAATAGCGTCAAAAGTGTCACATGAGGGATAGGGTCTAAGGGATAAATCTGAATAAAATCTCAAAATGACATCATAGGTAAATAGCATAGTATTCAAAAATACCTCTAAACATGAATAGGATAAGGGCCAAGACATGTCCAAGGCACGCCCTCTAAAATACCCCAAAAAGTGCCCGAAAATGTACCTTAGAAATGTCCATATCCATAATTTCCATATATCTCAAAATCTATGCGTGATATCAAAAATTTGATTTCATATTCGTGATCAAGGGGTAAAATTGAGTAGGAAATGTGTCTGACCTCGATTTTTGAGAATCCGTATCAAATTTTTATTTTCCAAAAATTTCACAAAACAG
Organism: Solanum ossicruentum; assembly: GCA_025774065.1. Taxonomy (NCBI): domain Eukaryota; kingdom Viridiplantae; phylum Streptophyta; class Magnoliopsida; order Solanales; family Solanaceae; genus Solanum; species Solanum ossicruentum. The sequence continues at coordinate 10,848,575 of JAOTQR010000001.1, read as the reverse complement.
AATCGATTTGCGCCCCTGGTACGACACGGCCAGGGAACGGACCTGTGTATTTTGTTGACTATTTTTCTTATTTCGGTCGAAGGCTTTGAGGACTTGGTCCTACACCTTCCTATACATAAAAGTACCTATACTTAGTCATTTTTCAACCCCATATCATTCAAGACATTCCCGAAAACCCTCTCTAACACTTAGCCAAATATTTCAATCAAATTCAAGTGTCCCAAACTCATTTCGGATCTCAAGAATTCCACTCAAGCTTCAAGTTCTCATTCAAATCTTCATCAAGGAAATCTCCAAAGTTGAGATATGTGGGTTTCAACCATTGGGTCCTTTCACCCATGGTACCCAACTTTCCCTTTTAAGTAAATTGCATGTTTTCAAGTTGATCTATCTATGGGTATTCCTATCATGAACTTGATTATGAACTATGTTGGGGTTTCATGAAATGTTGACTGTATAAGCATGTTTTGAGCTTTGAATCTATGATCTGTTTGAGATTTGATGAGGGGTTTTAATGTATCTTTCATGAGGGTATTTTCAAGTGTTGGTGGGTTGATTTACATTAAGTTTTCTCACATGATTTCACTCTTGAATTGTATGATTTTGAACTAGCATTACACACCTACCAAGTGTTTGATAAAATATTCGGTTTAGGGTTCTTGAGTTATTGATGATCTATTGCATGGCCTATGAGTCAAATGACTTTATGATGATGAAAGAAATATATTCATGTGTGGATTTCATGAAAAGTATCTATAGTGTTTCAAGTTGACCACACCTAGTTGAGGGGGTGATATGCCTCAACGACTTAAATTGGGGGTGGTATGCCCATCTACCATGTTGAGGGGTATACACCTTGACCACTTTGATTGGGCGTGGTATGGCCATCTACCAATTGAGGGGTAGATTCCTCAATCACTTTGATATGTGGTGGTATGCCCATCTACCAATTGAGGGTTTGATTCCTTAATCACTTCCCAAGGGAGTGGTATGCCTTGGATTCCAAGTACTAATTTTCTTGGTCTATGACGATAGTCTCTTCCTACACATGTGTTATATTCTATACAAATATGTTTTACTTCAAGCATTGATCATGCATGCCATGTTGTTACTATACTACTCCTTGCTTATGATTATGCATTTTACCTATGTTACCTATCTCTTGTTGCATTGCATCCTACATACTTAGTACATTCAAACATACTACCGCATACTTTATGCTTATATGATGTTACCATGTAGGAACCAGAGCCCCTCACGATCATCCTCCCCGGGGCTAGTTGGTTATCTTGAAGGATAGTTATTGGTGAGTCCTTAAATTCAAGGGCACTAGCTTTCGCTCCTACCCTTATTGTCTCTTATGTTGAACTTTGATACAAAAAGGGTGAGCCCGGAAAGTATCTTGGCCCCCGCCTAATCTATGCTAGAGGTGTTGTTGGACAAGTTATGTAATTATGCTTTGAGCTTTGATTCTTTTGATGATTTATGCTATTAAAGGCTTCCCTTAGTCCCTTTGTTCTTGTTTATACTTTCATTGTTGTTTACTTGCTTTTGCACCAAGGATATGTAAATGATATGCTAAGAGGCTTGTTTGGGATCCCTTTGGGTTCTCATTCGCAGTGTCATGTCTAGACCCTAGGCTTGGGTTGTGACACTCTCAAACTAGAAAGTAAAGTGGAATAAAGTCTAAGCAAATTAAGATAAAAGTGGGATATTGTTCTGAATTGGAGGATTCACCACAAGCACAATCTTCACAGATCCAAGCTAGCCACGTGGAGGATATCAAGGAGCATCGATCCCTATATGTTTAAATCATGTAGGCAAAAAAGTATGCATTAGTACTTTAAATGTACTAGTATGTAGGCATGCAATGCACAAAACATGAGTAATAAAAGTAGCAACAACATGATCATTTGGAAACGTCACTTGAACCGTTAAACATATGACAATAAGGATCATAAGTTATCATGCATAAGTAAAATAGCCATATACTTTGGAAAAACAATTGCTTCTAAATCAAAGAAAGAAATACCTAATATAAATGAGACTCTTGAAATCATATCGAAGAACAACACACATACTTGGAAAGGAAGTAGAATACACCTTTGAGAAATACCAATGCCAATAACAAAGGACCATAACATATGCGAAGAAAACCACGCAAGCTTCAGAGACAATGAGCTATACAACTTTAATACGCCCTTAGGCATGACATAAAGGAAAAATAATAATCATCATAAGAGGGATAACATAGGAACATAAGGAGAACTTGAACATATGTGAGAGAAACCTTTAACCGACATAAACCATATGAGTTAAGCTATGGAGTCCCAATGTTTCCCCTATACTGGAAGAAAGGGGGAAGTCACTTGCCAAGGTAACCTCCTAAGATGGCTAAGTGGATCCACTAAATAAATCTATTGAGCAACCTCTACTAACGGGTGGTCTAGAAGCTAACCTCTAATAGCGATGACCCCTATTTCCTACAGTGGCACGTAGTTATGAGAACATGGGAATCTACTAACTGTCCACATCTATCCAAGGTCCACTCTGTGCTAAGTGTAACTCACATGGAGTACCAAAGACATGAATCAAAGAATCATTTAGTATGGAGAGGTATTCTACTAACCCATTCTAGAAGACTTTCAAACATAGATCATCATCTTAAGGATAGCTCCTAAATCTAGTTTATGCCTCTACTATCGGCCTATCATTATCTAATAATTTTCATTAGGTAGTGGACACATACCTAAATCAATCATTCATATCAAACTTCATAAGACTAGTCCCATTGGATATACAAATATGAGGGTAATCATGATATGCACAATTTATATACCATAAAATGCATAATCTCATAGTAGCTCAATATAATCAAGGAGTAGCTCATCAAAACCAATGTTTCATAAAATCAATAAAAGGGGAATCATATCACTCAAAACATTCACAATGTTCTAAAGAGATCATAGCATACATAATAGCTCTTCCACATTCTTAAGATTTTTAATTTAAATATCTTACAATAGGACTTTCATCAACATAGAAGTTTGTCAATTACTTTAGCCAAAACATGGTGGGTAATATGCAAATAAGCTTAAAATTATGCAATTCAAGAGTATAGAACATGAGAGGAGTAAAATCAATTTATTTAGAAATCATTCAATTCAACCCATCAACGTTGTAGTAGAAATCCTAATTTGGGTGTCATGAAATCTATCTTAAATCCATAATTTCTTTTATAGCTTTTCGTAGCATCATAGAGTACATAACTTTGATATCATAAAAGTCATCACAATATCAATCCCCAATTGTATTTAGACATAATAAAATCACTACTTGAAGAATTCAAATAAACATCATGTGTACAATGCATAATAAGAATTATCCATAAAGAATCTAACCTTGAAATCATGTAATTTCATGAAAAAGGGAGAGTTGAGAGCCATGGGTGAAAGGACCCATGGATGAAGACCCACATACCTTAAACTTGGAGTTTCTTAAAGAAAAACTGGAGGAGGACTTGAGACTTGACTTGGTTTTCTTGAATTCTAGAGCAAGTTCTTGAAGTCTTGAGATTAAATGGAAAGTTTGAGAAGATTGAAGAGTATTTTTTGATAGATTTTTGTGAGCTTCTAGGGCATAAAATGGATGAAAAATGTCAAATTCTCATCTATATAAGCATAGGATTATTACCCAAATGCCCTCAGCTGAAATAGAGAAAATTCAAGATTTTTTTACCAAAGGTGCAGCAAGTTCACAATGCGGACTTGTCGCAGACCCCTATTGATTTGTGAAATTGTACCAAAAAAATTATTTTTTGACACGGGTAATCTGTACCTTGTAGGTAATTATTCCCCACATAATTTTTCCCTCTGAACAAGAATATGAAGTCGAATTAGATAAATCCTACACGAATTTTAAGATATTCAAAAAAATGCATCATAGGATCTTTTTGAGCTACTTTAAGGGGTGTTACACTAGATAGCATTATAGAGGATGTCTTAGTCCAAGTAGGGTCCCTCATATTCCCCGTGGACTTTGTCATCCTAGACTTTGAACCTGATATAAAGGTTCCATTCATTCTGGAAAGCCATTCCTAGCAACAGGGAGAGGCATTGATAGATGTTGCAGCAGGGCAGCTAACCATGTGTACCCATGATAAGGTGGAATTCTTTGATGTCTACAAAGCTTTGAATTTGCCCGCTATATACGAGGACTTGGAAGCCATCATCGTATTAGATACAAAAGTTGTAGTCATTCAAATCGAGATCCTCTAACTAAGGTGTTGTTGAATCAAGGGCTAGCGGATGACTTTGAAGCGATAGAAATTGAGAGTATGATGAATAATCATAACGTCAACATGCTAAAGAATGTGGCTGAGCCCTTAAATAGGGTATTAGGACCACACCCAAGCCCTCCGTCAAAGAAACTCCTCAGCTAGAGTTGAAGTTGTTACTATCACATCTCAGGTATGTTTTCCTTGGTGCAAATAATACTTTACCTATAATCTTGTCTGCTTCATTGTCGCAGCCCAGGTGGAGGCGACAGTTGTTGTGCTACAAAGAAGGAAACAAGCTATGGGTTGGCAAATGAAAGACATTTATGGCATTAGTCCAGCCTTATGTATGTCATGACCCAAGCCTAGGGCCTAGTCGTGACCGGCCTTAGGATGCAATGCAAAAAGAGATAAGTGATATAATCAAAAGGCATAAGTATAGAAAATGAGTAACATATAGCAATATGGCATGCATGGAAGATGCTTTAAGTAAATCATGCTTTCATAAACCATAAAACATATGTAGAGAGTGACCATTTATAGTGCAATCCAAGGCCTACCACTTCCTTGGAGAGGCACATGAAGTACAAACCCCTTCATGAGGTTGTTTAGGTACAAAACCCCCAACAGGTTGAAGGATACAAACCCCCAACATGGTTGATGGATAGTCGCACCCTACCACCCGTGGTAATCGGAGTACAAACCCCTTGATAGGTTGATGAGTACAAACCCCCAACAAGGTTGATGGATAATCGCACCCTACCACCCGTGGTGACCAGAGTACAAATCCCCCGATAGGTTGTCAAGGTACAAACCCCTTGACACGATTACCTGGCGTGCAACCCCCGAGTAGGGCATGGTCACATTCCAACACTACATAGAAGAATATCATTTATACATTCATCCCTCTCATCATCATATAGTCATCATATACATACATATATTTCATCATCATTCCATTAGCATTTCATCATTATAACATCATTCAACTCATAAGACAAGCATTGGATCCTCAACTCATCAAGAAACCATAACTGGACATTTTATCAAACACTTAGAGGGAGTGTAGTGCTAGTATAAAATCATGTAATTCAACAGTGAAATCATGCTAGAAAATTCAATGTAAAACCTTTAATAGATGCTTGGTAACATCCTCAAGCAATATAAATCAAAACCCTTCATCAAATCTTTCAATAGATCTTAGATTCAAGCTCAAAACATGGTAAAACAGTCATAATTTCATAAACCCTAAAGTAGTGTGCAGTGATTTTCATAATAAACAAGATCCATGAGTAAATCAAATTTAAATCATGCAATTTTGAGGAAAAGGAAGCTTGGATATCATGGGTGAAAGAAATCCACATACCTTAGCTTTGGAGATGAACTTGATGAAGATTGGAGATGGAGACTTGAAGCTTGAGTGTAATCCTTAAGATCCGTAAAGGGTTATGAGACTTGAGTTTAGGAGTAAAATATTTGGTAAAGTGTTTGAATGAGTATTGGGGAATGTTTAGAACAATATGAGGGTGAAAAATGGCTAACTATAGGTATTTTCAAGTTTGGAAACACTTAGGCCTAAGACTCAAAAGCCTTGGACCGAAGTCAAAACTGGACCAAAAATAACACTAGTGCGCTCCCTTGGCGCGTCGCACCAAGGGCACAAAAAGCTCACTTGAAATTGCATTTTTGAGAAATCAAAATTGCTAATCATTTGCTCTTAAATTAGGATTATACCTATTCTCCACTCAATTTGACCCCCTGAAAAAGAATATGAAGTCAGATTTTTGATATCGCGCATGGATTTTGAAATATATGAAAATTACGATTCCAGGTACTTCCTAGGCACATTTTCGGGCACTTTTTGGGTAATTTCAATATCTCTCCCTTGGGAACGTTCGTCCCCAAATGTCAAAGAAACGTTATGAGAGACATAAACATGAAAATTTCAGCCCACATAAGGATGCAACAATGCACATAAACATCATTTCAAAAATCTCATCATAAGTGTAAAATAATCATATATTTGTCAATTAAACATGAATACATGTAATGACATGGGGCTGAAATTAATACTTGAAATCACATAAAGGACTTAGATTAATACCTTAGGCTTGAGTGGAGTGGAAAAGGTAAGTATATCGCTTTTGCATGTCCACTTCGGCATCCCAAGTAGCACTTTCAACTTGTTGATTCCTCCAAAGGACCCTAATGGAAGCTACCTTTTTGTTTCTCAACCTCTTCACTTGCCTATCCAAAATTTGAACTGGAACCTCTTCATATGTCAAATTGTCTTCAACAACAGTCACAACATGGAGAGGCACAATGGAATTGGGGTCTCCCATACATTTCCTCAAAATGGATACATGAAAGACCAGATGAACCAAATCCATTTCACTAGGCAATTCCTACTCATAAGCTACCTTGTCAACCCTTCTTATCACCCTATAAGGATCTATATACCTTCGGCTCAACTTTCCCTTCTTACCAAATTGAATCACACCATTCATGGGTGATATCTTCAAATAAACCTAATCACCAACTTGGAATTCAAGATCCCTTCTCCTTATATCGGCATAGGACTTTTGGCTACTTTTGGCCATCTTCAACCTTTCTCTAATCATCCTAGCCTTCTAAAGAGCCTCCATAACTAGATTTGGTCCCAAAAAATCTACCTCACCAACCTTAAACCAACCAACTGGTGATTTACAATGTCTCCCATAGAGAGCCTCAAAAGGAGCCATACCGATGCTAGAATGATAGCTATTTGGTGTAGGCAAACTCAAACAATGGAAGATGATCATCCCAACTACCCTTGGGCTCTAATGCACAAGACCTAAGCATACCCTCAAGTGTTTGAATAGTTCTTTCGGCTTGGCCATCCGTTTAAGGGTGAAAAGTCGTACTAAGCTTAACTCTTGTACCAAGACCCCTTTGAAAAGACTTCCAAAAGTGTGAAGTAAATTAAGCACCACGATTTGATATGATAGACAAAAAAACCCCATGTAACCTCACCAAATCATGAATGTACAACCTTGTATAATCTTCAGCCCCATATGTGGTCTTAATCGGTAAAAAGAGAGCCGATTTTGTCATCCTTTCAACAACAACCCAAATGGAATCAAAACTTTTTCTAGTCTTGGGCAACCCAACCACAAAATCCATATTTATCTCTTCCCACTTCCAAGTAGGAATCATGTCGTGGATTAGGTCACCCGGCCTTCGATATTCGGCTTTAACTTGTTGACAACTATGACAATTGAAAATGAATTTGGCAATGTCCCTCTTCATGCATCCCTACCAAAACACATCCCTCAAATTTATATACATTTTGGTGGAACCGGGTGGGATAGAATAAGAAGAGTTAAGGGCCTCATCAAGGATCATTTCTATCAAGCCATCAACACAAGGTACACACAACCTACCTTGGTACCTAAGGGCACCATCCCCCCTTGGGAGAAAACCTCCACCTTGCCCTCTTTCACCAAGGCCTTCAACTATTACAAGGAGGGAGATTTTGTTTTGCTATCACCTCATCAACCAATGAAGATTTAGATCCATCAAGAACAACAACACCATTACCAACCTCTTCCAACCTAACCCTAATCTAGCCAACCGATGTACCCCCTGGCCATCTCCTTCTCAACATTATCAACATGAGCTAGGCTACCCATAGACACCCTACTCAAGGCATCCCCCACCATATTTGCCTTATCGAGATGGTAATGCACACTCATATCATAGTCCTTAAGAAGTTCTAGCCACCTACTTTGCTTCAAATTGAGATCTTTTTAAGTAAAGACATATTGGAGGCTCTTATGATCAGTGAACACATGAACATGAACCCTATACAAATAATGACACCAAATCTGTAAAGCAAACACCAAGGCTGCTAATTCAAGATCATGAGTAGGATGGTTCCTTTTATGCACTTTGAGTTGCCTAGAAGCATAAGCTATCACCTTATAGTTTTGCATTAGCACACAACCTAAACCAACTATAGAAGCATCACAATACACAACAAATCCCTCAAGCTCATCCGGTAGTGATAATATAGGAGCAGATACAAGCTTATCTTTCAAGGTTTGGAAGCTCCTCACACTTATCGGTCCACACAAACTTAGCCTTCTTTTGAGTAAATTTTGTCATAGGAGAAGCAATAGAGGAGAACCCATTCACAAACCTTTGATAATAACCCGCTAGGCTCAAGAAACTCTAATATCTGATGGGGTCAATGTTCTAGGACAATGTCTAATCACATCGGTCTTCTTAGGATCAACCTTAATACCATCCCCCAACACCACATGAACTAGGAAGGAAACCTCCTTCAACAAAAATTCACACTTTTCATATTTAGCATACAATTTCTCCTCCCTCAATCTTTGCAACACAACTTTCAACTGGCCTGTACGCTCCTTCTCACTACGTGAATAGATCAAAATATCATCAATGAAGACCACAACAAAGGAATAAAGGTAGGGTCTAAAGACCCCATTCATTGAGTCCATGAAGATGGTCGATGCATTGGTCAATCCAAAAGACATAACCACAAATTCATAATGCCCATACTTTTTCCAAAAGGTCATCTTGGGAATATCACACTCCCTCACCTTCACTTGATGATACCTGGACCAAAGATCAATCTTAGAAAAGTGGCTAGCCCCTTGCAATTGGTCAAACAAATCATCAATTCTTGGAAGAGGATACCTATTCTTGATGGTGACCCTATTGAGTTACCGATAGTCAGTACACATTCTAAGTGACCCATCCTTCTTTTTCACAAACAACACCGATGCACCCCAACATAATTGGCTAGCTCTAATAAAACCCTTCTCCAACAAGTCCCTCAATTGTCCCTTCAACTCCTTTAACTTCGTCGGGTCCATATGGTAAGGAGGAATAGAAATGGATTGAGTATTGAGGAGGAGGTCTATGCTAAAGTCTATTTCCCTTTCAGGAGGAATACCGAGAAGGTCATTTGGAAAGACATCAAAAGACTCATTTACAAGCGAAACCGACTCTATGGGAAGGACCTTGGACTCCACATCCTTAACCCTCACAAGATGGTAAAGACACCCCTTAGAGATCAACTTGCGGGCTTTAATGCAAGAGATGAACCTACCCTTTACCACCACATTTTGACTCTCCCACTCAAGGATGTGTTCATTTGGGAATTGGAACTTGACCCTACGGGTTCTACAATCAATATAAGCATAGTATGCTTGCAACAAATCCATCTCAAGAATAACATCAAAATCAACCATATCTAACTCAACAATATCACAAGGAAATATTTTATGCAAGATGCAAATAGTACAACTTTTATAGACTTTTCTACAACAATAGATGCACTAATAGGAGAAGACACCTCATATGACTCACACAAAAATTCGGGCTCAATATGGAACGTTTTGGCAACAAAAGGGGTAACAAAAGAAAGAGTGGTACCCGGATCAATCAATGGATACACATCAAAACAAAGATTTTCAACATACTAGTAACAAGATTGGGGACCTCATCAACCCCTTGCCTCCCATGCAATGCAAAAACCGATTGTGCCTTGGGGCACCATATTGTCGGCCACCTTTCCCCGAAGGAACCACATAAGCACCTTATGGACGAACCTCCTTAACCTTGGTGTGATTTCGAGGGCAGTCCATCACCTAATGCCCAATTTCCCCACAACCATAACAAGCATTTGTATCCTTCAAGCATCAGCCACTATGACCCCTACCACATTTTGGACACTCACCATTAGGAACCACACCCCTAACACCTTTGGCCCTTGGAAACTCATTGGCAACCCTATTTTGAAATACATGAATAAACCCTTAGCCTTTATGGAACCAACCACCCTTTTGGAACTTACCCTCAAAATAGGTCCTCTTAGTCTCATGACCCCTTCTCTTCCTCAATTCCTTGTTTTCCATTTGTTCGGCATAGGTCATCAAATGGGACAAGTCTATGTCACTAATCGACATAGCAGACCGGAATCCTTCATAAACTAAGTCAGACACCCCCATCACGAGCTTGCTCATTCTAGACCTTTGGTTGACAACCAAGTAAGGAGCAAACTTTGAAAGTTGGTTGAACTTGAGGGAATAATCCCTCACACTCATTGACCCTTGTCTCAAATCCATAAATTCCACGAATTTAGCTTCCCTAAGCTCAAGAGGGAAGAAACGATTAAGGAAAGCACTTTGAACTCTTCCCAAAGCACCACATAGTTTACTCCCTTCTCTTCTTTCCATTGGTTGTACCATATTTGTTCTATTCCTTTGAGTTGGTGGGCCGCCAACTCCGCCTTTTCTTCTGGCCTCACACCTATGATAGCCGATATCTTGTAGACCTCAACAATGAACTCTTGAGGGTCCTCATCTACCTTGGACCCATAGAATTTTGGGGTATTCATTCTAATGAAGTCTCTCACCGGAGAAGTCGGTGTAGGAGCATGAGGGGCTTGGGCCCCTTGATTGCCTTGATTAGCCACAACTTGTGCAAGCAAGGTGAGAGCAACCCAAAGCTCTCAATTAGCCTGTTGCCCCTCGGGTGTGCAGGCTCATCTTCCTCTTGTGTTAGGCGTGATCTACCAGAGCAAAGAACAATCGTTAGGGGGGAAAACTTACTTCAACTCTATAGCACGACTTAGAATATGAAGAAGGGAAATATTTCCTAAAACGTCTCATAGCCTCTTGCTCATAGTTGTAGTGCACAACACAACCATGAACAAGACTCTAATCGACATGGTGTGTTGGAAGCCAAGGATCTAATGACTTAGTGTTGCGATACCAACTTTGTCATGAACCAAGCCTAGGGCCAAGCGTGACCGGCAAATGGGGAACCTGAAGGAACCCCAAACAACCCTCATAGCATATTATTACACATCCTTGGTCTTGGAAGCAATAAAATATCAATAAAACATTAGAAGCAAGGGTAAAGGGACTAAGAGGAAACTTCCATATTATAAACAACAAGAGTCAATAGAGTCAAGGCTCATAGTATAGATACATAACGTGTCCAACGACACCTCTACTACCTAGATAAGAGCGGCGACCAAGACAAGCAACCAGGCTCACCCCCATAGTCAATACATACATATAAGAATAATAGTCTTAGAACATAGTATAAGATCATAAGCAACGTCCCCGGAATGGAGGACTCACCAACAAGCTTGAGTGAAGTCGTACTAGCCACATCGAGGAGGATGCTCAAGTGGGGCTCCGGTTCCTACATGATGACATCATGTAGGTATAGAGTATGTGTTAGTACGTTTGAATGTACTAAGTATGTAGGATCCAATGCAATAATAAGTGACATAATCAAAAGATATAAGTATAGACAATGAGTAACATATAGTAATATGACTTGCATGGAAGATGCTTTAAGTAAATCGTGCTTTCATAGACCATAACACATGTGTAGGGAGTGACGATTCTTAGTGCAATCCAAGCCTGCCACCTCCTTGGAGAGGCGCATGGAGGTATAAACCACTTCATGAGATTATTGAGGTACAAAACCCCCTAACGGGTTGACGGGTACAAACCCCCAACATGGTTGATGTATAGTCGCACCCTACCACCCATGGTGATCGAAGTATATATCCCCCGACAAGTTGATGAGTACAAACCCCCAACAAGGTTGATGGATAGTTGCCCCCTACCACATATGGTGACCGAAGTATAAACCCCCCGATAGGTTATCAAGGTAGGAACCCCTTGACATGGTTACTTGTTGTGCAACCCCCGAGTAGGGCATGGTCACATTCCAATACTAGATAGAAGAATATCATTTATACATTCATCCCTCTCATCATCATATAATCATCGTATATATATACATTTCATCATCATTTCATCATCATTCCATCATCATTTCATTATCATATAGTCATTTAACTGATAAGACAAGTATTGGACCCTCAATTCCTCAAGAAACCATAATCTGACATTTTATCAAACACTTAGAAGGTGTATAGTGCTAGTGTAAGACCATGCAATTCAAGAGTGAAATCATGCTAGAAAATTCAATGTAAAACCTTCAATAGATGTTTGGTAATACCCTCAAGTAATATACATCAAAACCCTTCATCAAATCTTTCAATAGATCTTAAATTCATAGCTCAAAGCATGGTAAAATAGTCACAATTTCATAAACCCCGGCATAGTGTGCAGTGATTTTCATGATAGACAAGATCAATGAGTAAATCAAATTTAAATCATGCAATTTTGAGGAAAAGGAAGCTTGGATATCATGGGTGAAAGGAATCTATGAAAGAAACCCACATACCTTAGCTTTGGAGATGAACCTGATGAAGACTAGAGATGGAGACTTGAAGCTTGAGTGCAATCCTTAAGATCCGGAAAGGGTTTTAAGACTTGAGTTTAGGAGTAAAATATTTGGCAAAGTGTTTGAATGAGTATTGGGGAATGTTTAGAACGATATAAGGGTGAAAAATGGCTAAGTATAGGTACTTTCACATTTGAAAACACTTAGGCCCAAGACTTAAAAGTCTTGGACCGAAGTCAAAACTGGACCAAAAATAACACTAGTGCCACCCTTGGCGCGTAACGCCAGGGGCGCGAAAAGCTCACTGGAAGTTGCATTTTTGGGAAATCAAAATTGCTAATAGTTTGCTCTTAAATCAAGGTTAGACCCATTTTCCACTCAATTTGACCCCCTGAACAAGAATATGAAGCCACATTTTCAATATCGCACACAAATTTTGAGATATATGAAAAATTACGATTTCGGGCACTTTCGAAGCATATTTTCAGGCATATTTTGGGGTCATTTCAATGTACACGTAGAATGTTCATGGAGGAAGGCCACAAGCTAGTAGCCCTACCACAATGAACGTTGAACCCCATTATGAAAGAAAGGGTGAAGAAAGATGTGATTAAGTAGTTGGATGTTGGTATCATCTTTCCAATCTCAGACAACAAGTGGGTGAGCCTGTATAATGTGTCCCCAAGAAAAGGGGGATGGCAATTGTTACAAATGAGAAAAATGAGCTCATCCCAACCAAAATAGTAACAGGGTGGCGAATATGTATGGACTGCAAAAAGATGAATGATGCCACCCCGAAATATCATTATCCAGTCCCTTTCGTTAATCAAATGTTGGTGAGGCTGTCAAAGCAGGAATACTATTATTTTTTGGATGGCTACTCAAGGTGTAATCATATCACTATAGCCCCAGAGGACCATGAAAAGACAACCTTCACCTATCCTTATGGTACATATGCATTCAATAGTATGCCCTTTGGCCTGTGCAACGCACCCGCCATATTCCAAATGTGCATGATGGTCATATTCCATGACATGGTGGAAGATTTTGTGGAGGTGTTCATGGATGATTTCTCAGTCTTTAGGGAGTCATTCGAGGTGTGTTTGTATAATTTGGATAAGGTATTAGCTCACCGTGAGGAGACCAACCTCGTCCTAAATTGAGAAAAATCTCATTTCCTATAAAGGAAGGGAAAGCCTTGGGGAATAAGGTATCCAAGTGCTTTTTAGAGGTAGAGAAAGCAAAGATCGAGGTGATTGAAAAGCTCCCTCCACTTGTTTCTATTAAAGGAATTCGCAGTTTTCTTGGGCATGCAGGGTTCTACCGTAAATTCATCCACGACTTTTCAAAGATCTCAAAGCCACTATTCTCCTACTGGAGAAAGAGGTACAGTTTAACTTCGATGCTACATGTTTGCAGGATTTTGATACTGTGGAGGTGGCTAGTGGAAGCACCCATCTTGACAGCTCCAAATTGGATGCTTCCTTTTGAATTAATGTGTGATGCTAGCGACATTGGTGTGGGAGTGTACTGGGTCAATGCAAGGACAAAGTGTTTCACTCTATATATTATTCCAATAAGACCCTGGACCCAGCACACTGCAATTACACAGTTATTGAGAAAGAGATATTGGCATTGGCGTACGCCTTTGACAAATTCCGATCCTATTTGGCACTCACCAAGGTCATAGTGTTCACTGATCATGCAGCTTTGAGGTACTTGTTCAACAAGAAATATGCCAGCCCCATTTGATTAGATGGATCCTATTGCTATAAGAGTTTGACATTGAGATCAAGGATAAAAAAAGTGTGAGAATCAGATTATGGACCACCTGTCCATGTTGGAGAATGATACACACATAGGTTAGTAAAATCAAATCAAGAAGGAATTCCCTAATGAGCAACTCTTAGCACTAAAAGTAGAGGAACTGTCATGGTATGTTGATACTGTAAACCACTTGGTAAGTAGAGTTTTTACACAGATGTTAACTATCAGCAAGGAAGCGAGTGCCTCATGACGCCAAGGCTTATAGCTGGGATAAGCCATATCTCTTCAAGCAGGGTGCCGATAGAATGGTGAGAAGATGTGTTCCAAAGGTAGAAATGCACCAGGTACTTGAAAGATGTCATGTGTCACCCTATGGGGGTCAATCATGGAGGACAATGGATAGCTCACAAGGTGTTGCAGTCAGGTTTATTTTGGCCAACTCTTTTCTAGGATGTTTTGCAGTTTGTGAGACACCAGAGGGTGAAGAATCTGTTAGCTAAGTATGGGGTGAGGCACAAGTGGCCACAACTTATCATTTACAGACAAGTGGCCAGGTAGACGTGTCGAATTGAGATGTTAAACAAATATTGCAGAAGATTGTCAATGCCATAAGGAAGGATTGGGTCATCATGCTTGATGAGGCCTTTATGGGCCTATAGGATGGCATACAAAACCCGGATAGGCACATCTCTATATAATATGGTGTATGTAAAGGCATTCTACCTCCCTATCAATCTTGAATACCAAGCGTATTGGGCTATCAAAAAGCTCAATCTCAATCCATAGCTCGCAGGGTGTAAGCAGTTAGAACAGCTGGAGGAGTTGGATAAGTTCCGACTCCTTGCATATGAGAATGCCAAGATCTATAAGGAGAAGATGAAGAAATGGCATGATAGGCATATCATCAGGCATACCTTTGAGCCTGGGGAAAAGGTACTTCTCTTTAACTCTCGTCTTAAGTTGTTTCTAGGTAAGCTGAGGTCCAAATGGAATGGGCCATACACAATAGTGAATGTGATGCCACACAGCGTAGTCGAACTACGTGAGAAGGTTACCAATAAAACTTTTTTGGTTAATAGACAATGTGTCAAACACTATTACGATGTTGACATGAATCGTGAGGAGGAGGCCACTGAATTGGCCAGTGATGAGTAAGCAAATGCTGAGTTATGCCGTGATGGTAAGTTAGGAGCCGCACGGGAAGCAAACGTAGTGAGGTAAACATAGTTTCTTTATTTTTATTTCAATTTCTTTATTGTTAAAAAAAATCATTGGAAAAAAGTTTTGCCACAGTGTGGTCCGCGAAAGGTCCGCGCGAACCTGTCGCTGACCTAGGGCAAATTTTTATCGTCTTTAATTCTCATCAATTTTTTTAGGTATTTTTGGATTTTTATTGGTTGGATTAACTTATTTCACTATTTTGTAGCATAATCAGTGTTTGAGGATTTTTATGGGGTTTGGTGCTCAAAAAATAAAAATTTTCAAACCCCAAAAATTTTCAAAACCAGAAAGGTGCACGACAGGTCTGCAACACAGAGATGTGCATAAGGTAAGTTCCCCCAATTCATGAAAAAAGAAAAAAAATACAAATTCAAGTCTGCGACGGGTTTGTGTCGTAGACCTATACAGTTTTGGGCAGTTTTTAAAAATTGACTCAGCCCATTACACCCTATTTAAACCCACCACATGTTTTTACCCCAAATTACGTGATCCCCACCCTAAAAAACCATCCTCTCACACATTTTCTTCACTTTTTCACCGCAAAATACCCAAATTCAAACAAATTTGTGATGCCCTTCAAGTCCACAAAGGTTTTTTCATTGTTTTCTCTTGCAAATCTTCACTTAAGTTATGTGTTTTTCACTCCCTTTCTCGATAATTGCTTGGGTAAGTTATTTTTAGGTGTCATAGGTTTAATTGCTTGTTGTGGATTGTTCTTTATGGAAATTGATGTTTGAATTAGGTTGGGTGATGAGTTTATGTCCTTAATTTCATGAATAATAGTGATTTTGTGCTTCATGAGTATGGGTCTCTATAAGACCCCACTCATAGGGGTAAGAGACATGCAAGAAGTAAGCTTTGGAAAATTTGAAACTGTTAGTGTTCACGAAATAGGTTTTGACTCGTATAAGCTTTGGAAAATTTGAAACTGTTAGTGTTCACGAAATAGGTTTTGACTCGTAAGATGAAATAAGGCCCGTAAAGTGGGTTCGTAGAACCTGGCAGACTTGATAAAATTTGGGATCTTTTTGAAGTTCAATCTACAACTTATCAGATGACCCGTGAAGTCCTCTACGAGTCGTAGATAGTCTCATGGAATAAGAATCAGAGAAAAGGGTCTTTGATGTTTGGAAAAAGGGCCATTAGACGAAACCCATCTATAGCCCATAAATGGGGTCTCATAGACCTGTCCGGCCAGGATTTTAATAGGGGTAAATTTGGCCTTTCCTCATTTTCTAAGTACAAGCTATATCATTTTGACCCCATCTATGTCCCCTATCAACATATACAACCCTAAATAACCTCATTCCTCCTCATTCCAAAAACACTCTATGTCTCAAAACTCTCTCAAGCTCTTCAAGGCTGTCAAGAAAAGGGTGCAAGTTAGGGTTTTGAATATTCCATCTCCAAATCAGGTTTTCTCCATGATACTCACACCAAGGTATGTGGGTTTGATTGTGGGAACATTCCTTCCCACAAGTCCAACCACTCTTCTTCTCAAAGTACATGAGATTTATGGATTATTTTATGGGCATTTATGAACTTTTGCTTATGGTGATATTATTATGCATTGTGCACATGATTTTCATTTGGGTTCTTCAAGTACTGATTTTATTATGACAAAATATTGTTGGGATTTGATATTTTGATGGATTTTATGATATTAAAGGTATGTATTCTATGATGCTATGAAAAGCTAAGGAAGAACTTGTAGATTTTTAGTGGATTTCATGATACCATCATTGTAGTAAAACCCTTGTTTTGGGTATCATGGCCCAAGCTTAGGGCCTAGAAATGACATGGCGAATAGAAACCAGAAGGGATCCCAAACAATCCTCATAAGCATGTATAGCACATCCTTGGTTTCGCAAAAGTATAAAAGAGAAATAAACATGTAACATATAATTTCTAAGGGAAGCGTGGCTTTGGGCTCACGCTATGGGGATGTTTTAGGGAAGAGGATAAACATAAATCACATAGCAAATAAGTCTAAGGGACAGGTAAGTGTGACTTATGCTATGGGGGCATTCAGGGACTTAGGACTTCCATTATATCCATCCACGTACAAGCAACATAAAAGGGAAAAAAGGACTAATATAAGGGAAGTTTTCACCAATTTCATAAAGATAATAGGAGTCAAGCTCGATACATAAACTTTCATATCCAACAACACGTCTAAAATGAGTGGAACGGGGGCCAAGACATCTCCCAGGCTCACCTTCAAAAGATAAAAAGGTCTAAAATAGGCAAGTCTTAACAAAAGCATGAAAGTAAAGTGGATGTTGTCCCCGAAATGGAGGACTCACTAATAGTAGTCTTCAAAGGATTTTGGCTAGCCACGAGGAGGAAGAGGATGAATAGGAGCTCCGGTCCTTACATGGTTAGATCATGTAGGCAAAAGTTTGTGTTAGTACTTGAAATGTACTAAGTATGTGGGGTGCCATGCAATAAGGAACATAAGCTATAATAATCAATATACATAATCATAATAAATGGGCATGAGCTCAATATGACATGTAACTTGTGTATTGTTTTACGTATCATGATACTTAGTACATTCCACGTACTAATGCGTACTTTTTGTCTACATAATCTAACCATCTAGGGACCGGAGCTCCTGTTCATCCTCTTTCTCCTCCTGGCTAGCTGAAATCCTTTGAAGACTACTATTGGTGAGTCTTCCATTTTGGGTACGACATCTACTTTACTTGCATGCTTTTGTTAAGACTTGCCTATTTTAGTCTTTTTATCTTTTGAGGGTGAGCCCAGGAGATGTCTTGGCTCCCATTCCACTCATATTAGAGGTATTGTTGGATATGGAAGTTTATGTATTGAGCTTAACTCCTATTATCTTTATAAAATTGTGAAGACTTCCCTAAGTCCTTTTTTCCCTTCTATGCTTGATGTACGTGGATGGATATGATGGAAGTCCCTGAATGCCCCCACAGCATGAGTCATACTTACCTGTCCCTTAGACTTATTTGCTATGTGATTCATGTTTATCCTCTTCCTTATAACATCCCTATAGAGTGAGTCAAGAGCCCCGCTTCCCTTAGAAATTATATGCAATATATTTATTGCTCTTTATGCTTCTGCGAAACCAAGGATGTTCTATGTATACTTAAAAGGCTTGTTTAGGATCCCTTCGGGTTCCCATTCATCGTGTCACATCTATGCCCTATGCTTGGGTCGTGATAGTTTTTACCTTAGGTCGAAAATTGGGGGTGAATTGTGGATACTATGGTTTTATGCCCAACGTTGTTAAAAGCTTTGCGTATTCATGTTAGATTAGTGAAGAAATCCATATGGGGGGGGGGTTATGTTCTTCAACTCATCATGTCATATTGACATCCCCAATGTTTGAATATGTTGTTTTGAGTTAAGGGTCTGGTGTGACTGTGTAATGGTTATGGGTATGTGCTTTGTTGTTGTTTAAGGTGACTGTGATGTTTTTCTCATAAGTGTGGGGTGTTTACAATTGCCAATACTGTTGGGGGTGTTATTGTATTCTTAGTGGTGATTATCTAGTGTAAAATGGGAAGGCTGAGTACCCTCTCACCCTGTGGTTTGAACTAAGTGTGGGATCGGTTGTCAGATTTTTCCATATGAGGGGGCTATGTGTCTTTCATGTACTGATTATGTCTTAATGTTGGTACAGGATAACCATGGCCTCCAGAGCACGGAGAACCGGAAAGGCAGGAGCATTTAACAATAGAATTGGCTAGGCAAGAGCCTCTAGCAGTAAGAGACAAATACGAGACATCCTAAGGTGCCCAAAGCTCCAGCTCCTCCTAGGGGTCAAAGACCTCAATATAGGATTAATGTGGTAGTCAAGGAAGGAAAGTTCTACTATATGGCATATGAGATAAACTACTTCCCCGACATGCCCATTGATGTCGACATCCTAGAGAGGGACTACCTGGACATCTAAAATAATTGCTTCAATTACCACCTGATTTTCCCTTTTGGGAGACTCTTCCTTGCAACCTCAGTATGATACGGGAGTTCTATGAGAACATGAATGTGGAGGTGCGCTCCCAGATTGTCACAGTCTGGGGGATAGAGGTTAATATCACCCTAGTTTCTATCAACGGTATCCTGGCCACTATGGATGTTTCCACTACCCCATTTACTAAGCTATAGTTCCGCCCACCTTACAGAGCCATTCATTATATATTGGTTGGGGTAATCTCCATAGCTAAGTGGATTCGGTATGGTTATTAATAGGTACCACCAGTCTTTTTATTTTGCTCACATGAACAAGGAGGCCAGGGTTTGGATCAAGATAATTATACACTTGATCTTCCCGGGACAACACTTTATTGAGATCACATGGACCGGGTGTGTTTGGCATATGCTTTGATGAAGAGGGTAGAGTTAAACTTTGGGGCCATCTTCAAATCCTCCATGAGGAAGGCTCGGGCACATCGAGGATGCAAGTATGCTTTTGGGGGTTTGATAACTAAACTATGCAGGCGTGCAGGTGTTCCTGAGGAGCCCCTTGACTACTTCTCACACATTGAGGCCCCTCATTGAGGCTTAATGTGTCTTTGGGACCTATGTTGACTACTGCCTAGAGGGCACACAGAGACGATCTTATCATGCCTCACATGTTCGGGCGAGAGATGTTGCGCCACATGATAGGTGGTAGACCTTCCACTCCTCAGGAGCTTGATGAGGTAGAAGCCCAGTACCTACTGAACACCCATGCCAATGCCGTTTTGGGTATCGACCCTCGGTTCTTTGAGCCAGTGAAGGATGATGTGACCACGGACACAAAGGATGTTAGGGAAGCCTCAGATGTTGATGCGGATGAGATTGAGATGGATGAGCCTGATGTGCTATCAAAATACAACACTTTTGATCTTTAAAACTTAAAATTTTGTGTGTTCTCAATGTAATGTTAGTTGGTTTGATGTGTTTTTATGTTTGTTTTGCAGTATTTTAGGGTTGGCACGTTTTTGGGCAAAATATACAGAAGTTGCTGAAGTTGAAGATCCACGAGACCCTTTATGGACCGTTAAGTATTCTACGAGTCGAAAAGGAGGTTTCATGTGCAATTTCAGTGAAGGGTGTATTTCTAAAGTTGAATCTACGAACATGCAGCTGATCCGTAGAAGACTTTATGAGTTGTAGACCTAGTCTCGTACAATGAGGATCAAAAGATGGGGACTTTCTGAAATTTCATCAGACGAAAACCCCTATGGGAGGTAGAACCTTTTATGGGCCGTAGAGGGATGTTATATAAGACAAATCTAGAATCAAAGCAGCAGTTCATGAAAGCCTGATACAAGCCGTAAACTACTATACTACTCGTAGAATACCTCATAGAGCTTACCGATCTAGTTGTCGTAATTTGTTTTGGCTTTGTATTTTAAATATTGTAAATAGGTTTTTTAGGTTATTTTTTAGAGAGGACGAAGGGAGAACAAAAAAGAAACATTATAGAGTTTGGGAAACACTTGTAAACTTTAATTTCATCTTCTAATTTCAATCTTGTGATTCTCATTGAAGAGTTGGATTTTCTTGTGCTAAATTATATTGTGTAAGTGCTCAATTATGTTATTCAAATCCATGAGTCTTTCATTTCACTGATCATGAGTAGCTAAATCAACAACGGTTGTGGGAACCATGAAGAACTAACAAGGTAAAATCGACTAATTCGTAATTCTTGAAAAATGTGCATGTATGTATTAATTAATTCTCCTTATTTTCAATACTTTCTAGTAGTGGCCAATATTAGAATCTACCTAGTGTTACTAATTGGATAAAGGTAGTAATGAATAGGAAAAGAGATTAATTAACAGAATTTGATTGATGTTTCTCGTTTAATAAATCGAACTAGGCCAAGGGGAGGTTGTACTGGGACAATAAGTAAGGGTTAGTAATGTCACACTGTGGGTATGACAACATCATATAGTGAAATTCGCCTCTTTCCTGGGTCAAAGGATTTGGTAAACTTAACTTACCATTCTGCATATTACACACTAGAAAAGAATTTGATTATCTAGTATACTGAGTTCGAGAATCATGGGAAACCCAAGTTTCTGTTCATATTGGTTTAACACTTGTCTTAACTTAGAATTACTTTTACTAGTTATTATAACTACCCCACCCCCCTTGGAGAGATAAGTTTGTTAATAAACCCGAATTGCAATTGAATTCTTCTATATCTACCACATTCCCTGTGGGATTCGACCCTAACCTTGGTTAGATTATTTATCTTGACAATGACCACTTTAATCTAAAAAAGGAGGTATAGTTAGGGCAACATCAGAGCCACCAGTCAATATGAGGGGTGATCCTATTCTTCCAATTGCTATAGACGATAATTGAGCACCATACTTACATGTCACAGGTTACATGTGTTAAGCACTAAGGGCAGTGCTTGGTTTAAGTGTGGGTTGGGAGTATTTCAATGTTTATGCTATCTTTTCAGTTAATTCGGTCATGTATAAATTCAAACTATGCTTTATTTTCTATTTGTTGCCATGTTTGCCTGATGTGGACATCATTTTATTTTTGGGTCTGTAATTAACTGTTTGAATGTTCTTAGTATGTTGAATGTTCATAATATTGTGAATGTGCATGTTATCAGTTTAATTATGTTCTTTGTATGGTATGTGTGTGTTTAGAAAGTGTCATAGTTGAGTGATGGGGCCTTATGGTGGATGGATGACGACCGTCCTAAGGGTGTTCGTCAATGGTGAGTTTCATGTAGAGTGTTAGTAGAAGTATAAAGGGCATAGTGCATAGTGTGTTTGAATTTGAGACAACTGAAGCAATTGAACTCTAAATAGCTCATGTTAAAACTTTGAACTTCATGAATACATGCTTAATTTTGAACTCTTGAGAATGATGTGATAGTAGATATAGTGTTAGCCCTTTGATAAAAGTGTGTCGTGTGAGAGTGAACAAAGTTGCTAGTCCATGTGCAATAGTTGTTAGAACTTGCCCGGTATGTGAATCAACCTAGGTAGGAGTAGGACTTAGAGGAAAGGATCTAGGCATTTCTTTGGTAGCCCAATTTGGAACCACCTTGTGACCTACCTAAATTTAATCATCCCTAGCCCTATTGAGCCTTAGCTTTTTCTCTGGATAGCTACATTCGAAACTTCATCCTCTTTTGTTCTTAATTTGTGTTTTGATCCTAAAGCCTAAGCGTTGTAGCACAATAAGACAAAGGGAAGGAAACTTGAATAGGACACACTAAGGATAAGTTATGATAGAGAAAAGAAAATAAAAATTAGGAAATTAAGGATCCTTAAACAGAAGGGTCCATACATGTCCACTTTGCAAACCCATCGCGAATTAGAGTCTTTATAAAAAAATAATGTGTTTCATTTTCATTTATATACAAAAAAGGGTGCCAAGATAAGGAGAAAGGTGAAAGAAGAAAAGAGAGTAGTGAAAGTTATGAGTGCTTGGGAAACGAGCCATGAAGACATACCCATACATATCACCCATCCGCCTTTAGTTTACATTACAACAAAATAAAAGACCTATGTGATCCTTTAAGTTAGATTCTATGTCTGGGAGGTTGCACATTAAGGGCAAGCCTATAGGAATTAGAAACAACATGAGATATCTCTTGGGAGAGCGAGAGTTGACTTTGTACCCATTCTAATCTTTTAGCTAGGTTGTTACGGTATGCACATAGGTAGTTCTTCTAATGAGGGCACATGATTGTTAAAGAGTGATGACTAGAGTAGCTATTAACAAAAATTCTGCACGAGTCCACAATGTATCATGAATGCAAGGTATGATGTGACACTACTAAGGGTGTTGAAAGATTTTTGACCTAGTTCAAAAAACACACTTGTAAGATACACCTTTTACCTACTACCTAGTGGTCTCATGTATGTGTCTTGATTTCTCTGAGGACGATCAAAGCTCTAAGTGTGGGGCAGTGATCTTAGGCGTATTTATACTCCAAATTAGCCAATATTACCCATGTTTAGTGCTTAGTCAGTGGATAAATCCATAGAGTTTAGGTGTTTTTAGTGTAATTCAGCTTATTTTGCAAATCTTGGGCCAACTATGCTTTTTGGTTGTGTTTTTGTAGGTTTTTGAGTAGATTATGCATGTTTGAGTTCACATCCGGAGTTTGATGAAGGACACAACTGCAAAATGAAATGAAGAAATTAGTTAGCTCAGCAAAAGTACATTAGTTCGTATCACAAACCTTTGCAATAAGTTGTGCAAGCTGAAAAGATGGAGAAAAAGGCGCGAAGCAGGAAAATGGTCAAAGTCCTCATCGCGGACTCAGAGAAGAAATAGAGAATTTGGCCCAGTCAGCATTAAATGCAAAAATACAGTAACAGTAGTCTAGTCTGTGTCGTGGACTTTGAAGACGCAAGGACAAAAGCAAGAAAAGGTTTATATTCAATTTAGAACATTAATTTTAGCATTTGCTTTTATGAGGGAACAAAGAGATACGACTGAGAACTCCATTTTAGGGTTACTTTGGTTGATTTTTTCATCTTTGATTTCCATTCTTGAATGTTGATTACCATTTTAATGTATTCTGAAACAATTATGAGCAGTTAATCTTCCTATATTTTGGGATTGTAGCCATAAATCATGTCTTGGTTCTTGATATTCGTAATTTATGAATGAGTTTCCACTTAATTATTCTTATATTTCTTTTATCCATGCTTCATAGTCTGGCCAACCATGGGGTAAATTTGTTGTTCATTCTAAATTCGAGAGATGTTGGAGCGAATAGCAGGGGTAGCAGGAGCTTATTCATCTAGGAAACTAGTTTGATTTGTATATGGGAGACCCGTGAGAACTATCTATACACCTAGCTTGATTCAAATATAGAAAGATAACATTAAAGCATTCTCGTTTGTCATGTCTATTGCCGCTCAACGATGTAGTTAGGTTGTCAATAAAGGTAGGCCGGTAGAGGTGTGCAACCCTGCTTAGGTATTTTCAACTCTGTGAATCAATAATAAGGAAACCCAGAAATAAGTGCAAGTATTGAGTCTAGGATATGTGTCAAATCAGTTACAATTCCAAAAATCTTACTTACATTGACATTTCCCTCAGAATCAGTTGAAAGAAGTAGTTTTCATTAGTTATTTTAGTCTTAACTCACACTTTTTATCATTTCCTAAGAAAGCACACTCAACATAACAATCTTTGATTTATAATTGAACTCTAATTTAAGTCTTTCAGGTTCGACATCCGGCTCCTAATAAGGGTCACTGTATTACTTGTTTTGACTATGTACCATTGCGTGCGCTGGAAAAACAACAAATACTATGCTGAAACCAAAGTAAACATAGTGAGTTCTTGCAACTTTTCGCAACCTCTTTAGAATTTAGAAGGACAATCAAATCCTTCTCTCTGAAACTTTTTCCAGTTAACTTAAGCAATTTCTTGCGCTTTCAACAATCTTAGAACTCTTGGATGACTTCTTCAATCTAGCAGCAATACTAAGAGTATGATGACAGTTTAAGCGTGTCATGATTGCAAATTCTTTCATGTCGAAATAACTAGCATGTTACAATAATTGATCCAAATTACATTTTTTCCTCACTAATAATCTTTTGTCGAAGAAATTGATATACTAAGCTCATATGAAAATGTGAAACTATTCCTTTAAATAAGTCTAAATACTTCCCCAATATACTAGATTGAAAATATTTTTCTAAATTTTGTGCCACAAGAACCTTTCTAAAATTACTAAAGATTTTCCCATATCTGATCGAACAACAATATCACCTTTTAAATTACGAAGCTAATTATCCAACAATATCTGCAAATCATAGTTTAAAAATTTAATTTTTTTAATGACAACTGTTGAAGGACTATTAGGAGAGAAATCAGTAGTGGAAGCACAAGGCACATGCCAATCATGATGAAATTTTGTTCTGATTTCATCCATTATAACATTGTCTGATTTGCTTGCCTTTTTTTAAAGATGAATCAACTTCATCACATACATTTTTTTCTTTTTCTTTTCTTGTTTTGAAGAAGAATCAACGCAACCCTTGTCAATTGTTGTTGAGCCTCCGACCCTTTATTTATATTTCTTTTTGCTCTTTCTATCTTTCATTTTTTTCTTGTTCCTATTTTTCTTTTCTTCCATTTTTCCTTCTTTTTCTTGCTCTTTCTTTCTTTTTTTCTTCGTCTACATTATTTTCTCCTTAGTTTATATTTTTTTAATAAATTATTTATAGTAAAGAAGAAATATAATCATTACTTATTGTAAAAATAATTTTAAAAAATCTAAAATATTTCATATATATTATCAAAATTATATATTTTAAAAAATTAAAATAACTTAGACATATAAATTAACTTATATAATCAATTTATATTGAAGATGAATTAAATAAATTAATTCTAATTCTAAATTAATTTAGAAATAAAAATTTAGAGTAATAATTAATATTTTATAATGTGTAATAACTTAAGCATATTTTAGATATTTTGATAAAAAAAATACTTGACAACACTTAGGTACCAAACACATTAATAATTTTTTTTAACTTAAGTAGTTTTATTCAAATACGTAATTGATTATTTTTAAAATAAATTTCAATACTTTAAAAAATTAAAATATTTTTTTTAGCTAATCTAAACGGGCTTTTAATTAATAAACTATTTTGACTTTGCCTTATTGTCAAACTTTTTTTTAATGGGAAATTTTGTGTCACTGCTTTCTGAAATTTCTCAATCCTCCTCTCCTCCATATTCTATTTTTGCATATTGGGTTCTATTAGGGTATATTCTCCACTTCTTCTTCCTCTTTCCTCTCTAAATAAAATCTAAGCTCTGTTGATCATCTACAAATTTAATAGTCATCCATATTTTGAGAGAGAAGAGAGAGGAGATTTTTTGCTAATTGGGAACCTTTCCTGTTTTCATCCGACCAGTCAAAGGTGACGCTTTTACTGCACATCGTGAATTTTAATCTGGGCTTTCTTTTACCTATTAGTGACCAAATCGTTGTTATTTTTGGGCTGTCCAATTGACTAAATTTGAGAAAGATTTGATTTTGGTATGTATTTTCACATGGTAGGCAGTGCCAATTTGAATGTTTAATCGGGTGGGTTCTATCCCTTGCTTTACTGGTGAAGTTTTCTTTTTTTTTTTCTTGGGAGGATGATGATGGGTTCTGATCCAAATTCTTGTATGTAGAAGTATGTTCTGATTTGATGCTTAGAAGATTGACTGTTTGTTTTTATTGCAAGAGTGAGACATTTTGAAATGGTGGAGAATTCCTCAGCTTTGCTTTCCTACACTTATTGTGGGTTCGACTGGGCATATTGGGGGGTGGGGGTGGCAGAAGTGTCTCCTCACAGTATGTTTATCTACTTTTTATGTTCAAATATCTGTTTTGACTAATTATCTTACATTTTTGTACATTTTTAAACCCTTATCTCTCCTACCTGACCATAAATCAGAACATTATAACTGTTGTATTTTATTAAAAAGAAGTGTGTTTGTTAATTTTTGTATATATGTGGATTTGATTATTTGGACTAATGAGATAGACATTAAGAATAACCATGTATGCTATCATGAGTGAATACCTTGTTCAGATTAGGACCAGTTAGTTTGATCTGATGAGTACAAATGATGTTATGACCCAAGAAGACGAATATCGGTTTAAATGAACCTAAAATTGGTAGGCCTGAGATGTACAGCATTTATAATTCACTGTTTGTTTTTAAGAAAAGGAAGGTTGCAAATGTAGCTTGTTTAAAAAAGAAAGATAAATAAATAAATTTTGGTCTGTCAAAGAATCTGGAATTCTTATTTCGGTATTTTCTTTGACAGGCTATACCAAAGACTATTTTGTGGTGTATATTCATTCATGTGGGAGGTGTGGATGGAAATGGCTTTCTAAAGACTACATTGATTTAGTGTGTTGTACTAGTTCAAGCTGTCTTGATTTCATTTTGGAGGACTCTGAAATACTAACTTTGAAGAACTTTGAACATTAATTCACTAGCCTATTATTTTGCAAAAGGTTTTTGCTGTTGTGAGTGGTAGTGACAGCTGCTAACTTTATAAGATCCAAAAGACAGAGAGCAACCTATATGACCTAATGGAGGAAGTAGTTCCTTTATCATGCCAGAAGCAGCATCTTCCTGCTGGGAAATTGTCATTCAATGGGTTCTCCAAAGATCTGTGGGCAGCAGTGCAAGAAGGGTCTGTAGCTGATGTTGATTCTTCTTTGGCGTTCGTCAAGAAGAATGGAGGAAATATCAATTTTAGGAATGACTTTGGCCTTACGCCTCTTCATATAGCAACCTGGAGAAATCACATCCCAATAGTTAAGAGGCTCCTTGCTGCTGGTGCTGACCCTAATGCTAGGGTGTGTTAAGTCTTCTGATTCTTTCGCTCATCTCAATTTTATGATGTCATTTATACATGCATGCCGACTAACACCTCCCGCCTCCCCCCCTCCCTTTGGTTAATCATTGGCATGTTTCTTAGATGTAGTGGACAACACTCTAAAAACATTAACGTATTCATGGCTTAGTTATCTGATTATTTGTTTTTAGTACGCCTCTTCTCATATGGCTAATTTGTCGACTCTATTTCCCTTTTATGGTACTTAGTTAAATACTCTGGCTATGGTGTTTTCGTCTTTTTTAAGTCATCCCTAAAACGCCAATGTAATGTTGAGTTGCTAACTGTGGAGTGATATTTGGTGTATCGTACCAACCATGTTTGTTGTGTTGATGTCTGTCTTGGGGATTTGTTCAGGTAAGCTACTAGTAGGAGTGAATAAAGAATAAAGAACTGCATTTTCTATGGCATGTGTGAAGACCAATGTAACTTGAATGATTGTAAGGACTTATTGAGCACAACCAAATGGCATGGTCCTCAACGATGTATCAAGTTTGCATCCTGACGAGTTAGAAGAGAAAATATATGTCACAATCCAGATTAGGTTCAGAAAATAAAACGTGGATGGGTTTCAGTTGTATAGTATTTCTTAGCGGTAGAGTACAATAGTTATGGAACTCTGACCTAAAAAGAAATGGTTATCTATTGTCAAAGATGCCAGTTTTCAATTTAATCTCATCTGTTTAGAAAGCTTGATGTGAATTTTTCTTATGAAGTCTATGTTTAGCTTATCAGGATGGGGAATCAGGATGGAGTAGCCTTCATCGTGCCCTGCATTTTGGTCATCTTGCTGTTGCTAGCATCCTTCTCCAGTCTGGTGCTTCTATAACTCTGGAAGATACGAAATCTAGGACTCCCATTGATTTGTTGTCAGGACCTGATTTACAAGTCTCTGAAAAGAATAATTCAGGTGGATGTGGAGACATTTCAATTTCTGTAACTCTTGATGATCTTTTAAAAGTGGATAGGTTGACTTTCTTTGTCTTTTGCATGTTTTTTTCCCCTTTTAGCTGCTACGGAGGTTTTCAGTTGGGGCAGTGGTGTAAATTATCAACTAGGGACTGGAAATGCGCACATTCAAAAGTTACCCTGTAAAGTTGATTCTCTCCATGGAACAGTCATCAAGTTGGTTTCTGCAGCAAAATTTCATAGTGCCGCTGTTACTGCTCGTGGAGAGCTCTTCACGTGGGGTTTTGGAAGAGGTGGCCGTCTTGGGCACCCTGACTTTGATATACATAGGTAACCTGAATAAGAGGAAAGTTTTTGACTGTCCAGTATGATCCAGCAATATGTTTGTTCTGTTTGTACAGAGGGACATAGTGTATAGCTTATATTTGAATGTGCAATATCAAATATTCATTTAGAAGAATTATCATGACATTTGGCAGATTAGTACTGCGATAAGAATCAGGTCACTAGAATAATATGAAAGCAAAAATACTAAGGTTATTAATGACAAGAAATTAAAGATATGTGAAATTGGATAATAAAATCCCCAAATTCAAAAGAAGTGCTAAGAATCCTAATTGATCTTAGTATTCAAAAAATATAGTATTAAAGCTAATTTTGATACTAATAGAATCAATTCAAGAACTTAGATCAGAAAGTGATCTAGACCCTTATTTCGTAGAAATTAGAGACAATAATTAGTATAAGACTAATTACCTTCTTTAATTTATGAATAAGAACCAAAGGTATCAAGTTAAATAAATGTTCTTACCTCCTAAGGAAGTTCTTATTAGGTTGTAAGATAAATTTCAAGTAGCCACATGAAGGTGTAAAGAAGAGAAACTCTCAATTAATAATAATGTTGTTTAATAAAAATAATAAAATCTACCCCTATATGTATGGGAATAACTATCCTAATTAGAATGGAATTAGAATTTACTTTTGTAGAATACTAAAAAAATCTAACTAGGAAACTTTAAACTAGTACTACCAAAAATTCTTCCCTAACCAATCAGGAAAAGTTTTCAACTTTGACCAAAAATGTGTGGGACCCTTCCCAAATCAGTTGCTCGTGAAGTTTCCTCCTTTTTGGGTGAGGATTTTAAGCTCCTTTTTGGGGAAGAAATTTAGCCCCATGTGGGCTCCAATCTTCTTTCATTGGACTTGGACTTGAACCATAAAATATTTGTAGCACTTAGTCCATTTTTCACCACAATTCTTGCACTTGGTCTTCTCTTCCATGATAAGCATCTTCTTGAGTTCCCATTAAAGCCTTTCAATCTTGGTTTGCAATTCTTAATCTTGAGACCTTGATGATTGCCTTCTTAGGGCTTCTATAGCATCATCCTTGTGCATGGAACTACCACTCCCCTCTTCTCGAAAACAATTCATCCTCGAATTTGAGTTGTACTTGGTCTTATGTAGCAAAGGAATAATATTACCTCGTTTTCCTTGCTCATTGGTGTTAGATCTATAAATGCCTTGTTAATTTTTTTGTCATGAGTCTTACCTTAATGCTCAAAACAATTCTCCTGCTCTTTATCGTTCTCATCAACATGCACTTGCTCAATGGGACATATAGTTACGATCACCTTATGATTAAGCTCATCCAGTGATAGTTTTTCAATGCAAATTTTTCCATGAGTAGGACAAGAGAGTCAAAACAACTAGAAGAAGTAGGAAAATTAGAGTTAGAATAAGAAATAACCTCCCTCGAACTCTCTTTTCTCTTTCTATCTCAGGACCAATCCGATCTTTTATGCGCTCATGGTTACCTCTCATTTCTTTTCTCTCGACCTCACTTTTTTCCTCACTTAACGTCCCATTCTCTTCGCACAACACCACCTCTCATTTTTCCTAGAAATGTCAACATGCACTCCTTTTTACTTCTCTCATTCTTTTCTCTCTCAAATTCTTTCATTGCTTCTCTCACAAGTTTCTGATCTTCATAAATTTGCGATGGAGTTAAAGGCGCAAGTATATATTTTCTATTGTTTAGCTCAAAAGAAGCATCATTTTTTCTACTATCATGAATTTCATTCTTATTAAACTACCATGGATGCCCAAGCATGATGTGGCAATCTTGCATTAGAATGACATCATAAAAAACATTATCAGAATACCTTCCAATGGAGAAAGATATCATGCGTTGCTTTATGTTAAGCTCATCCAAAATCATTCAACCGTTGCTTATAAAGAGTAGTGTGTTTAATGAATGTATGTTTCAACTTTTCCACATCGTGTGGATTTACCATATTTGTTGAGATACAAAGTCCCACATTGGTGGTTGATGGGATGGGTGGTCTCCTTATAAGGCTTAGGCAATCCTCCCCCGTGGAGCTAGCTTTTGGGGTGTGAGTTAGGCCTAAGACCTTTTTCAACATGGTATCAGAGCAGGGCCCGTCTCACCCAATGTTGGGCTCCCGAAAATTTGTCCACGCACCAGATGCTAAGCACTGGGCGTGAGAGGGGGTGTTGAGATACAAAGTCCCACATTGGTGGTTGATGGGATGGGTGGTCTCCTTATAAGGCTTAGGCAATCCTCCCCCATGGAGCTAGCTTTTGGGGTGTGAGTTAGGCCTAAGACCTTCTTCAACAATATTAGTACCACTTTCACGATCAATAATCATAGAGCAAGTATTATCATTTAACTCATCAACAATAGTAACAACATGTCTAGTGATATCCTACAATCGTTAGGGTTTGGGGAGGTAGAGAGTACACAAGCCTTACAACTATCTTATGGAGATATAGAGGTTGTTTCAAAAAGACCCTCGATGCAAATGTATCCACTCCAAGTAAAAGAAGAAAAACAATATAGAATAGTGGCTAAAACGAAGAACATTGTCAATTCTACGGGAAAAACAATAAAAGTAGCAAAATAATCAAAGAACAATAACAGCACAGCCATAATAACACACTAATCTTGTGATAAACCTAAAATCGTCACAAGGCAAGACAACATTCTACCCTTACTAGCCTTCTACCCTAATACGCGAATTTCACTCCTTTCTATCTGAGGTCATGTCCTTGGCGATATAAAACGGTGTCATATCCCATCTAATCACCTCTCCTCAATATTTTTCTGGTCTACACCTACCCCTCCGCGTAATCCCTAAATTCAACCTCTCGCACCTTCTGATTGGGGCGTTAACACACCTCCTCTGTACATGTATAAACCATTTCAATCTCACTTCTCTCTACTTGTCAGCCACAGAGGCCACTCCCACCTTCTCTGGAATACCCTCATTCCTCATTTTGTCACTTCTAGTATGTTAACACATTTATCTCAGCATGCTCACCTCCGCAACATGCATCTTTTGAACATGTGTGCTTTTCACTGGCTAGCACTTCACCCATATAACAAAGACGGTCTAACTACCATTTTGTAGAACTTACCTTTAAATTAGGTGGTACCTTTTTATCACAATATACTCTAGAGGCAAGCCTCCATTTTATGCATACTGCCCGAATGCGATGCATAACATCATTGTCCATGTCCTCAATGATGGACCCAAGATATTTGAAACTTTCTCTCTTGGGAATAGGTTGAGTGGCAAGCCTTATTTCCATGTCTATCTCATTCATCGCAACACTGAATTTGCACTCCACGCATTCTGTTTTGGTGCTGCTCAATTTGAGCCATTTGGACACCAGAGTTGTTTCCAAATCTCCAACCTATCATTAACTTTGGCCCGTATCTCATCAATCAGTACTATCCGCAAATAGCATACACCATGAAACCTCCTCCTAAATAGGTCATGTCAATTCATCCATTACCTAGGCAAAATGAAAAGGCTCAACAGATACTTGATGAAGCCCCATCTATTACCATTTATCCCACACCTATGAAAAATATTTTCTCTTCTTAAATTAGCTATGATGACATTCTTCTCCTTTAACCATTTGACGTTGATGTTGTTTTGAGTTTCAGCTTCAATTTCCTTATCTGTTTGAGACATCTCAAAAAAAAAAAATATAGAAACAAATCTCTCAATTTGACTTTTTCTTCTCTCTATTGATCTCACTCTCTCTTGCCTTTTTCCACTCAAATTTCAACCGTTGGATGGATTCTTCGGGATTTATGTATTAACCATATAAGTAATAATCTTTTAGAATTTAGATGTAGAAAGAATACACCAATACCCAGACGAATTGAGTTTTGATGATCAAGAAAAGATCAATTTGTGTAACAACCAAAAAAAGAACTTCAAATTTTCCTTCTTCTTGACTCTTTAAAATAGAAATCAAGAATCAAAATAAAGTCAAAGTTTCCTGAAAATACCTTAATTTTCAAGCAATTGAATTTTCCTGTGTTTCTTGTAATTTTTATTTTTTTTTCTTTTGGCTCCTTTTTGTGGGTTTTTTTTGCTATGTAGCTCAACAAAGACAATTTTTTTTTTTGTTTTGAAATTGCCAAGATTATCAAGAACGAAACCTTGGTAAGACCGCTCTAATACCACTTGATAAGAATCGGTTCACTTGAATAAACAAGAAATAATGTGGAAGAAAAACTACTACAATTAAAGACAAGAAATTAAAGAATGTGAAATTTTATAATAAAATCTCCAAATTCAAAATAAGTGCTAAGAACTCTAATTGATTTTAATATTCAAAAATTGGCGGATCAAAGCTAATTCATGATACTAATAGAATCAATTCAAGAACTTAAACTAAAAAGTGATCTAGACCCCTATTTGAAGAATAGAGGCAATAATTATTATAAGACTAATTACCTTCTTTAATTTATAAATAAGAACCAAATATGTCAAGTCAAAAAATTAATCGTACCTCCTAAGAAATCATTCTTATAAGGTTATAAGATTTATTTCAAGTAGCTACACACAAAGGTGTAAAGAAAAGAAAATCTCAACAACAACAACGACGACAACATACCTAGTGAAATCATACAAATAGGGTCTTGGGAGGGTAAAATGCACGCAAACCTTACCACTACCTCACAGAGATAGAGAGGCTATTTTTGGAAGACAAAGAAGAGAATCTCTCAATTAATAATAATATTGTCTAACAAAAATAATAAAATCTACCCCTATATATAGGGGAAAAACTATTCCAATTAGAATGAGATTAGAATCTACTTTTATGGAATATTAAGTAAAATCTAACTATGAAATTTTAATTGTGTAAACTAGGAAAATACTACCAAAAATTCTTCCCTAATGAAATGAGGAAAAATTTCCAACTTTGACCAAAATATATGAGCCCCTTCCCAAGTCACTTGCACATGACTTTTCCTCCTTTTTGGGTGAGGATTTTAAGCTCCTTTTTTGGGGAGAAATTCAGCATCATGTGGGCCCCAATCTTCTTCCATTGGGACTTGGACTTGAACAATAAAATATGTGTAGCACATAGTCCATGCTTCACCGCAATTCTTGGCTCATTCTTGTGCTTTTCCTCCATGATAAGCATCTTCTTGAGTTTCCATTGAAGCCCAACAATCTCTCCAACAATCTCGGCTTGCAACTCCTCATCTTGAGACCGCGATGATTGTCATCTTAGGGCTTCGATAGCATCATCCTTGTCCATGGAGCTATCATACTCCTCTGTTCCAATGTAAGTGTCTTGCTTGCCTTTTTAGTGAGTTTAGAAAAGAATCTCTTTTTATATTTGGTAACTCACTAAATCCAATATTCTACATGGCATATTTGTTACTGCAAGATTCAATCGGCATTTTGGTACATTACACAAATCTTTAGTTTAAGACCCCAAGATTCAAAAGTCTCCTTTATTTTCTAACTCCATACCTAATTAAACTAAGACACTTCTGTTCTTCACCTTTGCTACTTAAAATTTTCTCATGACAGCAGTATAGGTTCATACTTACTTTCCTACATGGTTTCAAGCTTCACTTGTGTTCGTCAATGTGTATTCTTTCTTCTTCTTCCAGCGGCCAAGCTGCTGTTATAACTCCGCGGAAGGTGATCTATGGTTTAGGGGCACGTCGAGTGAAAGCTGTAGTTGCAGCTAAACATCACACTGTTATTGCAACAGAGGCTGGAGAAGTTTTCACTTGGGGCTCCAACAGAGGTAAATTCTTTCCTGATATGCACATTGCCATATTTACCAACTCTGTCAGTTGTCCCAAGTAGCTAACATAGCTGCAAATGCTTATGTCCCTGATGTTATTAGGTGTATGAAAATTGTCATGCTGTTGTAATTTAGTGCATAGGAACTGGTATTTGACACAAGTGTCCTTGCTGTTAATGTGTTTTTGACTTTGTGACTACTGGATATTGATTCATTTAGTCATGATACACAGAGGGTCAACTTGGGTATACTTCTGTAGATACTCAACCTACGCCTCGTAGAGTGAGTTTGCTGAGGTCAAAAGTAGTTGCTCTAGCAGCAGCAAACAAGCACACTGTTGTAGTTTCTGACTTGGGTGAGGTTTTTACTTGGGGATGCAATAAGGAGGGTCAGCTAGGCTATGGAACATCTAACTCCGCTTCTAACTATGCTCCAAGGGTAGTTGAGTATCTGAAGGGAAAGGCCTTTGTTGGAGTTGCTGCAGCTAAGTATCATACGATTGCTCTTGGATCTGATGGAGAGGTTTTTACCTGGGGTCACCGGCTTGTTACTCCAAAGAGAGTTGTAATTAGCCAGATCCTAAAAAAGGTGGGCAACATCCCAATGAAGTTTCATCGCAAGGAACGTCTTCATGTGGTTTCAATAACTGCTGGAAATACACATAGTATGGCTCTTACAGAGGATGGCACGTTGTTTTACTGGATGTCATCTGATCCTGATCTACGTTGTCAACAGGTTTTAGCTGCTGTCTATGTTGTATGTAGTGTTTCTATCACTGCATGAATAACATCTGACATATCTTAATTATTTGTAGTTATTTTCACTATGTGGTACAAATGTAGCTTGCATCTCTGCTGGGAAATATTGGACAGCTGCGGTTACTGTGACAGGTGATGTGTATATGTGGGATGGGAAGAAAGGAAAGGAAAAACCGCCTACTTTAACTCGGTTACATGGGGTTAAAAAGGCAACTTCAGTTTCCGTTGGGGAGACCCATTTGTTGATAATCAGTTCTCTATATCAGCCTGGTTATCCACCTAGCATGTCAAATAATCATTCTATACTCAAGCAGAAGATGAAAACGGATGCAGATGAACTCAATGAGGGATTTATGTTTGATGAGATTGAGTCAGAGGAAGTTCCCATTATCTCCGAAAAAGACAATGCTAAAAACAAGACTGCACCAACCTTAAAGAGCCTTTGTGAGACGGTGGCTGCCAAGCATTTGTTGGAGCCACGGAATGCTATTCAACTGCTGGAAATTTCAGATTCATTAGGGGCGGAAGATCTAAGGAATCACTGTGAGGTATTTTCTTGTTGACTCCCTTGGTGTGCTTTTCCTGTTATCTTTTGTTTACGAGAGATTATGATGTAGTAATAAGGTTCAGGGATTATAAAGTTAGAAAGTCAATGGTAGAGTAAATAGCAATTATATTAGTAGCATTTTCTAAACTCTCACGACTATTTTCTGTAGTTCTATTTGATAAAAGATTCAGGGTTAGGTGCTTGTTCTCCAATATAATTGACCGTTGGTTGTTTCTATTGAAAGATTAAACAAAATGAGACTTATCAGTCTGGCTCTTGCTTTTAAAAGTCCTTTTTCTTCTTTGTTGCTTCTCTTTGTCTGCTACTAGGCGATGTGTGGTAGAGTATTGGAACTCTGTCTTTTCTATAAATTCCATCTACAATAATCCATGGTTAACAAACAAAATTGCTTGAAAGCCTACATGCTTTAGGAGTGATGACCATTTCAAGATTTGTTCCCTGGGAGACAGATTTTTTAATGCCTTCTGACTCAAAAAAGAGATTGTGGGTAGGGAAGGGGAGGGGAAGCCCCCCCAAAAAGGTTATATTAATCTGCTCTCTATCCTAGCTTTCTTTCAATATTACATATTCACTTAGTTGGAAAGGCTTTTCTTTGAAGTAAAATATTGACAGGCTTCAAGAAAAGGTTAAAACCTGTTGTCTTGTCAACTTTTGTCTTACTGCATATTGTTTTTTGCTAGAGGCCCAGCTCGCTTT
The DNA here is from genome assembly GCA_025774065.1 of Solanum ossicruentum. Taxonomy (NCBI): domain Eukaryota; kingdom Viridiplantae; phylum Streptophyta; class Magnoliopsida; order Solanales; family Solanaceae; genus Solanum; species Solanum ossicruentum. The sequence continues at coordinate 10,811,635 of JAOTQR010000001.1, read as the reverse complement.
TAATTGTTATGCCTTTTGACTTCAAATTCGATGATGTATTGTACATGGCTGTAAAACATGGTATAAATACAAATGAAGTGGTAACTGAGCTCAATTTCTTTATTTGCTGTCTATTCGTCACAATTGTTAGTCTTTAGATTCTGGACAATCTTTGATTAACTTTTTCGCCTTTTTTTCTTTTAATATTTACAATCTTACATGCATTTGTGTTCCAAGATTTATAATTTGCTGTCGGCCCTGTTAGTAGGTTACAGGTGCTTCCTATATATAACTTTATCAATTTAGGCCATTTTTATGGACAGCTCTTACAGAAGCTATGCGGCTTTTTCTTTTCTTGTTTTTTTTTTGCAGGATATTGCAATACGCAATCTTGATTATATATTTACAATCTCGGGTCATGCAGTTGCAAATACTTCACTTGATGTATCGGTCATGCTTGAGAAAGTGTGGCATATGAAGTCATCTGAACCCTGGAGTTATCACCGGCTTCCAACTCCTACTGCCCCCTTCCCGGCCATTATAGACAGTGAAGAAAATGATAAAATCGAGTTACTTAGAATATGTGGCAACTGTACAAGCAGGCCAATGTTGAGACAAGAGAGATACCAGAAATTAGATAACTTCCTACAGCCTGATGAAATGAAAGAAGGGGTTCTGAAACAGGTACGAGCTTTGAGGAAGAAGTTGCAGCAGATTGAGATGCTTGAAGAGAAGCGATTCAAGGGGCAGATTCTTGATGACCAGCAAATTGCTAAGCTTCAGACAAAGTCAGCATTGGAGAAGTCACTTGCTGAGCTTGGTGTCCCAGCTCTCCAATCAACAGTATCATCGTCTGTTCTTGCTGATGGAAAAGGAAGCAGTAAAGTGGAGGTACCTAAGAAGCAAAGCAGAAAGAGCAAACAAAAGGCAGCACCAGTTGAGGTAGCATCCAGTCAATGTGAAAGTGCTGAACCCTGCCCCAGAAAGTGTGCCTCGAGTGATCAAATTGAGGTGATGTTTTATCCTTTTGTATTTGTGCAATCCCTTGGTGATTGGAAGACAGTAAACTATGTTCCATGTCCAGTTGAACCAATTTAAAATTATCATCCATTTTTAAGGTTTTTCATTTGAAGATGTTGAAGGGTAATGTCACGACCCAAAGCTACTTAAGTGTGACATGATGCTTGGAACCCCGAAGGACCCCAAATAAACCATCTTAGCATACATCACAAGCTATACAGAATAGGGATGGAGCCTCATTTCAACTTCATAAGAGGATATGGAACAAAGCTTAGCAAACAATGGAATGACAAACTTTTACAGAATCCAACACGCCTCTACATAGTCTAGCATAGGCGGGGGCTAAGGCATGTCCCGAGCTCACACTCAAAGAAAGAAAAGCAATTCAAGAAGTAGTCTCAAAATGTTGTTTTGAATAATAAAGTGAAGATAGCGTAAGACGGGCTTTCCCTGGAATCATGAGGTCTCACCAATCTTTCTTGAAGTAGCCTTCAACGAAACTAGTCGCGAGATGGAGGAGGAACACTAGACCTACATTATAAAGCAATGTATGCAAATAGTATGCGTTAGTGTGTTTGAATGTACTAAGTATGTACGCAATGCAATGCATTGTAAATCATAATGTACAAGTGATCATTTTAAATAGCATGATAAAAGAGTAGTAGAATCATAAGTAGTAGAAATAAGAGAGGTCAATGCGTAAGTAAATCATAAGGATATGTTGAGATACAAAGTCCCACATTGGTGGTTAATGAGATGGGTGGTCTCCTTATAAGGTTTAGGCAATCCTCCTCCCCTTGAGCTAGCTTTTGGGGTATGAGTTAGGCTTAAGACCTTCTTCAACATGGTATCAGAGCAGGGCCCGTCTCACCCAATGTTGGGCCCCGAAAAAATTGTCCACGCACCAGATGCTAA
>JAOTQR010000001.1:10779946-10809621 GCA_025774065.1 Solanum ossicruentum | reverse complement strand
ATTCTAACCCATCCCGGGATAAACTTGATCCCCGTGCTTTTCGGTGTGTCTTCCTCGGTTATTCTACCTCTCAGAAATGATATAAATGCTATCATCCTCCTACCCGTAAAATGTCATAGGGACCATGCATATGTGGGAGATACCATAGCCAACAACAAGACAAAACGAGCTATAACATAGAATCTCAATGTCTATCCATACATCAGAGAGAAGGAAGTCTACTTATCAAGGTAGAACTCTATCCCACTGGATGGGATGTCATGAGCTATGTGGATCCACTAGCAAACCATATTGGTTACATAAACCTACGGTCGCACGTAGTTATGAGACTAGAAGGTTTATAAGGACCCTATAGGTCGAGTCCTCACCTCAAGCCTTATTCAATGCTAAGTTAAATCCCACAGAATACATATCATAAACATAAACCATACTTGTCATAAATCATAGTGCATAATCTTCACAAGCTTGTCTATGTCGAAAAGGAAATTTAAATCAACCAATCCAATTCACAAAGTCTTATTCATAGAGTAGCTCATTTTCATATAATCTATGTAATGTGGGTGTAGGGTTTCCATCATTACACATCATACCTCAATTATGAGTGTCATCGGGATCTTAAGTCACCTCCAAGGCCTCAGGTCACCCATCTTTGGGATCCTAAGTCACCTTCAAGGCCTTAGGTCACTCTCTTCCATAAACTTGCATAAATATAGGAATTCCATAATCATGACTTATACTTGAAATCAAGGCAAAAACATGGGGCGGATGAAGAATTGGCATACTGATTCACTTTCATCCTTCCCTTTCATAGACCAAGGGAAACTCTTTTTAGTAAGTGGTAGTATTCCAATAACCAATAAAAGGGCTAGTTCATTAGTTCATAATTTATAACTATCTTTAATATTTTTTATGTTTTTACTCAATTTTAGAATAAAATAAAAGAATAAATAAAAAGAGGGGTGAAGTGCTACAAAAAGAACTATGTTCAATTTTTTAGTCTATCTATAAGAGGAGATCATATGAAAAACGTAACCGATTCTTTCATTTCTTTGGGCCACTGGCCATCTGTCGGAAGTTTCGGGCTTAATACCGATATTTTAGCATAATCAATTGATTTTGAAATCATGAAATCGAATTTAAAACATGCATAATCATGTAATTAAAATTCATACTTGATTGAGAAGAATCATAACAAAATAGAAGTCAAAATTAAAAAAACCCCCTTAGACCTTTATGATCATGATGATATTGGAGGGAAATTTACATGTAAAAACTTCAATATAACCCAATCTATATCAAATCATACATAACTCATGAAAATAATATCAATTTGACACATAATTGAAAATACCCATCATCCATTCCATTAACCCTAGAATGAATTTGAGGAAATTCTTGGAGAACTCATCAAATTTATGCAATTATCATCGATTTGTATCAAAATAAGTTCATAACCATAATTGAAGTCATAATTCATAGGTTTGAGTGGAATTTGGAAGACCCATAAATATACATACTTGAAATTGAATTAAAAAACTGGAAATTGTTTGGGGCTCCATGGGTGAAAGAGATCCATGGATGAACACTCACATACCTTAGAAATCAAAGCCTAAATGCAAGTTTCTAGAAATGGAGGATTGATCTTGACCTTGAAATCCTAGCTTTGACTTGATGGAAAAGACAATCCCTTTTTGGAAGGAAATTTTAGAAAGAAATAATTTTGGGTTTTGAGTTAATGAGAGTGAAACTAAATAATTGAATGATCTATTCCTTTCAAACACCTAAAATGACTTAGAATAGGATCAAAAAGTTATGGAAAGGACCAAAATAACCCTAGAACGTGTCTGGGAAATGGCTGGAAAAAAGGTGCGAAGATTGTAAAAGGCTTTAAGACCTATAAAATGGTTTCATTCGCACAAATACACTGCCCGACAGGACTTCACTAAAACGGGCATAACTTCTTACTCCAAGCTCGAAATGAGGCAATCTTGGTGACATTGGAAAGAGGATTCAGAGACCTTTAATTTGATAAGTTGTGGGTCATCTAACTCTTTATATTCTAGGAGATATGGTCGTTTGAAATTGACCCTTCTATGAACTCATGTGAAAACCTAGTCGATAGAAATTCTTCGGACTTGGTTTGATTCAAAAGATCCCTTACGACCCTAAACCACCTCTAATATACTTTAACAACATACCTAGTGGAATCCCACAATTGGGGTCTGGGGAGGGTGAAATGTATGCAAACCTTGCCACTACTTCAAGAGGTAGAGAGGCTGTTTCCTTGGAGCCCTTGTCCCAAAAACCCATAAGCAGAATAAACTAGATATGGGGAAAAGGGGGAAAGGAAAAGAAACAAAAAAAGGGACGAAAGACACATGATAGTATGTAAATTCGATTGATAAAATTAACATATATAAGATAGGTAATGACAATATAGGATATAAAGACACGACTAATCTTACTACCCTGCTATACTCCAAGTCCAGACATCAACCTAGCCTTACTAACCTATTAGCCTGCTACTCTAATACGTGACCTCCACTCCTTTCTAAGGTCATGTCCTCGGTGAGATAAAGTTTCGCCATGTCTTTTCTGATCACCTCCCCCCAATATTTCTTCGGTCTATCTCTACTCCTCCGCATGACCCCTAAATCCAACCTCTCGCACCTCCTCACAGGAGCATCTGCACTTCTTTTCTGCACATGTCCAAACCATCGCAGTCTCGCTTTCTTGATCTTGTCAGCCATAGGGACCACCTCTAACTTCTCCCGAATGGTCTCATTCCTAATCTTATCACTCCTGGTATGTCCACACATATCTAATATACTTTAAATACTTAGAAATTAATCTTAATATATATACATACAATTTAAAGTCATTGGATTACCTAATATTTAAAAAATCTTATATCAAAATTCAATCAGTAAGGAAGTTTTTAACTCAACTTTATGCTAGAGGGTTTGTATGACCTTAAATCATCTCCAAATCTATGCTCACACTAAAGAATTGACCAACATCTACACTCAATCAAGAATTATTTGATACAACCTTATATACATATGAAGGATGGCTAGGTCTTAACAACAAAAATTTTGGGTGTTACAGGTAATGATCCAGATTAGTGAGAAATATCTATTGATAGCTTAAGATGATCAGGTTGATAGTGTTAGATTATTGGTTACAGCAGTGCCTGGTTTGCTGCTGTATTTTTATATTTTATATCCCGAGAAGGGTAAAAGTATGTCCTTAAACTATGTGAAATGAACAAAAATTCTCTCAATTGATTGTTTGGTCTATAAATGCCCTTGCTGTTAGTAGTTTGGTCCAAAAATGCCCTTATTGTTACTAAATGAGTCAAAAATTGCCCCTTTTCAAATAAATATATTATTTTTTTCTTTTTAAACACATTCTTTTCCTAATGATGATTTTTTTACTTAAAAAATGTTTATCCTACTTCAATTTGGAAAATTTTACGAAACAAAAGTATTTTCTATTTATGAGAAGTTTTTTATTGTTATCTGAATGAAAATTAATGACAGGGTTACTATGAGGGCATTCCGATAAAAACATTAATTTTAAATAACACTATTCTTGTTTTTTTTTCCTTTTAAAATCACCTTTTAACTAATTTGTAGGAAATAATCTATTTTCCTCTTCTTAATCTCATTTTAACCATTAAAATAGATCAACTCCATGCACTTTTTCAACCTATAATATATGTTATATATAAGATCATGGTAACCCTATCATTAATTTTCATTTAGATAACAATAAAAAATACTAATAAAACAAAAATATTTTTATTTCTTAATTTTTTAAGAATTGAATCCATAAACATTTTCAAGTTTAAAAAATCATCATTAGGAGAAGAATATGTTTAAAAAGATAAGAAATAATATATTTTTGTTTAGAAAGCATTTTTGACCCATTAAGTACCAATAAGAACATATTTGGATCAAACTATGACGACAAGGGCATTTTTTGGACCAAACTATTGACAACAAGGGCATTTTTGGGACCAAACTATCAACCGAGGATATTTTTTGTTCATTTCACATAGTTTAAGAGTATTTTAACCCTTTTTAATTTTATATTTTATATTGAGGAGCTGCTATTAACTACTTTTTAAAGTCTGGTGATTCTGAATCTGGTTATTTGACTTTAAAGTGTATCAGCACTAGTTTGAGGAGGTATTATTATGAGTCTTTTTGTGGTCTCTAATAAGTCATTTCAGCAAAACCCAAATGCTCAAGCTGCTTTGATTGGATCATTGAACTTTTGCATCTGATTCTCTTCATGATTTTGGCTGGGGAAACAGTTCTGCTTCTTGATAGTTCTCTTCTAATTGTAGGATGACCACAATGGTTTGGAAGGAGCTCCTGTTAATCAAGATGCAAAAGATTCTCCCTTTGTTACCCAGAGACACCTTGGGAACACCTGTAATAGTAACGCTTCATCTGCTGTAGCATCAAAAAAGAAAAATAGGAAAGGTGGACTCTCCATGTTTCTAAATGGTGCTCTTGATGATGTTTCTAGAGCTGTAGTTCCGCCACCACTTGTGCAAAAAAGTGAAGGCCCTGCTTGGGGTGGTGCTAAGGTTACAAAAGGCTCTGCATCTCTTAGAGAAATACAGGATGAGCAAAGCAAAGTAATAGATAGAAAGTCCTTGAAACTCAGAGACCCAGTAGAAGATCCCTCTGGTGACAGTAGTGGTGGTAAATTACGGTTGAGTTCTTTTATTCAGTCCAACCCAATACCGATGTCACAAATAGCAGCCGTCTCTGATGTGGAAAAGAACACCCCTCCTTGGGCGGCCTCCGCAACGCCGCCTCGTTTACGTCCCTCTCTCAGGGACATCCAACTGCAGCAGGTTGGTTATTCTCTACCCTCCCTGGTTTCCCTGTGCAAAAGGTAGAATGTGCATGGTTTCACAAAAAGAAATTTTGGACTTCTGAACATCCATATTGCATAGTACTATCTGTTTATCTACATTGCATTCCAGTTATAGTTGTCTTGCATGCCTGGTCGATTCTGCTGTTTGTTTACCTATACAGTTAACGAAGTCCCTTTAGTCTAGAGTAACTGTGTAACTACGTGGTCTGTGATAAAAGGCAACTGGAAATTGTTTGTGTTCCTAATAGGATTGCTAAAATCCTTGTCCAAAATAATTTGTCTATCTTCATCTTTAAATACATTCCACCACTTCACTTTTTACCTGTAATCTCCTCGATGTTATCTTTTATATTTGCTTAGAAACTTATTTCAAATTTCAATTGATTTGTGGTTTAGGACCCAATGCTCAAGTAACACAGCTGGTTTGTAGCTAATTTGTTTTTATTTGTTGGTCAATTTATAACTGCACTTGAATTCAGAATCCCTAATCCATACATGCCTTTGTTCCTGACACAAGATTATATCTGCCTAATCTTTTTCTGTAGGGAAAGCAGCCATTGGCTCTCTCTCATAGTCCAAAGACGACAACTACTGGCTTCTCTGTGATGACTGGTCAAGGCTCACCATCAGAATCTAGTTGTCCGAGTTGCTGGTTCAGACCAGAAATCGAGACACCTTTATCTATACGTTCAATACAGATAGAGGAAAGGGCTGTCAAGGACCTAAAACGTTTTTATAGCAATGTTAGAGTAGTTAAAAACCACTCCTAAGAATGCCAATCAGAGAGCTTATTAGAGTGCCAAGACATAGATGTTCAATTCCTGCTCTGCTCCCTTTGTTCTGCTGGATCAAAGTTTTTGCCCGTAAATAGGTGTACAGTATTCCCTAATGTTTTGGTATTAGGTTTCATGTTGCATCACTTCTTTTAGGTGACCTACCAAAATAATTGGAACTCTCAACAAAGCTAATTTTACTCGTTTGCCCCATTTCAAATAAGGAGCCAATCAAGGGCAAAAATATGTATTTTTGGATTAGTTGAAGAAATACACGTCCATGGTGTTTTTTCATTTTTCCAACTCTTCTAGGCATGGTTTAGGGGGGGATCAGGATCTTGGTTGAGTTTATTTCCTTTGTATTGTTGGTAAAAGCATGAAGCCTTCAAATATGTACTTTACCATTTATTTCATGGAGATATTTGACATATAATCAAGTTTACATTTTAATTGTAGAACTACTTGAGAATCTCAGTACTAATTCCGGAATTCACATTAGTTCAGTCAGAATTACGTTTGAAGTGGTTGCGGAGCATGATCAAGGGTTCTGAAGGAGGGTAATCTGCAAGTAAAATGGCTGTTATCTGCACAGAAGGCATCCATTTACCTGCATCCAGTTTGTCCTCATCAAGTTCAAGGAAATCTGTAGGGTACGACACTCGGGTGGAATGAGTTGAGGGTGTCAAACAAGTGTTGTGTTGGAATTAATAAATGTGACAACTTCAAAAGTCTCACTTAAATTGGGCTTAAATTAAATGAGCTGTAAAATGTAATATTCAGAACTTCTTAATGTTTTATAAAATAATCAATAAATTCCACTCCCGGCATTGTATCCCCACCGACTCAATTCAAACCAGTCAGTCTCTTTTTCACTTTTGAAGCCAACTGTCTTCTCATCTTCCTCTTCTCACATGAGTTTTCTCAAGTTCTCCTCCTAGTTCTTTGTCTGTCTTCGTCTTCTTGCTCTGTTTGGGATTTACTTTACTCTTCGTCTACATTGTTTCTTTCTCACGCCGTTATTTTCATCACTAACAGAAGTAAAAAAAAACTTCAGAATTTTGATTTTTCAAAAAGAAAAGAGATAAAAGTATCACAAACACTTCTAAAACTATCATTTTTTTAGTTTTATATCTAAATTATTGAAAGTGTGAATTTTATGCTTAAACTATCACTTATTTGTTTGAAAAATACACTTGTGTGTAATGCACTCTCTTTTATTAGAGAAAAGATTGCCACATGACATGCCATATTGACAAAAAATTAAATAAAATATTAATATTACTCAAAAGTAAAAGATTAAAATATAAATATTCTTTCAAAAAAGTATTTTTTTAAAAAATAAAATTTAAAATGTTTTTACCTACTCCAATGCTCACAATCCTATCCATCCCCCAACAATCCACGTTCTTTTATTTTTTTGAATCTCTTTTATAAAACATTTTTTAAAAATTTAAACCTTAGTCTCTACTCAACTCCTACCTAAAAAATTGATATTTTCTTAAATAAATAAAAATTTAGCCCACCTACATCTATACTATGCTCATTAATTTATTTTTATCTTCTTTTTAAAATTTTTTTTTATAGATATGTACACATATTTTTAGAAAAATATTTTTTCTACTTTTTAATTGAATAAAAAAATTATTTTAAAAAAAATCTTGCGACAAATAAAAATAATTTTCTAAAAAAATTAAAACACAAAAGCGGAGGATTAAGTGGGTAGCGTAGAATTATTTTTTCTAAAAAGAATTAAAATAATATTTAGAATTATTATTTTAAGAGGAAGATGAAGTAACAACAACAACGATGACATATCCAGTAAAATTCTACAAGTGGAGTCTAGGGAGGGAAAAATGTATGCAGACCTTACCACTATCTCATAGAGATAGAGAGACTGTAATGCCCTTATTATTAAATAATGTATTTACTTTAAAAAAGGTATCCCCTCAAGATAAAATCAACCCCTACTTCATAACTCTTTGACTTGAGTTTGTGTCGTTAGAGAAATCAATTTTCTGGAATCGTAAAAAGGAATGAGGGAGGAGTTCGTTTTAATGCAATTTATTTACTTTTATGCAATTATACATGTTAGACAAGCCTTAATAATAATTATTATATGTGAACAAAATAATTAAGGAAGGAAAAAGAGAAAATTAGGGCAACCACCTTATTGAACCATTTTTCTCTTAAGATACTTTTGACATAAAATATGTTTACCCCAAACTAAGTCAGTTTAATGACCTTATAAATGTCACGACCCAAGCCTAGGGACTAGACGTGACCAGCGAATGGGAACCCAAAGGGACCCCAAACAAGCATCTTAGCTTATCATCACACATCCTTGGTCGCGGAAGCAAGTGAAGTAACAACAAGAGATAGTAAATAGGGATGACCGGGGCTAAAGGACATCTTTCATATCATAATCAACAGAGTCAAGAGAGAATCAAAGCTCATAGCACCGATACATAACATGTCCAACAACACCTCTACTATATAGATAAGAGCGGGGGCCAAGACAAGCAACCGTACTCGCCCTCATAGTCAAAGTATACAATAAAGAAAGAGAGTCTTTAATACATAACATAAAAAATAGACGTTGTCCTCGGAATAGAGGACTCACCAACTAGCTTAAATAGATACGACTAGCTACATGGAGAAGGAGGATGACCAAACAGTGCTCCGATTCCTACATGGTAACATCATGTAGTCATAGAGTATGCATTAGTACGTTTAAATGTACTAAGTATGTAGGATGCAATACAACAATAGATAGACAACATGGGCAAAATGCATAATCATACTCAATGAATAACATAATAACAATATGACATTTAAGAATGATGCTTTGAAGTAAAACCTGCTTATATAAAACATATTACGTAGGTAAGAAAAAACCGTCATCATAGACCAAGCAACTAGTACTCGGAATCCAAGGCTTAGCACCCCCTTGGTAGTGCTAGAGGTATCAACCCCTCAACATGGTTAATGGACATCACACCCTCCATCATTATGGTCAAGGTATTAACCCCTCAACATGGTTAATGGACATCACACCCTCCATCAAAGCGGTCAAGGTATCAAGCCCTCAACATGGTTAATGAACATAACACCCTCCATCATAGTGGTCAAGGTATCAACCCCTCAACAAGGTTAATGGACATCACACCCTATATCATAGTGGTCAAGGTATCAACCCCTCAACAAGGTTAATGGACATCACACCCTCCATCATATTGGTCAAGGTATCAACCCCTAAACAAGGTTAATGGACATCCCACCCTCTATCATGGTGGTCAAGGTATCAACCTCGCAACAAGGTTAATTGACATTACACCCTCCATCATAGTGGTCAAGGTATCAACCCCTCAACAAGATTATGGTTAACATACAACACTATAAAATCTTATCATGAAATCAACATATGATTACCATACTTTCACCATCATAAAGTTACTTAACTCATATGCCATGCATTAGACCTTCAACAACTCAAGAATCATAATCCGGACATTTTATCATACAATTGGCGGGTGTGTAGTGCTAGTGTAAACCATGCAATTCAAGAGTGAAATCATGCTAGAAAATTTAGTGTGAAACCATCAATAGATACTAGGTAACACCTTCAAGAAATATACATCAAAAACCTTCATTAAATCTCACAATAGATCTTATATTCATAGCTCAAAACATGCTAAAACAATCACAATTTCATGAAACCCCAACATAGTGTGCAGTGAAATTCATAACAAGTAAGATCCATGAGTAAAGAAACTTCAAATCATGCAATTTTAGGTAAAAAGAAGCTTGGGAATCATGGGTGAAAGGAACCCATGAAAGAAACCCAGAAACCTTGACTTTGGAGAATCCTTGAAGAAGATTGGAAATGGAGACTTGAAGCTTGAATGAAATCCTTAGGTCCGGATTGAGTTTTGAGACTTGAATTTTGAGAGAAATGTTAGTCTAAGTGTTTGGGTGAGTATTGGGGAATGTCTTGAATGATATGAGGGTGAAATATGGCTAAGTATAAGTATTTTCATATATGGGAAGTCTTAGGCCAAAGAACCAAAAGCCTTGGACCGAAGTGGAAAATTGATACATTTTTAACACTATTGCGCGCCCTTGGCGGGTGGCGCCAGGGGCGCGAATGCTTATTGTTCTTCGCAAACTTGGAAAATTGAAATTGTGAATTGTTTGCTCTAAAATCAGGGTTAGACCTATTTTCCACTAAATTTTACCCCCTAATCAAGAATAATGAAGTTAGATTTATGAAATAATGCACGGATTTTGAGATATATGAAAATTGCAATTCCTGGCATTTTCGAGGCACATTTTTGGGCACGTTTTAGGGTCGTTTAAATAAAAGCTTATAAACTCTCTCATAACCTTATATTTGACAAACATACACGAAATAAATCAGTTCCTTGGAGCAAAGTTGATAAATCCTCTATCCTTTGGTAAGTGGTTGAATTTTATCTTTAAATAGTGTGTAGTAATTGTGGAATATCTCGTTGTATATAGCTGTGTTTTTAGTGTGTAAATATGTTTTGGAAAGCTAATTCATATACTGCAGCTTTTATGTTTATGTAAAAATCAAAATCCATTTTTATGGTATCGAAAGAAGGCGTGAAACACGGTGAAAGTTCTGGCCAATTTTCTATTTGAGAAGCCTTCTATGTACTGTTGTTAGTATTTTAATCATAACTTGATATGTGAGCTTATCACGACCCAAGCATAGGGCCTAGATGTGACAAGACATATAGGGAACCGGAGAGACCCCAAGTAAGCCTCTTAATATATCAGTACACATCCTTGGCCGCGGAAGCAATAAAATATCAACAAGACATTGGAAGCAAGGGTAAAGGGACTAAGGGGAAACTTCCATAAAGATAAGAGTGGGGGCCAAGACAAAGAAACCAGGCTCACCCTCATAGTCAATACATACATAAAGGAAAGATAGTCTTAGAACATAACAATAGATCATAAGCAATGTCCTCGAAATGGAGGACTCACCAACAAGCTTACTAGAAGTCGTACTAGCCACGTGGAGGAGGATGCTAAAGTGGGGCTCCAGTTCCTACATGGTGACATCATGTAGGCATAGATTATGCGTTAGTACGTTTGAGTGTACTAAGTATATAGGATGCAATTCAACAAGTGATGATTGACATAATCAAAGTACATAAGTATAGACATTGGGTAGCATATAGAAATATGGCATACATGGAAGATGCTTGAAGTAAATTGTACTTTCATAGACCATAACACATGTGTAGGGAGTGACCATTCTTAGTGCAATCCAAGGCGTATCACCCGCTTGGAGAGGCGAATGAGGTACAAACCCCTTTATGAGATTGTTGAGGCACAAACCCCCTAACGGGTTGATGGGTACAAACCCCCAACATAGTTGATGGAGTACAAACCTACCAACAAGGTTGATGGGTACAAACCCCCAACATGGTTGATGGGTAGTTGCACCCTACCACTCATGGTCACCGAAGTACAAATACCCTGATAAGTTGATGAGTACAAACCCCCAATAGGTTGATGGATAGTTGCACCCTACCACCCGTGGTGACCGAAGTACAAACCCCCGATAGGTTATCAAGGTACGAACCCCTTGATACTATTACCCGGCGCACAACCCCCGAATAGGGCATGGTCACATTCCAACACTGTAGAGATATTAGCATATACACACATTACTCTCATCATCATATAGTCATCATATACCTACATTTCCTCTCATCATCATACATCATATGTATACCTTCCTCTCATCATCTTAACATCATATTATATACATTCATTTCATCATTATTTCATCATCATTTAATCATCATAACATCATTCAACTCATAAGACATGTAATAGACCCTCAATTCCTCAAGAACTTATACTCAAACATTTTATCAAGCACTTAGAGGGTGGGTAGTACTAGTGTAAAACCATGCAATTCAAGAGTAAAATCATGCTAGAAAATTCAATTTAAAACCTTCAATAGATACTTGGTAACACCCTAAAGCAATATACATCAAAACTCTTCATCATATCTTTTGATATATCTTGGATTCATAGCCCAGAACATGGTAAAATAGTCACAATTTCATAAATTCCAACATAGTTTGCAGTGATTTTCATAATAGATAAGACCCATGAGTAAATCAACTTTTAATCATGCAATTTTGAGGAAAAAGAAGCTTGGGCATCATGGGTGAAAGGAACCCATGAAAGAAAGCAACATACCTTAGCTTTTGGAGAGTCCTTGAAGAAGATTGGAGATGGAGACTTGAAGCTTGGTTGAATTCCTTAAGATCCATAGAGGGTTTTAGCACTTGAATTTTGAGAGAAATATAAGACTAAGTGTTTGAGTGAGTATTGGGGAATGTTTAGAATGATATGAGGATAAAAAATGGCTAAGTGTAGGTATTTTCACGTGTGGGAAAGCTTAGGCCCAAGACTTGAAAGTATTGGACCAGACTAAAAAAAAAGACCAGAATAAGGCACTGGCGCGTCACGTGGAGGATGTGCCTGGACACTGTTTTGGGCTCACTTTGAAAATTCGGTTTTTACTATGGTTGCTCTAAAATCAGGGTTAGACCCTTTTCCCCCTAAATTTTACCCCCTAAACAAGAATATGAAGTCAAAATTTTGATGTCACGTATAGATTTTGAGATATATGAAAATTATGATTCTGGGCACTTCCGAGGCACATTTTCGGGCACTTTTAGGGTCGTTTCAATATCTCCCCCTTGGGAACATTCATCCTTGAATGTTAAGGAAACATATATGAGAAGAATAATCACGAGCAAATCATCCCCAACAAGAATGCAACAATATATTTAAAACACCATTTTCAAAATATCAACATACGTGTCAAAATTTGTTATGAACTTGTTAACATACACATGGATGCATGCAAATGACATAGGGGCTGAAACATAAGGCTTGGAATCATGAAAGCACTTGACGTGTTATCTTAAGCTTTAATAGGATGAAAGATGTATGAATATTGCTCCTCTATGCCCACTTTGGCTTCCCGGGAGATACTATCGATTTGATGATTCTCCCAATGGGCCTTGACAAACACTACATCCTCACAAATCAACCTTTACTCATATGCACCCAACTTCTCCACTAGACCTCCTCATAAGTCAACTCATCCTCCACAACGTCCACAACCTCAAGAGTCCTATAACACTTGAATCACCAACACACCTCCTCAATCATAGAACCATGAAGAACCAGACAAACCATATCCTTATCCAAAGGCAACTTCCATTTGTATGCAACCTCACTAAACTTCCTCAATATTCTATGAAGACTGACAAACCATAATTCTAATTCCCTCTTTTACCGGGGCAAACCACACCTTTCATGAGCGAAACCTTCAATTAGCCCCAATCACTAACTTGAATTCAAGCTCTCTTCTCCTCACTTCGACATAAGACTTTTGATGACTTTGGACTGTCTCCAACCTTTCCCTAATCAACCTTACCTTCTCCATAGCATCCTAAACCAGATTTGGATCCAACAAAGCCATCTCTCCTACTTCATACCATCCAACCGGTGATCTACAACGCCTACCATAGAGAGCCTCACTAGGAGCCTTATCGATTCTAGAATGATAGCTATTGTTATAGGTAAACTCAATCAATGGAAGATGATCATGCCAACTACCTATGAATTCCAAAATACAAGCCCTAAGCATATCCTCAAGTAATTTCACCAACTCATGAATGTTCAATTTAGCATACTCTTCGGCATCATAAGTAGTCTTAACCGGTAGAAAGTGAGCCAATTTTTCCACCTTATCAACCACACCCCAAATAGAATCAAAACCCTTTCTAGTCTTGGGTAATCCAACCAAAAATCCATGTTAGTCTCCTCCTACTTCCAAGTAGGGATCTTTATGTCTTGGGTGAGGCTACCCGGCCTTTAATGTTCGACTTTAACTTGTTGACAACTATGACAACTGGAAACAAATTTGGCAATGCCCTTCTTCATGCCTCCCTGCCGATACACATCTCTCAAATCCCTATACATTTGGTAGAACCGGGGTGAATAGAATAAGAAGAATTATGGGCTTCATCAAGGATATTTTCCACCAAGCCATCAACACAAGGTACACACAACCTACCTTGGTACCTAAGGGCACCATCTTCGCCTTGGGAGAAAACCTCCACCTTTCCCTCTTCCACCAAGGCCTTCAATTCTAACAAGGAGGGATCAAGATCTTGCTTTGCTCTTACCTTATCAACCAAAGAAGATTTAGAACCATCAACAACAATAACACCACCATTACCAAACTCTTCCAGCCTAACCCCTAACCTAGCCAACCGATGCACCTCCCTAGCCACCTCTTTGTCACCACCATCAACATGAGATATGCTAACCATAGACACCCTACTCAAAGCATCCACCACAACATTAGTCTTGCTGGGATGATAATATACACTCATAACATAATACTTAATAAGTTCTAACCATCTCCTTTGTCTCAAGATAAGATCCATTAGAAACTCTAGTGAATGGTAACCACACCAACATGCACCCCATATAACCAATGATGTCAAATTTTCAAAGCAAAATCCCCGGCGGCCAACTCAAGGTTATAGATAAGATAATCCTTCTCATGCATCTCAAATTATCTAAAGCATAGACTTCCAGCTAATCATCTTGCATCAACACACAACCCAAACCAATCCGGGCGACATCACACTTACACAACAAACCCTTCCAACCCTTCTGGTAGAGACAAGATAGGAGCAGACACAAACTTAGCCTTCTTTTGGATCAACTTATTCATAGGAGAAGCAATAGAAGAGAACCCATTCACAAACCTCCGGTGGTAACCCACTAAGTCCAAGAAACTCCTAATATCCAAGGGAGTCAAAGGTTTAGGCCAACTTCTATTCACATACATCTCCTTAAGATCAATCATAATACCATCCTCCAATGGCACATGACCTAGGGAGATAACCTCCTTTAACCACATTTCACACTCCACATACTTAGCATACAACTTCATTTACCCCAAGATACTACCCCCAAATGGTTCACAAGCTCTAAATAAGTCCATACTTCATCACTAGAGACCACCATAAGCATAACAAGGTAGGGACTAAAGACCCTATTCATATAACCCATAAACATAGCCGGTGCATAAGCCAACTAAACAACTCCAACATACTCAAAAGGCTCACTCCTAATCCAAAAAGACACTTAGGGAAACTGCCTATCCTCATCATCACTTGGGAAGAAAACCCGACCAAAGATCAAGATTAGAGAAGTGACTAACCCATTGTAGTTTACCAAATAGATCGACCTTTCTTAACCATCATATTACAACCTTACGAGTTCTATAATCGTAGGAGACACAATTATGCAAGTAGCCGACCTACCTCAAGACCTCCAATCCAACAAACTAAGTTCAACCAAAATCACATGACAAGACCCTTTATAATAAGAACATGGGGGAACCCTTAGAGATCAACTATACCTTAAGACACGAAATGGACTTACCCCTTAGCAACCATATTACAAGCCCCCCCCACTCAAGGACGGACTAAATAGAAAATCGGAACTTAACTCTACGGGCCCTACATTCAATGAAGCTCAACACCAACACAACTAATCCATCTCAAACATAACATCAAAATCCACCACACTAAACCCAACAAGTCACAAGGCAAGACCTAATGCAATATGAACACGGAACAACATCTATGAACTTTCAAACAACAATAGACTTACCAATGAGATAGACACCAAGAAGGGTTCGGGACATACATGAAACCCAATAGCAACAAAAAGAATAATGAATGAAATAGTGGCACATCGGCCCATCAATGCAATCACATCAAAGCCAAGAGAAATTTTAACATACCAGTAGCAACATCGGGTGCCTCATCCCCTCCTTGAGCCTCTTAATCATCATGATCACCTCAAGCTAAAGGTCGAGCACCCGTATACCTCCCTTGATCATATGGACAATCAACTAGCTTGTGGCCCAACTCACTATATCCAAAACAAGCACTAGAATGCCTCCGACATGGGCCATAATGATTTTTCCTACACATAGGGCACTTGGGATTAGTCATTCCATCATCACCTCCTTTACCCTTATTGCGTTTATGAGGGAAGTCTATTATCTTGTGACCCTCCTCTCCACATCCCATAACAAGCATTAGTACCCCTCAAGCATGGGCCATCATGGCCTCTACCATATCTTGGGCACCTAACATAAGGAACCATACCACCACCACCTCTACATTTGTGACTTTGGAACTTCTTTTCACCACGGGCCCTCTTGTCCTCCTTACCTCTCCTCTTACCATTTGAAATCTTGGGAGCACTCACTTGTTAATCAAGGTGAGTTGGCAATTTTTTTGCCGTTTTGGCCAACACTAAAGAGCATTGCTAACCTCTGCATTCATCATATCACCATTCGAAGTAGCTCAAGACATATCCTATAATGTACCGGTTAGGGTTAGCAATAATTTCTAGGGTACCTAACTCTATCGCATGACATAGATTATGAAGAAGTAAAATATTTTCTAGAATGCCTCATAGCTTCCCATTCATAGTCGTGCTGCACTTCACAATAATAAATAGTACTCTAATCGACGCGGTGTGTTGGACGCCAAGGATCTAACAATCTAGTGCTATGATACCAAGTTTTTCACGACCCAAGCCTAGGGCCTAGACGTGACACGATGCATGGGAAACTCGAAGGGACCCCAAGCAAGCCTCTTAATATATCATTACACATCCTTGGTCGCGGAAGTAATAAAATATCAATAAGACATTGGAAGCAAGGGTACAAGGACTAAGGGGAAACTTCCATATTATAAACAACAAGAGTCAATAGCGTCAAGGCTCATAGCATAGATGCATAACATGTCCAACAACACCTCTACTACATAAAGATAAGAGCGGGGCCAAGACAAAGCAACTGGGCTCACCCTCATAGTAAATACATATATAAAGGAAAGATAGTCTTAGAACATAACAAAAGATCATAAGCAACATCCCCAGAATGGAGGACTTACCAACAAGCTTGATAGAAGTTGTACTGGCCACGTGGAGGAGGATGCTAAAGTGGGGCTTCGGTTCCTACATGGTGACTCATGTAGGCACAGAGTATGCGTTAATACGTTTGAATATACTAATTATGTAGGATAGAATGCAACAAGTGATGATTGACATAGTCAAAATGCATAAGTATAGACACTGAGTAGCATATAGCAATATGGCATGAATTGAAGATGACTGGGGTAAATCGTACTTTCATAAACCATAACACATGTGTAGGGAGTGAACATTCTTAGTACAATCCAAGTCCTATAACATGCTAGGAGAGGCACATGAGGTACAAATCCCTTCATGAGGTTTTCGAGGTATAAACCCCCCAACCGATTGATGGGTACAAACCCCCAACATGGTTGATGGAGTACAAACCCCCCAACAAGGTTGATGGGTACAAGCCCCCAACATGGTTGATGGATAGTTGCACCCTACCACCCGTGGTGACTGGAATACAAATCCCCCGATAGGTTGATGAGTACAAACCCCCAACAAGTTGATGGATAGTTGCACCCTACCGCCCGTGGTGACCAGAGTACAAACCCCCCGATAGGTTATCAAGGTACGAACCCCTTGACACGGTTCCTCGGCGTGCAACCCTTGAGTTGAGCATGGTACCTTTCCAATACTATCGAGATATTAGCATATACATACATTACTCTCATCATTATATAGTCATCATATACCTACATTTCCTCTCAATATCATGTATCATATGCATACCTTCATCTCATCATCTTAACATCATATACATACATTCATTTCATCCTCATTTAATCATCATATAATTATCATAACACCATTCAACTCATAAGACATGTAACGGACCCTTAAGTCCTCAAGAAACCATAACCAGACATTTTATCAAATACTTAGAGGGTGTGTAGTGCTAGTGTAAAATCATGGTAAAATCATGCTAGAAAATTCAATGTAAAACCTTCAATAGATACTTGGTAATACCCTAATGCAATATACATCAAAATCCCTCATCAAATCTTTCAATAGGTCTTGGATTCATAGCTTAATACATGGTAAAATAGTCACAATTTCATAAATCCCAGCATAGTGTGCAGTGATTTTCATAATAGATAAGATCCATGTGTAAATCAACTTTAAATCATTCAATTTTGAGGAAAAGGAATCTTGGACATCATACGTGAAAGGAACCTATGAAAGAAACCCACATACCTTAGCTTTTGGAGAGTCCTTGAAGAAGATTGGAGATGGAGACTTGAAGCTTAGTTGAATTCCTTAAGATCCATAGAGGGTTTTAGCACTTGAATTTTGAGAGAAATATAAGACTAAGTGTTTGAGTGAGTATTGGGGAATGTTTACAATGATATGAGGGTAAAAAATGGCTAAGTATAGGTATTTTCACGTGTGGGAAAGCTTAGGCCCATGACTTGAAAGTATGGACCAGACTAAAAAAAAAGACCAAAATATGGCACTAGTGTGTCGCGTGGAGGACGCGCCTGAACACTGTTTTGGGCTCACTTTGAAAATTCAAATTTTACTATGGTTTCTCTAAAATTGGGGTTATACCCTTATCCTTCTAAATTTGACCCTCTAAACAAGAATATGAAGTCAGATTTTCAATATCACACACGGATTTTGAGATATTAGGAAATTACAATTCCGGGCACTTTCGAGGCACATTTTTGGGTCGTTTCAGAGCTGTACTTTGTGATGTTTCTTAGTTCTTTGCAACCCGAATACATATATCTACAACACTTATGTTTACATTGTGATGTAATTTTGTTGTTATGGATTCAAAGCAGTGGACGTAAGTTAGGACAAGTTCTATCCAGAGTTTTGACATAGAAATCCCTGGGGTGTGTTGTTAGTATTTTTATTGTAAATACTTGTACAAAGGGTACTTTGAAGTGATTCTTAACTTTTTCCAACCTATATTCATATACCTACAGTTTTCATGTAGACTGGAAAACCTTGTTTTTCCATTTACCAATTCAACATCTAGTTGTGTGGCAAGGCAGTAAAGCTACCGAGAAGAGTTTGATCTGCAAAAATAGGACTCAGTTTTGACATTTATATTTTCAGTTTTTTTACCTATTGAAAGTGCTAAATATTAAATGATCATGTAAATGAGTATTAAGGTGCTCACATTCTTGTACAATTTTAAGGAAATTGATTGAAGAAACGGATGCCGTATTGATCCACGACTCAGAATCGATAGGGTCGGTTGTGTGCTAAAAGATTCAGGTTCATGTAAAAGCTTATTCTTGTGCCTTTTGTCTCCTGCTAGTATAGATAAATGTTATCTTGGTGTCTCAGCTACGTTCTTGTCATTTTCTCTAACTGAGTTGATATATTTTGGGACTTGCACCAAACTTATTTAATTCACCCATTTGTACAAATTGCTTGATCACTTGACATCATTATGGACTTTGTCCTTATTATGGCTATGACTTTGTAACCATTGGCATGCCTCTTATTCAGATCAATTGCCATCTTGATTGTGAATTTTTGGTCCGTCAAAAGTATAGAAGCAATCCATTTTATGCACGAACTAGAAAGTCACTCTTAATATGGTTCTTGGTTCTCTTGATAATTGGGTTTTCATCTTTCTTGGTACAGGGCTTCGGTCCTCCTTTACACTTGATTATGTTCGGTGTGACGACATGACCTACATACTGGGCGAAACTTGATATTTGAATGTCTTGTAAAAATTGTTCTAGGAACCCTTGATACTTAGATCTTTAAATATCCTACTTGATAATATTGATGTATTTGTTCACTTGGTCTATTTACTATACCCAGTTGTATTTCCCTTTGACTTAAGAAGGGTAGATTGAGGGATTTAAGGTTCTTAGCTTTCAGCTTTTACACCACTAAGCTTCATTCTTAGTGATAGTTGTTTCTATCATAGGGAGTACCCGAGATGATGCTTGAGGATGACCATTGAAGATAAATATTGAGAGCTATGCAGAAGATCACATTTATATCTAGAAATAGATATTATAGTAGTTTTGGGACATGTACATGATTCTCTTGTTGCATATATATGTATAAATTTGTAAGGTTAGTGGAAATTATGGCACCATAGTTTGTAACTTTAAGTTTTGGCTAGTTTAGTAAAATTTGAGCCGGCAAGCTTGTTTCTATAGTAAAATGTAGTTATGTTAAGATGATTGTATGAAACGAAACTAGTATTTTATGTCCTTGGATTTTAACATTGGTAATACATTTTAATGCGCTATAATAGTATGGGCAATATATAAATATCTTGCGAAATAGTATTTAAATTACTTGAAAGGTACTTAACGCCAAAAACTTGAGCTAGAAATCAACTAAAACACCTTTAGAACGAAATCCTATACCATTAATGAAACAACCCCAAAAAGTGCCCAAAAATGTGTCTCAGAATATCCAGAATTTTAAATTTCATATATCACAAAGTCCATGTGCGATATCAAATATTCGACTTCATATTCTTGTTCAGGGGGTCAAACTTAAGGGGAAGAGCGTCTAACCCCAATTTAAGAGCGAAGAATTGGCAATAATTTCAAGAATGCAATTTCTAGAACAATTTCTGCGTCTGGGGCACGACGTGACCCAGTGTTATTTTGTGCATTTTCTGTTTTTGGGTCCAAGGCTTTAGGTCTTGGGCCAAGGGGTCCCATAGGTGTATATACCTATACTTAGAGTTATTTCACCCTATATCATCCAAAACATTCTCCAATACTCACTCAACCACTTAGACTAATATTTCTCTCAAGATTCAAGTCCCAAAACCCTCGTCCAGATCTAAGGAATTCCTTCAAGCTTCAAGCCTCCATTTTCAATCTTCATCAAGAGCTTCTTCAGAGCTAAGGTATGTGGGTTCAACCATTGGGTCCTTTCACCCATGGTGCCCAATCCTCTTTTCTACTTAAATTGCATGATTTAAAGTTGATTTTACATATGAGTTTGTATATTGAGAAATTTTTTGCACAGTGATTTGTGTTCATGAAAGTAAAGTTATTTTAATATGTTTTGAGATCTAAGTCTTGGATCTACTATAAGATTATGGGTTTGATATATATTACTTGAGGATGTTGAAAGGTGTTGATTGATGGTTTTACAATGAATTTTCTTGCATGATTTCACTCTTGAATTGTATGGTTTTACACTAGCACTATACACTCTCCAAGTGTTTGATAAAATGACCAGTTATGGTTTCTTGAGGAAATGAAGGTCTAAAGCATGAGATATGATATGATTGATATTATGATGATGAAATGAGCTTATGTATATGATAAATCCTATAGAAAATGTTGCGTTAGACCATGCCCAATCCAGAGGGACTAAGATCCCAAATAACCTTGTCTGGGGGGTTAGTACCTTGATAGCAAATCAAAGGGCTAGTGCCTTGATAACCGAGGTGGGGGTTTGTACTCATCAACTGAGGCAGGAGTTTGTGCTCATCAACCAAGGTGGGGGTTGGTACTCATCAACCATATGAGGGGTTTATACCTCGCCACCAGGCTGATAAGGTGAGATTATCATCAACCATGTGAGTGGTTTGTACTACACCACCAAGATGATGGGGTGAGATCATCATTAACCAACCAAGTGGTTTGTACTTTGGAAATCTAGCTTGGTTTATTCTTCACATATGATATCCTATATGAGCATGAGTTACTTAAGCATGTTTTACTTATGCATTGACCATACATACCATATTATTATATTATGCCTATTGTCTATTGTTATGCACTTTGACTATCATGCCTATCTCTTGTTGCATTGCATCCTATATACTTAGTACATTCAAACATACTAACACATACTCTTACCTACCTGATATCACCATATGGGAATCGGAGCCCAAGTTGATCATCCTCCTCCTCCACATGGCTAGTTCGATGCTACTCATGTTAGTTGGTGAGTCCTCCACTTCAGGGACCTTAGTCTATGATCTCTTTTCATGTATTGAGACATTCTTCTTTTATGTCCTATTTTGACTATGAAGTTGAGTCCGATTGCTTTGACTTGGCCCCCGCTCTTATCTATATATTAGAGGTGTTTGTTGGATATGTTATATATCCATGATATGAGATTTGACTCTTTGTCTCTTTTTCATGATGTTATGCAAGCTTTCCCTTAGCCCCTTTATCCCTATTCTTACTCTCTATGTCTTTTATATACTTCCGCGACCAATGATATGCAATGAAAAGTTAAGAGGCTTGTTTGGGGTTCCTTCGGGTTCCCCATTCGTCGTGTCACGTCTAAGCCCTAGGCTTGGATCATGACAAACTTGGTATTAGAGCACTAGGTTGATAGATCCTTAGAGTCCAACACACCGCGTCAATTAGAGTCGTATTCATGGTTGTGTTGTGCACCACAACTATGAGTAGGAGGCTATGATATGTTTTAGCAAATGTTTCACTTCTTCATGATCTGTATCCTGTGATGGAGTTAGGTCTCCTAGGGCTTATTGTTATTCCCTAATCGTTACATTACAGGATATGTCTGAAGATACTCAGGATAGTGCTATGATGAATGCAGAGATTTTTAATGCTCTATGGAAAGTGGCCAAAGCGACGGTAAAATTAGCTACTCACCTCGATCAACAAGTGTGTGTTCCCGAGGCTTCTAGGTGGTGAAAGGGGAGGTAATGAGTCCAAGAGGACCTGTAATATGGGTAAGTTCCAAAGTCTCAAGTGTAGAAGTTGTGGTGTTGTGGTACCTTATGCTAGGTGCCCAAAATATGGTACAGGCCATGATGGCCCATGCTTGAGAGGTACTAACGCTTGCTATGGTTGTGGGGAGATGGGTCATAAGGTTAAGGATTGCTCTCATAAAAACAATAAGAGCAAAGGAGGTGACGTGGGGGGATGACTAATCCTAAGTGCCCTATGTGTAGGAAGAACCACGGTGGCCCGTGTCGGAGGAACACTAGTGCTTGCTTTGGATGTGGTAAAGTGAGTCACAAGTTAATGGATTGTCCATTTGTTAGGAGGGGGTGTAAGGGTGGTCGACTTTTGGATTGAGGTGGTCATGTTGATCAAGTGGCTCAAGGAGGGGATGAGATGCTCGATGCTATTACCAATAAGTTGAAGTTTCCTTGGCTTTATTGTGCATGCATTGATAGGTTGGTGTGCCACTATTTCTTTTATATTCTTTTTGGTTCCTAGTGGGGCTTCTTGTGTGCCCAAGTTGTTATGTGGACCTTTGGATTCTATCCTTTTGTTGAGTATATTATTGCTAGGAGGTTCATAGATGTTGATCCGGGTTTGTATAGCATTAGGTCTTGCTTTGTGGCTTGTTGGAGTTGGCATGGTGGAGTTTGATGTCATTATAGAAATAGAATGGTTGCATGCATATTGTGTCTTTATGGGTGGTAGGACCCATAGAGTTAGATCGCGATTCCTTAATGAGTCTGTCTTTGAGTGGCAGGTTGTTAAGTGATAGCAAGGGAGGTAGGTCCATTTCTTTTCATAAGGAACAATTGGTCTCTAAGGGGTTGCATTTTATCATCTTGTGAGAATTGGAGGTGTTAAACCTAAGTTGTGTTGTAATTAGAATTGTTGTTAGTGGTAGATGAAGCCTAGAATGTCCTTTCTGATATTATGGTTTTGGAGTAGTGTCTTTTTTTTGATTTGTTCACCGATTATGCCTACAAGTCTCATGAATAAGATCCTTTAGCCCATACTTTAATATTCTTATGGTGGTTTTAGTGATGATATGATGGTTCGTTCCTTAATGAGGTAGTGCATGTGAGCCATTTGAGGGTAGTACTACAAGTTTGAGGTAGAAGATTAGATGATAGGTAGAAGAGATGGGAATTTTGGTTGTAAGAGGTTCCCTTCCTAGGTCATATAGTGCCAGGTGATGGTATTAAGATGGACGTTAATAAGACAAAGGTGATTAGAGGTTAGCCTAGACCTTGACTTCATCGGGTATTAGGAGCTTCTTGGACTTAGTGGGACCGGAGTTTGTAAATAGGTCCTCTTTTATTGTTTCTCCTATGACTTAGTTGACCCTAAGCAAGGCCAATGTTGTGACCGACGTTTTCATAGGCTGATTTGATAGGTCCGGGAGTTGCTATTTCTTGTGTCATTCCTTGGTGCTAGTAGGATTCATGTGTATGTCGGTTGATCCTTGATTCCTTCCAATCAAGGAGACCCAAAATTATTTTCAAGAAAATCTACATGGATTTTGCTTACTTTAATGTTGAATATTATGATTCCTAAAATTCTGTTGATGCATGGGTAGTGTTTATTTGATGATTTTAATGTGATTTAGACTATTATATGGGGATTTGCTTTGGGTTTATGAAATTATAAGTATGCATATTCCCTTTTTGAATTATTTATGCATGATTGCTTACACTATGGATTTAAATATGGATTTAATTATGTTTTCACTTCAATTGCATACTACAGATGTTGATTTCAAATGGAGTCTTAATTACCCATGTCATTTCCTCATTATTCATAGCATATGCATTCATGTACATAGATTATTTTGAGTAATTATGTTAGGGGTTAAACCCAATTTCGTTTTATGGTATGATTTTGATAAAGTGTTGGTTATGATAATATTGTGATCACATATATGTCTTTGATTTTGGCTCTTTGAGCATTTTGGGTGCTTGCACCATTTTGTATATGAATGAGTTATTCCTACGCATGAGTATCATGACTATGAAATTATGATTTTTGGCATTTGAGCCTAAGTATGAATTAATATGAATGGTGCTTGGCATTGAAGGTATGTATATATGTATATATTATAAGTATTTTTGTGGGATGATGACTTAGCATCGATGGATTGAGGGGGCGGGGGCGGGGGAGTCTATAAGGGTTGCCCTATGCTCTTGTTGCATAGAGTATTGTCTCATGATCTTGATTGAACTTAGCTTGGTGGATTGGAGGTTTTGGGTTGGTTTGGGCTACTTGCATAGCATGCATCCAATGAGTGTAGAACCTATAAGGTTATAATATGATCGTTAAGGATGGTCGATCAATTGGGTTAACTATGATTGATTAGTCACTTCTCTAAGGTTGATTTGAGGTTTGAGTTTTGTTCTCAAGTGTGGATGGAGGTAAGTGATATCCTAAGTGCCCTTTTGAACCAGGAATGAGCATTTTAAATATTGGTGGAGTTGTTTGGTTGGCTTATGCACTAGTACTATTTGTGGGTTTCTTAAATAGGGTCTTAAAACCCTACTGTGATATGTTTGGGGTGGTCTCTAGTGATAAGGTATTGATTTATTTAGAGCTTGTGAATCATTTAGGGGCAGTGTTGCAAGTCTTGGAGGATAAAAGCTTGGTTGCTAAATATGATAGGTATGTGTTGTGGATAGCAAGGGGAAGGTTAGAATTCTTTAAGGATTATGAAATGAGTGTGCATTTATTTTTCTCCATTAAGGCTAATGTTGCGGTCGGTGCTCTAGGTAGCCTAGCATATGTTGTCGATGGTGGTAAGGAGGAGACTAGTGGGGTCCATCAGTTGGTTAGTTTGGAAGTTAGGTTGAGGGAAGTTAAGCATGGTGGTGTAGCATTCTTGATGATTCCAAATTTTCTTTGGTTAAGAGGTCTAGATTAAGCAAGGCCTTGAATCCGCTTTATTAGAGTTGGAAGTTTTAGGTGGAAAGGTGGTATAGTGGAGGTAGTCTAACAAGGGGGAGATGGTAGTTCATGGTGACAAGTAGGATAGGTGTGGTTAAGGTTGACAAAGGAGTTGTGGTTGTGAGTCCTTATAGGATGAAGAGAGAAGTTGGTAAGGTTGCATAAGTTTGGGGATAGCCTATGGATAGGGGTTTGGTTAGTCTGGTTCTTCATGCTTCTAGATATATGGGATGTGTTAGAAATCTAGTGCTATAGCACTCTTTAAGATTGTGGGTGATGTTGATGACAAGTTAGACTAGGGGAAGGTCCCAGTGGAGGTGTTGGATGGATGAGTGGAGGAGTTGATTAATGAGGATGTGGTATTTATTAAGGCCCTCTTGAAAGGATCATCAAGTCAAGGTGTCTCCAAGGAAGCTAAAGCGGTCTTATGGGAGCGATATTCGTATCTCATACACTCTAATCAATCCTAAGATAGTGACTAAGTCCTTTATGTGAATCCAAGTCCTATGTTTCAGCCCCTATGTCATTCATGTGCATTCATGTTTAAGTTGACAAGTTTATGATGATTTTTCACTTATGTTGAGATTTTGAAAATGGTGTTTTAAATGTAACGTTGCATTTTTGTTGGGACTGACTTGTTTATGACCACTCTTTCTTGTACGTCTCTTTTACATTTGGGGATGAATGTTCCCAAGGGGGAGATATTGAAACGACCCCAGAAAGTGCTCGAAAATGTCCCTTGGAATTTTAAATTGCATAAATCTCAGAATTTGTGCATGATATAGAAAATCTGACTTCATATTCTTGTTCAGGGAGTCAAAATTAGGGGGAGAAGGGTCTAACCCCGATTTAAGAGCGAAGAATTAGCAATTACAAAATTTCAAGAATGCAATTTCCAGAACAATTTCCACATCTGGGGCGTGACGCGCCCCAATCTTATTTTGTGCATTTTATGTTTTCAGGTCAAGACTTTGGGTCTTAGGCCCAAGGGTTTCCATATGTGTATATACCTATACTTAGCCTTATTTCACCTCCATATCATCCAAAACATTCCCCAATACTCACTAAAAAACTTAGACTAATATTTCTCTCAAGATTCAAGTCCCAAAACCCTCATCTGGATCTAAGGAATTCTTTGAAGCTTCAAGCCTCTATTTTCAATCTTCATCAAAAGCTTCTTCAAAGCTAAGGTATGTGGGTTCTAACTATTGGGTCCTTTCACCCATGGTGCCCAATCCTCTTTTCTACTTAAATTGCATGATTTAAAGTTGATTTTACATGTGGGGTTGTATATTGAGAAATTAACTACACAGTGATTTAAGTTCATGAATGTATGGTTGTTTTAGCATTTTTTGAGCTCTAAATCTTAGATCTATTGGAAGATTTAATAAGGGGTTTGATATATATTGCTTGAGGGTGTTGCAAGGTATTGATTGATAGTTTTACAATGGATTTTCTTGCATGATTTGACTCTTGAATTGCATGGTTTTATACTAGCACTACACACCCTCCAAGTGTTTGATAAAATGTCCGATTATGATTTCTTGAGAAAATGAAGGTCCAAAGCATGAGCTGTGATATGATTGATGTTATGATGATCAAATGAGCTTATGTAGATAGTAAATTCTATATAAAGTGTTGCATTATATCCGGAGGGACTAAGAGCCCGGATAACCTTGTCGGGGAGGGAGGGGGTTAGTACCTTGATAGCCAATCAAGGGGCTAGTGCCTTGATAACCGAGGTGGGGGTTTGTACTCATCAACCAAGTTGGGGGTTGGTACTCATCAACCATGTGAGGGGTTTGTACTTCACCACCAGGGTGATAAGGTGAGATTATTATCAACCACGTGAGGGGTTTGTACCACACCACCAGGGTGATTGTGTGAGATCATCATTAACCAACGAAAGGGTTTGTAATTTGGAAATCTAGCTTAGTTTATTCTTCACATATGATATCCTATATGAGCATGAGTTACTTAAGCATGTTTTACTTATGCATTGACTATATATACCATATTATTACTTATGCCTATTGTCTATTGTTATGCACTTCGACTATGATGCCTATCTCTTGTTGCATTTCATCCTACATACTTAGTACATTCAAAATACTAATACCTAATCTTTCCTACATGATATCACCATGTAGGAATTGGAGCCCAAGTTGATCCTCCTCCTCCTCCACGTAGCTAGTTCGGTGCTACTCAAGTTAGTTGGTGAGTCCTCCACTTCGGCGACCTTAGTATATGATCTCTTGTTATGTATTGAGAAATTCTTCTTTATGTCCTATTTTGACTATGAGGGTGAGCCTGATTGCTTTGTCTTGGCCCCCTCTCTTTTCTATGTATTAGAGGTGTTTGTTGGATTATGTATCCATGATATGAGATTTAACTCTTTGTCTCTTGATTATGATGTTATGCAAGCTTTCCCTTCGCCCCTTTATCCCTATTCTTTCTATTTATGTCTTTTATGTGATTCTGCGACTAATGATGTGTAATGATAAGTTAAGAGGCTTGTTTGGGGTTCCTTCAGGTTCCCGATTCGCCGTGTCATGTCTATGCTATGATGCCCCATAACTTTATGCTCTTGTATATCCATGTTTCAAGCCTCATTTGGTGAGGTTAGGGGTGTACTAGATTCATGGGAGACTCCTAGTGCCTCAACGAGTTCAAGACTTACCTCCAAGTTGAGTTCTGGGTGTTGTTTCATACAAGGGTCAACTTTAAACTAGCATAACTCTTAACATACTTAGAACTGGCTGGCCCATGAGATGTCAAATGAAATCCCTCTGAGTTAGCTCTGTAACACACTTTTTTTCACCTCATTCCGACGTCAGATGAAAGAGTTATGACCGTTTTGTGAGACCCTCCTGTGCAGTGAAGCGTCACGGGCACCCATACGGGCCATGTCACCTGGGTGTGTGGTGGCCAACAATATTTTCTTTTCTAAGTGAGGTGGGAAGGACTAGTACATGATCCGTGTAACACTACACGATCTGTGAAAGTGGCCATCAAAGTGACGAGACGTCAATTTTTCCAAGTTTCCCAACTTCTATTTTTTTTCACTAAGGCACTTCACACGGGCACTCCACAAGACCCGTGGAGTGCCATATGGCCAGTGAACTCTCTAGTGATATGACACTTTGTCATTTTTTCCATCTATTCACTAATGATATTTTCGTAAATGCTAATTATCCTAATGACGCTTTTTGACTTTTTAGGCTATTTTAACCTTCCTAGAAGACCTAAACATTAATCTTAAGGACCCAATTTCGTTACTCATCTCAATTACACTCTCAACTCTCTCATAAGCCTCCATCAAGAACCGATTTAATTTCAAGGAAACCTAAGAACAAGATTGGATTCCAAGATCATACCCAAGCCTCCATTCTTCCCAATCTCAATTCCAAGCAACTCTAGACCTTAGGTATGTGGGTTTCTCACCCATGATACCCAAGCTTCCTTTTTTCTAAATTGCATGATTTAAAGTTGATTTTACAAGTAGGTTACTAGTATGAACATGTTTATGAACTATGTTAAAGCTATGTACAGTAGTGACTATTTTACTATGTTGTGAGCTATATATCTTGGATCTATTGTAAGTTTTGATGAGGGGTTTTGATGTGAATGCCTTAGGGATGTTGTAAGGTGTTGACTGATGGTTATACAATAGATTTTCTTGCATGATTTCATCTCTAAATTTCATGGTCTTTTATCCCCATTACACACCCCAAAGTGTTTGATAAAATGTCTGGTTATGGTTTCTTGAGGAATTGAAGGTCCCAAGCATGAGATATGATATGAATGATGTTATGATGATGAAATGATCTTATGTATATGATTATTTCTATATGAAGTGTTGCATAAGACCATATGATGAATCTCATGTAAAGTGTAGAACTCGATCATGCACAATTCGGGGCTCTAAGCACCTAGATAACCTAGTGAAGGGTTTGTATTTCTCCACCTAGTGATGGGGCGGCATCATCACCAACCTAGATAGGGGTTAGTACTCATCCACCTAAGTGATAGGGCGACATCATCACTAACCTAGATGGGGGTTAGTACTCATCAACCTAGATGATGATAAGTACTCATTCAACTTGGTAATGGGGCAGCATTATCACCAACCTAGATGAGGGGTAGTACTCATCAACCAATGTTATGGGGCTGCATCATCACTAACCTACCAAAGGGTTGTATATTTGGAAATATAGCTTGGTATTTTCTACACTGATGCTATCTTATATAAGCATGAGTTACTTAAACATGTTTTATTTAAGCATTGATCATACATGCAATATTGTTATATTATGCCTATTGCCTATTGTTATGCATTTTGATT
>JAOTQR010000001.1:10756691-10769857 GCA_025774065.1 Solanum ossicruentum | reverse complement strand
GCTACTTCACAAATGAAAAAAGTGCAGATAGTTTAAAGAGCCATTTTGCTTTATTCCATCATACTCCAAGGCCAAAACATAGTCAATCTTTGGCTCCATCCGAGATTGATGGATTGAAAAGTTATGTAAATACTATATAAAGAAAATGAACTTGTACTTAGAGCAACCTTAAAAGCTAACTTATGAGATGAGAATTACCCAATATCATTTTAGGAGACTAATTTCTCTTCCTAGAACCGATATAGGACTCTAACACTTTATGTGTAGGAATGTTGCTCGGTCTCTTCAAAAAAATATCGATTGATTTTCTATATTGGTCTAAAGCAGGAAAGAGGTTTTCAACTTTTACGTTGAGAAAAACATTGAGAAACATGTAATCAGATAACCCTTAGAGTAATATGACAAGAACATTCCAAGAACATGAATCCAGCACAAGTAGGGCTATCATTGATATGATGATATGTACAAATTACTTCAAAAAGTGACTAGTAAATTTTATTATGATTGTTCTCAGTGATTATACCAAATCTAGTCAGGTTAACATAAAACAATATGAAAAACTATCATTTTAATTGAATTTATCCCGAAAACATTACATACCAAGTCACTCTAAAAAAAAAACAAAGAAGAAGATATCATTAAACACAATCTCACAAGATCTTCCCTTTTTCTTCAATTACAACAAAAATGAAAATGACTTATAAATTTCATTAATGATCACCCTCATTGATTGTCGATAAATTCCATTATAAAAAAGTATAATTTCTTCAGAATAGATCGAAGATCAAATCTAATCATGATTATAAAAAATACTACAAAAACTATTATTTATTTATAATCAGGTTTTATCCTGAAAAACTTAAAGCCAAATCAATCTCTTAAAGAACTTATTGCTACTATGAAATGCTCATAGCTGGCATAAACACCTGATGACATTTTTTCTTTATTGATGGTGCTGCAGTTTTAAATCAAAGGTGAACTTTGACTTTGTTCAATTCCATAACAAAAGGAAAAGGAGAGGGAAAAATAGGGAAAACAAAAGGAAGAAAAAAGCTAAAAGCATTTGATTGAGACCTTTGAATGGCAAACTTACCTCAGTCTCTCTCAGTTGGTGTCGGTGGTTTTGGAGGAGGTGCGTCATCACCGTCTCCGGGTGCCAGGGCACCAGCCAATAAGGATCAAAGAGTGCAATCTGTCGAAGAGCTTGTGCTTGATCTCATCAATCCTGATCTTCGTGAAAAAGCTCTTCTGGAACTTTCCAAGGTTATTCTTCTCACTTTAGAGGTTTACTTTCATCTTTCATTTATTTGTTATATCATTTTATACTTTCTATTGATTCCTCAGGGCATGATTTTGTATAATTTCAATTTTGTATTACGGTGAAGTTCTGTATAATTGACAGTTTTAGTGACTACTGAACACACTTGTAACTTTAGAGAGTTGAATTGTAATTGGATTTAACTGAAAATCGAGATGGAAAATGATGTTGTCGACTGCCAAATGTACCTATTAGATGCTTGTTGAGAATAGCAGGAGAAAAAAGAGGCTCACTTCCATGTATCTGTTATAATCTGAATGGTTCAAGTTATCTTATCTGGGATCGATCTGTTTCATTATGAAGAGGCTTCAATTCTTGGAGGAAAAGACACACAATCAATGTCGAAATTATATCTTCATAATTAGCAAGTAGAAAATTTTCTGGCTGCTGTATAATAAATAAACTGTGAATGGCATATTACCTCTACCCATCACACTTCTAGTTAAATAGTGACCACACGTGCTTGCAAAGACAATATTCTTTCTTTGCTTCTGCTGTGTGTTGATGAATCCTAGCAGACAGCGTCAGTTCCTGGTTTCAACTCCAGTCTTCCACCTCAGGTTGCATAACTAATTTACTAGATCAGCAGTGGTATTCTACTTGATAAAACTGGTCTAATGGGTCTTTTTAACTCCAGCGTCTCCTTCAGGCTGCATAATTATAATTTCTTCTTTTTGAGCATTGTTGAACAGTTGGTGTCTACCTTAATACTCCTATTTTGCTGCTGAACCCTCTTCAGTAATGTGCTCATATTTGTTATGTGGAACACCAAATTATTTGGCATTTTGGATTGGGAATCATTTTGTTTTTCTGCTAAATAGTTTCAAGATTTACCTAAAAAGACTTATTGCCTTTGCTTTCCTTCTCCAGAAGAGGGAACTTTTCCAGGATTTGGGCCCCTTGCTGTGGAACTCATTTGGTACGATGACTGCACTCCTACAGGTATTTTGAGTAGTGTTTTGTTATAATTCTGTAGTTTATCTCGTCTCTTGGATGCACATGAATGGTAAATTACCACTCCACACTGTAATTCCAGCGTGTCTTCTGTCTGTTCGTACACACATTTCTTCTGTGATTACTCATTACCTATGCTTCACACTGCACCAATAAATGCTAGGAATAAAAGGAAGCTTCTGAATGACCTTTTACAACAAAGCTATCAAGGAAACATCTTGAATTAAAATGGATAAAAATGAAAATGTTTTGTAGAGTCCTAGTCTTCCCCCCCCTTAACATTTTGTAGAGTCTGTGGATGATAAAAAAGGTTTGTAAAAGTTCTTGCCGAAAAGGGAGTGGGAGCTAGTCTTACACTGGCACATGGGGTGCTTCCATTGTTGTAATTTGGAATGCTTTTTCATTGACCTGAACAAAAATGGAATATATGATCTGGGATACAACACAACAACAACAACATACCCGGTGACATCCACAAGTGGGTCTGGGGAGGGTAGATTGTACGCAGACCTTACCGCTATGTTATAGAAGTAGAGAGGCTGTTTCCTAAAACCCTCAACTCAAAAAGGAGGGATGCAATACGAGGACTTCCCGGGGGGTCACCCATCCTAGTACTACTGGGATGAAAATTGGAAATAAATACACAGGGAAAGTCTAAAAATAGAATCCCAATTTGCTCCTCCACATTTGTTGGATGTAGATGCAACAGGTGGAGCCAAAACCCCACCTTGATGAGACATAATCCCCTCACCCCCCAACCCAAAAAGAAAAATAAAATCGCCATAGAGGAGATATTAACTTTTCTACATTTTAAAAACTTTATAAGGGAAAGAAAAGTTAAAGGTGATGTAGTTTTCTCTCTCAGGCACACATACCAAAATATGTCATAAACCATTTTGGAACCATCCTTTCCCTCCGGTGATCCTTACAGTCACTGGAAATCATCATTGTTCTTACTTCTTTTTTTTTTGCTCAAACCTTCTTCTAGGAATGGAAGATTGTATCTATTCTGCAGTTTGTTTTAAGTCTTTGATATCAACCGAATCATGGGACAGCAGGGGTGGTTTGAATGGACAAAAAGGAGCAGAAATGCTATCTCTAGAACCTCCTTCAGCAAGAGATGAATGATCTGGATTATCCAAGTACAGGGGGAGGCATCCAAGATGAAAGGGATGTCGTCAAAAGGTGGAAGAAAACAGAGAATCTTTCTGAGTTCTTCTGTCTAGAAAGTTTAACAAGTTCAGGAGATATATTACTTTGATAAATGTGAGGGGAAGAAGAAGGTTGGTCGTAATCATCCTAGAACGGACTTTTTAACTCCAGTTGGGAGTTCATAGCGGAGAAAGTGGTTAGCTTTTCATTTACCCAGAAGGTGGAGGAGAACAGGATTTAATAGAGACTAGTGGATGACCATATTCCCTTCGCAGCTCTCAGAAGTAGCAAATGGTAAATAGAAGTGATAGTGAAGTTAATGTAGAATCAACATTAATGGTGGAGGGTCCCATTCACATTGATGGCACACCAGCACAATAAGTGAGTACTGAAAAGGAGTTTGGTTTCTTAGAAGTGACGAATAAGAATTATCCTAAGTTGTCTTAAGTTAGAAGATGGATAAGAAGGGTCTGGAAAATCAATAATGGATTAAACCTTTATGAAATGGGGAAAGGAAGATTCCTCTTCGAATTTGCAATCAGGAACACAGCAGACATGTGATAGCTGGAGGCTTTTCTCCAGCTAGAATGGTGAGAGGCCGACATCATATACAGTGGGAACAGGAGATATACCCACCACAACCTAGACTAGGGTTGTGGGTCTTCCTCTACACCTCTGGCCGGAAAAGATTTTAGGACCATTGGAAACCTTTGTGGAGGTTGGATTGAAACAGCGGAGGAGACAAAGCTTCAGAACCATCTCAAATGGGCAAGAATACGCAAGGAGATGGTTCAGAAATCTCTAAGGAGGTGTGTCCATCAAAAGTGCCGGCATGATTTTTACCTGCAAATGAAACTGGCCCAATTTCTTCTGAAAATAAAAGTCCAATTTCAATTGCATATAATTCCAGTGAAAAGCAGAAGTGGCATGTGAGGAGCATGTGAGTCTTTTTAAAGACTTAGCAATCTAAAACTGAAAGCTTATGATTTCCTGAAGTTATTCAGTGACTGGAAAACAAAGTACAACAACTCGACATCTCCAGCACGCCAGAGGAGCGGATTAGCATGGGAATTTCAAAATGCAAATGGAGGCGGTAGCTAACCTAACTCTAGAGGTCAAAAATAAGTTATCCACAGAAGAGAGAGTTGATGAAATAGGGGCTTGTGAATCACCTGAAATGCAAGAAGCAGAAAGGGATTTACAAATCCAACCGATAATTGATGCAGAGCCTATGAATATTCAGTAACCCAACACCCAAGAAGTAGCAGAAACAGAAGCTTTAACTTGGGTAAATTCCCACATCTTAGAGATAAGCAAGACCTATGGGGTGGCTTTTGTAGGTTTCGAGAAAGAAACACTAGCTCTTCTTATGAGAATTCATGAAAGGGAAGCTGCTTTAGATTAAAAAAGGTCAAGAGAAGACATCTACAACCCCAAAAAGTAGAGGAATTAGGAAGAATGAGTTTTAAAAGAAGCTGAAATCGAGCCAGAGTGAGGAGGTAGAAGGGGTCTGGAACAGGGGAGAAATTTATCTTTGAGTTATAAATGAAAGTCAAATAAATCACTTGGAATGTAAGGGAGATATCAATAGATTGAGTAGCAGAGTACTGGTCAAAGAGTTTATTTCACAAGTGGAAGGTTGACATATATTGCTTTTTTTGGTGAAGAAGATTGACATAGATTGCTTGCAAGAAACAAAATTACAGATGGGAGTAAAAGACTTAGCCAAACGGCTTGGGTCATGCAAATGGATGAAATGTGGGTATATGGAGGTAGAAGGTAGTAAAGGGGGATATTAATAGTGTGGGCCAGTAGGAACCGGAGGGAGACTCAAGTCGAGATAAGCAAGCATTTCATAACCTATTAATTTGTCTCAACTCAAAACTCTTTCACCTGGTACTTAACAGGGGTGTATTCTCCACATACCCGAGAAGAGAAATTAGTTTGCTGGGAAGAGATATCTACCATTAAAGAATTACATGGGGGACTTTGGGTGGCACTAACACAATCAGAAGTATGGGGGAAAGAAGGGTGAAATAGAATCACTCAGTGTTATCAAAAGCGCGAAGCGAGGCCCTTGCGCTTTTAGATCTGAAGCGTGAGGCGTTTGAAAAAGCACGTGTTTCACCCTTCGAAGCGCTGAAGCAAGAAGCACTGAAGCGACGCTTTTTTAGTTTAGTTTTTCTTTAAAATGTTTTTTAATGTTTAATAGTTTTGAAATTAATTTGACCTACTATCGCAACTAAGAACTTCTTCTTCTTCTTCTTCTTGATGGTAATATATTTCATATATTTTTATTTTTATACTAAGAAAAGCGCGCTTAGCTTCGCGCTTCTCGCTTCTGTGAAGCGAGACCCCATCGCTTTTTTCTGCTTCTCGCTTCTCAAAACACTGGAATTACTAATGTAATGACTGACTTTACAAGATGGATTGAAGAAATGGAACTTCATGATCCTCACGTGAGTGGAGGAAAATTCACATGGTTCAGGGGAGTCGATCATCCTAGTGGGGCCAAAATCAATAGATTCTTGTTCACTATGGAGTGGGAGGAGAGCTTTACAAACATTAGACAAAAGCTGATGCCTAGAGCAATGTCTAATCATTGTCATGTCACTCTAGAATATGCAGATTAGGCACAGAAAAGAGCAAACTTAAGTGTGAAAATTGGTGGTTAAAAGTGGACGGGTTCAAGGAATTAGTGCATTCATGGTGGAATGAGTTCACTGTGGAAGGTTGTCCAGTCTATAAGCTAAACTTAGAATGCTCAAACAGAAGCTCAAAGATGGAGCCAAATCACCTTTGGAGAAATGACCAACAAAAAGAATCGTTTAATAGAAGAATTGGCAGGAATTGATTTGACAATGGAAAGTAGGGACCTATTTGAGGAAGAAATGATGGTAAGAGCAACCATTATAGTTGAATTGTAAGATATGGCTAAAACTGAGGAGGCAAAATGGAGACATAAATCCAGAGTGTTGTGGCTGAAGAAGGGTGACAACAACACAACATTTTTCCGAAGAATGACAACTACTCACAGAAGATTAAACACAATTGACAGATTAGTGGTTAAAGGAGAAGGAATTGTAAAACCGGATGAAATTAAGACTGCTTTGGTTGAGTTCTATAAAAGACTTCACTCAGAATCAGAAAGTTGGAGGCCAAGTTTTGACATGATAGATTGCCCAACCATTTCACAAGAGGAACAAGATTGGCTTCAAAGACCTTTCTCTGAAGAAGAGGAGCTGAATGTAATCCAGCAATGTGATGTAACCAAAGTCTTGGAGCCAGATGTTTTGACAATGAGTTTTTCGAAATTTGCCTGGACACTATGATGGAGGGTCTACTGGAACTGTTCATAACTTCCAGTAGAAAAAGATAGTGAAAAGTCTTTCATAGCCTTAATACCAAAGAAAGCTAGAGCTGAGGAGCTTAAGAATTCCATCAGTCTAGGAGGAAATTTCTACAAGATACTTCCCGAGCTTATTATTGACAGATTGAAGTCAGTTATGGGGAAACTACTAAATGGACACCAAATTGATTTTCTAAAAAGGAAGGCATTTTATTGATGCGGCTCTCTTAGCAAATGAACTGGTGGATTCTAGAGTGAAACAAAAAGTTACAGGAATCTTATGCAAACTTACCGAGAGAAGGCATATGACCATGTTAACTGGAAGTTTCTACTGAAGGTGCTCAAAGACATGGGTTTTGGTAGAAAATGGGTCAACTGGATACGTTTTTGCGTCTCTAATATAAAGTTCTCTGATTATAAATGGCATAATGAAGGCTGCTTTTCATCTGAGAGGGGGTTGAGGCAGTATGATCCTATATCACCATTTTTATCATCTTAGCTATTGAGGGGCTCAAGGCTCAACCACATGATTCAGGAGGTCAAGGGAAAATGGCTGTTTAAAGGGTTTCCAAGCTCTGATGCAGGGACGTAGAGAAGATCAAAGGGGAGTAACACATCTGCTTTATGCAGATGACTGACAAATATCTTGTGACACTGAAGTATCAAAGATCAGACATATTAGGGCTATCCTCACTATTTTTGAAGGCATTTCTGCTCTTTATGTTAATTGGCAAAAGAGTTGTCTTTACCTAGTAAACAAAGTTGAATAATATGGAGATATTAGCAAGTAATCTTGGATGCTAGACAGCTGCCTTACCCACAAAGTACCTAGGATTCCCTTGGGTGCAAAGAAGAAAGAGATGGAGGTCTGGGGAGAGGCTCTAGAGAGATGTGATAGAAGTTTGGCTAGATGTTAGAGTCAATATTTGTCCTTAGGAGGGGGATTAAAACTAGTCAAATCTGTGTGGGATTCCCTTCCTATATATTGAGCCTATTTCCTATACCAAAGAGCATTGAAAAGTGAATAAATTGCCCAGAAGAACTCTTTTGTTAAATGAAAACAAGGAGCAGAAAGATTACAACCTTGTAAAATGGGATGCTTTAGCGTTTCACAAGAAGCAGCATGTTACCAATCTCAAAATAAAATAAAATAAAATAAAAAATCACAAGAAGCAGGGGGAATTATGTATTAAGAAACTCAGTCTTCAAACTCTTTTGCAAAAATGGTTATGTAGGTTCTATGCTTAGGATATGCCTCTATGGAAAAGAATCATCGTTGATAAATATGGTCTTCAAATTCAGTGGATCACTGAAGATGTCCTTGGAAATTTTGATTATAGTGTCTGGAAGACTATTCGGAGAAAGTGGCCTCAGTTTTAAGCAAATATTATACTCAAGTTGGGTAATGGCCTGAAAATTGAGTTTTGGAATGAGCTTTGGATAGGTAAGAGGAGCTTGAAATCTTTCTTCCCTGATCTCTTCCTCCTCAGTCAACAGTCTAGGGCCACTATAGCTCAGATGTGGAGCACTTAAAGTTGGAATTTCAACTTTAGAAGGTCCTTAAATGATTGGGAGGTTCAAAGAGTTGCAAATTTGCTTATGGTGATAAATGATGTCAATGGAACCACCAATGCACCTGACAGATGAGTTTCGATACTTCACAGCAAGGGTGCGTTCACTGTGAAGTCATGCTATTGGAGAAATGTTGGCCAACTACAGATTAGGACTGGCCTTGGAAGTTAATCTGGAAAGTCAAAATCCCCCCTGAAAGTTTCTTGGTTTGTGTGATTAACTTGCAAATTAGCTTGTTTGACTTATGAAGTACTACGGAAAAGAGGTAGACAGATTTGGTCAAGATGTTATATGTGTGACCAGGATGCTGAAATAAATAGTCATCTATTCTACACTGCTGAACAACTGCAAATATGTGGAACATTTTCTTGTGCATTCTTGGAGTGAGTTGAGTCGTTCCCAAAACTACTAAAAGCATGATGGACTGCTGGCAAGAGATTGAAAGAAGAAAGTCAGAAGATGACCGGTGGGAATTGATTCCTGCAAGCATCTGTGGACATTATGAAAGGAAAGAAATGCAAGAAACTTTGAAGACAAAAAATCACATTCAAAAAATCAGAATGAATTGCCTTAGTTTTTTTATATTTTTGGTGTCAACAGGATATGGTGAGGGTCTTTCAGAAACAACATCTCTATCTCTATGAGGTAGCGGTAAGGTCTGCGTACATTTTACCCTCCTCAGACCCCACTTGTGGGATTTCACTAGGTATGTTATAGGTGTTGGTGTCAACAGGATATGGTGGAGGATATAGAACTTTTTGTCGATTTTATAGGGAAATTGTAAAGCTCCGTAGACTAGTTCTTATGGCCTTCTGGTTTTTGCCCTGTTGGATGTTAGTGCTCACTCTCTTCATTGTTTGGATGATGGAATTTTGTTTACATACAGTTACCTGTTCCTCAAAAAAAAAAAATCACCACTAGGAGGAGACAGTTCCATGTTGTGGAAGCCCCTTATGAACCACATGAGATACTGGAAAGCATCAACCTATGTGTATGGGATAAGTCCCCAGGTCTAGATGGCTTCTCCATGGAATTCTTCAAGCAATGTTGGGACATTACTAATGTAGATCTTGTAGCTGCAATTCAGAATTCCCATGAAAAAGGCTTCTTTGAAAGGAGCCTGAATGCAACTTTTGTTGCTTTTATTCCAAAGAAGGTGGGTGCTGAGGAACTAAGAGATTTCAGATCCATAAACTTTACTAGGGGGGTTTACAAAATCATAGCTAAGCTCCTAGCAGAGAGACTCAAAAAAGTAATCCAAGGCATGGTAGACAGGCAACAGATGCCCTTCATCAAGGAAGCCAGATATGGATGTTGTATTAATTGCAAATGAATGTATTAAAGCTAGATTAAAAAGCAACAAGCCAAGGATTGCCTGCAAGTTAGACATCCAGAAAACTTTTGACTTCTTAAACTGGAATTTCCTCATCCAAATATTGGAGAGAATGGGTTTGGGGCTAAATGGATCAAGTGGACCATTGGTACTGTGAGATTCTCCATCCTTATTAACAGAGCACCTCCTGAATTTTTTACTTCTCGAAGAGGACTGAGACAAGGCGACCCACTATCTCCCTTCCTGTTCTTTATAGCCATGGAAGGGTTGCATAACTAAATCAACACAGCAAAAGGGAAAGGGTGAATCAAAGGATTCCAAGCAGGAGAATCAAACAACCCAGAAGTAACTCACCTCCAATATGTTGATGATACCTTGGTGTTTTGTGAATCAAACACAGATCAAATCCTGATCTTGAGGATTAATTTTGAGTCAGTCTCTGGACTCCATATCAATTGAGCAAAGGGCTTCATCTTTCCTATCAACCCTGTGATAGAGATCGAAAGTTGGCTTAGTAAGTTAGGAGGCAAGATTGGGGAACTTCCAACAACTTACTTAGGCATGCCTCTGGGAGCGAAAAGCAAGTCCAAAGGTAATTGGAAAAATGTGAATAGAAACTCACCAACTGGAAAAGTCAGTACCACTCCTTGGGAGGCAGACCAACTTAAATCAACAGTTTCCTTGATGCACTACCATCCTATATGATGTCAGCATTTCCAATGCCTACTAGTGTGTCTAAGAGTATTGATGCCCTTAGGAGAAATTTCCTATGGCAAGGTAGTGAAGACAAAAAGAAGCTCCACCTAGTAAAATGGGTGGAACAGATGGTGAACAAGAATGCAGGTGGTCTTGGCTTCAAGAACTTAAGGAAGCAAAACCAAAGCCTCATGTTGAAGGGGCTGTGGAAATTTGCCAATGAAGATCATATGCTTCGGAAGGAGGTCATCACAGCAAAGTATGGCATGGAGGACAAGTGGATGAGAAAAGTGGTTAACCCTCCATACAACTGCACTGTATGGAGAGCAATCAGGAACCTGTGGCCTATGTTGTATTCCAGCTCCAGAATCAAAGGAGATGGCCAAAAGACCTCTTTCTGGGGGGACAAATGGAATGGAGCAACACTTATGAAACAGTTGCATCCGAAACTATCCTTATTGGGTTAACAACAGCAGGCAACTGTGGCCACAATGTGGACTGGTCAAGGCCGGAATTTGTCCCTAAAGAGACACCTGTATGACTGGGAAATAGAGAACGTAATTACACTCCAGAACTCAGTAGAAAATTTCAGCGATCTTACTGAGGGGAAGGAGTCACTGGTTTGGCAGAGTGACATTCATGGAAGTTCTCTGTAAATTCAGAATATCAGGTACTCAACAAGACTGCAGACCAAGAGACAAATTGGCCATGGAGGATGATCTGGCAACCAAAGGTGCCCTACAAAGTAGACTGCTTTTTGTGGCTTTTGTCAAAAGAAGCAGTTCTGACTCATAAAATCTTAGGAGAAGAGGATATCAATATGCCTCTAGATGTACTCTGTAAGGAGAACAAGCAGAGGCAATTAACCATCTTTTTTTGCATTGTAAGTGAACTGAGCAGATGTGAAGAATGTTCATTTGCCTGAAGGGAATTAGGTGGGTGAAACCAGGAAGCATCAGTTCTAAGTAGCTGGAACAGGGATGGCAAATCTTCAATGGAGGTGAAAGAGATGGAAGATTGTCCCAGCAGGCATTTGACAATTTGGACAGAGAGGAACACTAGGAGCTTTGAGAATGTGTAGAATAGCCTTCAGAAGATTAGAATGAATTGCTTAGCTCTTTCTATTTTTTGTGATAAACAGGATATTTTAGCTAGAACAGAAGACATCTTTGATATACTAGATAGTCTATAGGCATCAGTTTGATTAAGCTCAAAGCTATGTAATATTCTTTTGAAGGGGAGCTACACTTTTGGTTGTAGTATATCTGTGGATATTTATAGACTAAAGTTACCAGCCTGAAAAAAAGGAGGAGAAATTATTCTGTCATTAAATCTAATCTCAATTTAACTTTTTTGCACCTTGGCCAGCTTTGATGGTTAACAGAAGCTACTATATGTATGCTTTATCAGAACCAATAATATTGATTCAGTTAAAGTAACTCTTACTACCATAATGGGATTCTGGACTTCTATTCTGTCTAATGTTTCATTCCCCTTTCTTGAAATTCTATCATAGACATTTTCTGTCCAACTATTTTCTTCATATTCTTATACTTAAACAGTGTGGAAATTACTAGCTGTTATGTAAGCTTGTAAATGTTAATTTGAACGCTTGCAGGAGATAGTTTCTATCTACCCTTTTTTGTTGCCGGCAAACCTGACTTCTGCACAATCCAATAGAGTGTGTAATGTACTAGCTATTCTTCAGGTATATT
Source organism: Solanum ossicruentum (assembly GCA_025774065.1). Taxonomy (NCBI): domain Eukaryota; kingdom Viridiplantae; phylum Streptophyta; class Magnoliopsida; order Solanales; family Solanaceae; genus Solanum; species Solanum ossicruentum. Next base: position 10,757,768 of record JAOTQR010000001.1, on the reverse strand, counting down.
AACTTCTTTCCATTGTGGACTTTTACACAGTGATTGTTGTTACTGTTTCTATTATTCATTCTTGTTTGTGATCTTAAAGTAATGAGTTATTGCCAAGAAAGGTAGAGAAAAGCGAATATGTTTAGGGTTGTGTTATATGTATCAAGTGAGGTGGATGGTGAATTCAACAGACTGAAATGTTGTTCCAACTTCTATTTTTATTTTTCTTGTAAAAATATACCTGTTAGTAGCAAAGTAGTTTTAAGTTTTATTTCTTCCTTGAAGCACGGCAAGTATCACTTCCAAATATCTATCGTTATCATATGCAAGTGTTTTAATATGTAATTGTATGCCCTCTATGCCTCTGTTATTTAGGTTTTTTGCTGGTTGATGGCAAAGCTTCTATCATTCCTATTGAAATAGTTTCCCATTGCTTTCTATTTTGCAGTGTGTAGCCTCTCATCCCAACACCAGAATGTTGCTCCTTGATGGTGAAGATTCTCTTCTTTGTTTTTTTGAAGTTCTCTTATCTGTTAGTCAATTGCATTAAGCTGGGCCTTTTTTGGTATACAAAAAAAGCCTTTTCAGACTGTACTTTTAGGTGGAATGCCATCGTAAAAAGCTAGAAAATTGTTGCCTATGTTGATTTGCAGTTGCTTGTGGATACAAATTCCTTTCCATGACAATGACACTGACACAAAAATCTCAACACTCATAGTTTCATCTCTTATACCACAGGCACTTGCTTAGTGCTTTTCACTTAAATAAAACTCTTATTTACTTGTCAAAAAGAATTCCAGACACAAGTCAAACAACAAGATCCAAATAGTATATTAAAGACCATCCTTCCTTGGCAGTCACTGATGTCCATAAAGAGTAAGAAATGAAGATTACATGTTTGTGGCCTTAGGTTCATTGAAGCGCTGGCCAGTGCAACACAAGGATGTTGTCTTAGATAGCTACCCCTTTCCCATATTATTCATGTAAAATGCTCTGTGACCTTCAAAAATTTTTAAGTACAAACAACAACAACAACAACAACAACATACCCCAGTGCCTCAAAAGGCTCCCGCTCATTGCGGGGTGAGGGGGGGTCGG
>JAOTQR010000001.1:10725294-10744242 GCA_025774065.1 Solanum ossicruentum | reverse complement strand
GGGCCCCGGCGTGCGTTTACTAGTTCTATGAGATGGCTAACCTTGAGCAAAGGTGCTTTAATATGAGCTTGCAGAAGACTCAGAGAAGCAAAAAACCACGAGGAAGACTTTCAAGTTGTGGAGGTGCAGGGATTTTTTGACCAACTTTGATTATTCACAGAAATTTAATAAATATGGAAGGCTCATTTTTGTTGTAGCTGTTAAAGAAAAGCATCTGTGATCATTATTCTGAAAAATAAATTTGAAGGGTGGAAGAATCTTGCTAAGAAGATTGAAGACTTTATCAGCAGAAAGCCTGGCACTCGAGGTGCATTTATTTCAAATAGTGATACATATAGAAAATTTATTGAAAGGGAGGGGGACTTCCTGGAAGCTCTGTGCAATAATAGATGGTCCTAGAGGGAGATGCTAAAGGAGACAGAAAACTCTTTGATAAACACAAGTTCTCATGCCAATGATAGTGACCTGCTATGCAGGTGTTTAGTCGGGGGATTCTGTGGCTGGTTGGAGATTCCCACGCACAATGATGTGAGAAATTGGAGAAGACAAGGATCTTCTCAAAAGCATGACTGATGGTCTTCGACGAAGGGTCTGGTCCACTTGATTCTTTTCGACTAGTTCTGGATCAGGGTCTTAGATCTACCCTTAAATCTTTGGAACAAAAAGGTGATGAAGGAGATAGAAGACGTGTGAAGGTTTGTTGGCAAATGAGGAGAAAACAGAGCTCAAAACCCATTTCAGGTGGGGATGCATCAGGATACGAGGTTTAGATGAGAAAATCCCTTACAAAATCACATAGTTGATGTGATCTAATCTACACCCTGCCCGTCTTGTGCGAATCGCCGCCAAGGTTCATATATGCATTAGGGAGGGTGGCAGGATAGACATGGAGATGGGGTTGATGTGGATGATGATAAGTTAATCCTAGGAGAGCCGGTGAGAGTTTTCGAGAATGGTCAGCGAAAAGGAAAGATGGGCATCTCTTTTGTCCATAAGAGAAAGAACCGATTGATGTAAGCAATGGGGCCATTACAAGCAGCCATGTCCTAGGAACATGTCCCTCTTAAATTTTAAATCAGTAGATATATAGGTAGGAACTAGTTTGAAGTTGAACAAAGGGACTGGATGTGTGACCTTTTGAGTGATTCGGAACTGTTCGGTTGATTATAAAGAAAGTATTTGGGCCTTATGTTGTTTGGCCTGCTCTGGTTCTAGACTCTTCGTTGAAGAAACTAATGCGAGAGTCTTTTATAGTCTCTATTTTCTGAACGCATGATGAGTCAATAATTTCTATGCTGTGCAGAAATATGGAAGTTTGCATAAGAATGGTGACTCAAATCCTTGAGGAATCAGATACAATTTCATCAATTAATCCAAGCAGCATGATCAATTCCGGAAGGCAATAGCCGTATCTGATGTGAGGGGAAGGAGTAGCACGGGGTCGCTCTCAACAAATACTTGAAACATTAAATCGAGCCCGCTTCAGATCTACAAGACTTATCGTGAGGAGGATTTTCAGGAAAGGCTAATTTATGGGTCATATAAATGTCATAAAGCTGAGTCAGCTGTTTCAGGCCTTCAAGGACAGCAAGAAAGAGGCTTATGCTTTTTCGATGAAATTAGATCAAGCAAGAAATAAAGAGAAAATCAATATGGGGATACCATGGGGTGGGGTTGAGGTTGGGGCGAATGAAAATGTAAATCCAAAGCAAGGAAGAAACATGCACTTCAACATGCAGCTTAAAGATGGTGAGCCAAGAGGCAGGAGGAGAAAAATGTCTATTGCTGATCTTTGATTGGAATGTGAGGGGTTGGAACAGGGTTGACAAAAGGAGTTTGTTTAAACATTTAATCCAACAGTGGGGGGTGGCAGATATGTATGTCTTAATTGAAACAAAATTAGAGGGGGCTGACAGCAATTGATAGGGAAGTTGGAGTAACAGTTGGGTGGGGGAGGAGCATTTGGGGGAAAGAGGCTGTAGTGGAGGGATCTTAGTTTTGGAGGGATAAGAGGGAATGGAAGGGGGAATTTTTAGGGGTAGGTGGGCAGGCTGATTAAATTTTCTGGTATCAATCAGGATTTTTCCTGGTTTCTAAGTGCTGTATATGCAGTCTGTAACAAAGTGATTAGAAGAGAGCCATCGTGGGTGTTGGCTTCTAGTAGAAGCCTTTGTCATGGACCTTGGGTGGTTTGTGGACATTTTTGTGCTACAAGATATAGATCACAGAGGGCATAATGTCACAGAAGCACAGGGGCAATGACTGAATTCTTTAAATGTATCAATGACTTGGAACTTGTGGGCCCTCCTTTATTTGGATGGTCTTGTTAGTTAGAGAAGGGGATATAACCACAGAAGTGCATCCGGAACTGACAATTTTTTATAGTCCCTGAATTGGGTGTTTATTTTTTTGCAGGTTTAGCTGAGGCCGTGACCAAAATTTGGCTCAGAACATAATCCAATTCTATTGACTTGTGGTGATTGGAAATTTAGGAAGACATACTTTAAATTTAATAAATAATGGACAGGGGTTGGGGGTTTCAAGAAATAACGTGAGAGCTTTGTGGGTTTTCTTTTCCAAACGTGGGCAGGCATGTCCTATTCTAGCCAATAAACTTAAGCTTCTCAAAAAGAGCTGAAAGAGTAGAGCAGGGATAACAAGGTGAACTTGAAGCTTAGGAAAAGAGAAATATTAAAACAGATTAGTTCTTGGGAGGCTTTGCAGGAGCAAAGACCCCTCACTAATGATGAGCTTAACCAAAAAACTCACCTAGCCTTAGAGTTTGTGGAGGTAGCAAAGAGGGAGCAGATAGCGTGAAGACAAATGTCAAGGTACTGTGACTGAAGAATGTGAACAAAAACTCTAAAATTTTCTCACAACATGGCTTATGCTCACAAGAGAAACAATTCTATCGACTCTCTAGAAGTGGATGGCAATACTATCATTGATCCGACAGAAATTAGAAGTGCTATCCAGAATTTTTATCCGATCCTACACAAAGAAACTGAAGACAGCAGACTTGAGTTCCTTATTCAGGAAGCGTGTATAATGTTCTTTGAGGATTTAGACATGACTGCAAAGGAATTTTGAGGAAGAAAAGATCTTGGAGTGTATGAAGTCATGTGCTATTGACAAGGTCTTGGGTCTCGATGGGTTTCCTATGAGTTTTTATCTCACTTTTTGGGATATGGTTAAGGAAGATAAATATGAGCACTATGCAGTATTTCCATGATCACCGAGTGTTTGAAAGGAGTTGTAATGCTACTTCTGTAGCTATTATCCCCAAGAAAGTAGTAGCAATTGAATTGAGAGACTTTAGGCCAATTAGTTTCATGAGTGAGAAGCTTTGGGCAGCTGTAAATTGACCTCGTGCGTGCCCTCGTAGATCATCACCTTCGATGAGGTCGTACCACATGCCGATTTCGACCTCTTTCTAGCGATTGCTGACCTCTTTCTGTCAGATAGCAATATTCTCTATTTTTCAGATTCACTTTTGCGAAAAGTTTATACTTAGATATTTGGGCTGGATTACAAGTTACGTCCTCTTATTCAATTGGACATTAACAATGTTTTTCTCTATGTTGATCTCGAGGAAGAAGTCTATATAGAGAAACCACCTAGTTTTGTTGATCAAGGGGAGTCTAGTAGCCTTGTATGTCGATTGTGCAAATCACTCAATTGTTTGGAGCAGTTTTCTGAAGTTTGGTTTAGGAAGTTCAGCATAGTAATTCAATAGTTTGACATAACTCGTAGTGGAGCTGATCACTCTTTATGGATATTTTGCATCAAATTCAGTATGTCATGAGAGGACTAAGCACATTGAGATTGACTGTCACTTTGCCAGAGAAAAGATATTGTTAGGAGATATTGATAAATAATATGTGCAGTCGAGTGATTAACTTGCAATATCTTCACCAAGTCCTGACTGGTCCTCATATCAATTACATCTATAACAAGGATGGTATGACTTTTATGCACCCGCTTGAGGGGGAGTGTTAAAATAGGAATATGTCCAAGAATAGTATATCGAATCCTACTGGAGTTTAAACATAATATAGAGGCTTATTTGGAATAGGAATAGTATATACAACTACTTAGAAAAGGATTGTAATATAGTATCTATAAATAGGGTGTCAATGTGATAATGTAGATACATAATTCAATAATATTCTTTCCAATGTTTCTCACATGAACAAATTTGGTACATCAGATATATGCTGGTTGTTTTTTAAGCCACTTCTGATTTGAAAGTTAATGCGAGGAAGGCAGTTTATTTCCCATAAAAGAAGTAGCTAACAATCAGGCTCTGGCTGACATTCTTCGATGTAGGGTGGATATATTGCATACTTTATATTTAGGTATGCCTCTAGGAAGAAACAAGGCTATGGAGATTTGGGATGGCATATTGGAGAAGACTGAGAGGAATTAATTCGGTGGAAGGCTCAATACTTATATCTAAGGGTTAAAATCACATTAATACATTCTGTTTTTGGTTCTCTCCCCTCTTATATGATGTATTTATTGCCTATCCCTAGTAGTGTGGTGAAGAATCTTAACAGACTGAAAAGGGACTTTTTGTGGAAAGGAAGGAAAGGAGGAAAAGTTTACAATTTAGTGAAATGGGAGAGAGCACAACAAAAACTAGGGTGGACTTTGCCAGCGTTATCAAAAGTGTGAATTGCAAAAAACAGTCTCTAGTCTGTTGGGGCTTTAAGTGCAAAGCGTAAATATAGTGTGAATTTTAATGAAAAAAGGCACAAATATAGAAAAAGTGCAAATATATATGTTTCGTCCAAGACTAGTAATTATCAGCATGAATAACAAATATATGTACAATGAAATTAAAACATAACAGCAAAGCAAAAGATTAATATTTTATTGTAGCCTCTTCATGAAACGCACGACAGCAAGAAAAAATTATGTCTTAGAGCCTTGACAATGACACAAATGCGCACATTAAGCAAGGCGACTCAGCCGACATGTTTTGAGTAGCGCTTCAAGGCTTCCTTTGGCAACACTGGACTTGGCATTAGAAATCTAAAAACACCAGACAATTGTCTTCTGATGAAGTGGTTATGGAGATTCAGTGCAGAGGAATTAACTTTGTGGAGGGGTATTATCCTGCATAAATTTGGCCAAACCAGTTTGTTGTTGCTCTAATGTGGTTGATACTACTTATTGAGTGGGAGTTTGAAGTGGAGATCAATCAGAGGTCTATGGTCAAAACTGCAGGGGAATTCTAGCATTAAGGTGGAAAGTGACACTAAAACTATGTTTTTGAAGGATATATGGATTGGTCAAAGTCCTTTACAGGTTTCTTTTCCTGATTTACTTATAGTGTGCAACAATGCTGATGCTACTATCAATGATTGCTGGTTTCCTCAAAGCTGGAATTTGTTTGTCAAGAGGCACTCTGGAAGGTCTTCTAAAAGAGATTTGAGTTTTTTTCCTGGCACAACACATACCATGGATGGTTTTTCTTTTTTTTTTTTGGGTTAGCAGGACCTATAAGAAGGAAAACAGAGTAGAGGAGGGGAGGGGGGAGGGGTTGGGACAAGGATTTGGAAGAATATCTGGAAAGGTTTGGCACCAGCAAAAGCGAAATGCTTGACATGGCTGATGGCTAAGAGGGCATGTCTCACTGATGAAGTTCCATAGAAGAATGGGCTGCCAGTAGTGACCAGGTGTTTTTTGTGCATTGAAACTATTGAAACCATTAATCACTTTTTCTTGCGTTGCAAATTTGTAACTCAACTCTGGAACTTGTTCTTTAATTTCACGGAGATCAAGTGGTCAACGGTTGAACATACTGCAGTCCTCATGAGCATAGAGGAGGGAGTATCAAGAGTTAGAAAAGTGGTGGAGGATAATACCTTTGCATTTGGTGGTTAGTATGAAAGGAGAGAAATGGTAGATACTTTGAATATAAAATTGTCCATTCATGATATGAAATGGAATTGAATTGTTTCTCTATTTGTTTGGTGCAAAGAAAATTGTATAGAGGAAGTAGATGAGGTTCCTTGTAAATCTAGTTTCATCTTTGCTTTTCTTTGTATCTTGTTCGGGAGGTTGCCAACATTCCCTTAATGTTGAGGAATACAACATACTAGTTTTTTTTTTTTTAAAAAAAATTCTTGCAGCTTGCTAGCTGAGGTGCATGGGTTATACATTGACTCATAAGGCAAAGGCCCACATTCACATGCAGTTTTGGAGCCTTTAGCTCCACCATCAAAACATGGATGACACACACATATATTGTGATGTTCAAATATATAATGATTATGAATATACCACATCAATTCATTATGTATGGATGATGAGATTCATTGATACAAAGGCAATTCCAATAGACATATTTGAGTGTCACATTAGTGTGCATCAAGTAGGAAGTTAACCTGTGAATTCGCCAGTTATGAGTTGGGGTCACACGGACAACTCACATGCCAAACTGCATGGACAACTCATATGCCATAATCACAATTAGATATCAAATTACATATGCAAATGCATTATACGTATAGACAGTGTCGGTCTATCAATAAACCGTGTATTTATCATACATATATCCTATAATATTAATCTAGCATGTGAGAGATATTTGTAGTTGTTAAGAAATGGATCTTGAGCCTAACTTAACCCCAAAAGCTAGCTTATGAAGGGAAGATTGTCAAGTCCATATAATCAATCACTAGTCCATGTGACTAGGTCATGGGTTCAAGCCTTGGAAACAGTCTCTTGCAGAAATGCAAGGTAAGACTGCGTACAATAGACCCTTGTGGTCGGGTCCTTTCCTGGACCTTGCGCATAGCGAGAACTTTAGTGTACTGGGCTTACCCTAGTATATTCCCTACGAGTATGGGACTTTAACCCACTCTTAACACCTCCTTCGCATTCGGAGTATGGACTGAAAAGCTAAACAAGGATGGACCTAGCTCTGATACCATCTAGCGATATAAATCTTATCTCACATTGGTTGGAGAATGAACTGGTGGTCGCTTATATGGACTTGACAATCTTCTGCTGATGAGTGAGCTTTTGGGATTGAGTTAGACAAAAGATATATTTTTTAACAAGTTACTTGAATGTCGACAGAACCAAGTTGTGAACAAAAAATTTAAGATGATGTGGAGTATGGTACCTTCATGCATCATGTGGAACATATGGATAGAAAGAAATAAGAGATTTTCTTGAAGATAAAAAGCTTCATATTTCTTGTATTAAGGGTTCTTGCAAATATTAAGAGACTTTTTGATGATAGAAAGCTTCACATTTCCTGTATTAGGAAATTTTGCGAAGATTATACATTTGGTTTAGTAGTGTGGAACGCTGGAACGCAAATTCAGTATTGTGATGGGTGAAGCGGACATTGAAGTTAGGCTTGCCACACAGACAATTTCTAAGTTTCAAATATCTTGGGTCCGTCATCCGAGATAGTGGGGACATCGAGGATGATGTGACACATCGCATTGAGACAACTTGGAGGAAATGGAGGCTTGCCTTCGGAGTGTTATGTGGTAAGATTAAGCTTCAAGGTAAGATCTATCAAGAGGTGGTTCGATCGTCTTTGTTGAATGAGGTAGAGTGCTGGCTAATCAAGAGATCTCGTGTTTAGAAGATAAAATACATGTAGTAGAGATGAGGATGTTAATGATGAATGTGTGGACATATTAGGAGCGAATACTAGGAGTGACAAGATTAGAAATGAGGTTATTCGAGAGAAGGTGGTAGTGGCCTTTGTGGTGGATAAGATGAGGGAAATGAGCTTGAGACTGTTTGGACATGTGCAGAGGAGGTGCATCAATACCACATTGGTTGTAGGGGGTACGTGGTGGGGTAGGGGTAGACCTAAAAAGTATTGTGGAGAGGTGATTAGACAAGACATGCCACATCTTCATATTACAGAGGACATGACTTTAAATAGGAAAGAATGGAGGTCTCGTATTAGGGTAGAAAGGTAGTAGGGGTAGAGTATTTCTTGTTGCGAGGTTTAGTGCCGGGTGTAGGACTAGTCGTTCCCTGTTATGTTGTTTTAGTCTTGTAGATTTTATACTACTTTTTGTATTAGCCATTATGGTTTCTTCCCTGTTTTTGTTTTCTTCTTTATTTGTTGATGCATTTGAGCCGAGGGTCTTCCGGAAACAACCTCTCTACCTCCACAAGGTAGTGGTAAGGTTTGTGTACATTTTACCCTCCTTAGATCCTACTTTGTGGGATTTCACTATGTATGTTGTTATAGTATTTTGATTGGTAACACGTCTCTGTTTGAGTTTCTGTAAATTTACTTTTTATCCCCTACTTTGATTTCATGTTTCTGTGATTTTGTGAATTTACTTTTTGTCTGGTTTTCTTGTAATTTTGGTACCTTCTTAGTACTTTTACATTAATTGAACTACCATACCTTATCAAAAAATATGTGGAAAGTTACATTGGCATTTAAGTAGTTCATAGTTGAATAGAATCTAGGTTGTCTTTCTCCATAAATAAAAAAATGAAAAGAATTCAGGTTGTGAGATTGGGATGGTGCATAAACTTAATACAGTTTGTCAAGTAGAACCAAAGACTTTTTGTAAAGCACCAATTACCTTTGGCAAGGAAAACCTTTCATTGTTACCTATTAGTTGTCAATAGAATGGGAATATATCTGAATTTGATAAATTTGGGAAAACCGAAATCATATTTATTTGTTACAGTTCCTGTTCCAATAATTCTTCAACCTAAGCAAGATATTATGTCATTGAGTTATACCCAAAACTATACCTATTGAACAGATACGTCATTCCAAACTGCTAATGTCTGTTGGTAAAGCTCTTAAAATGAAAGCTTATAACTAACAATATCCATTTTTAGTCAAATAGACATTGATAAAGTAACAGGTCTCATTTTAATGCAATCTTGCTTCTGTATTATTCTAGTTACTTGTATATCAATGGATGTAGCACAATTTCCAAAGCAGATGTGTCTTTTGAGTGATATAACATATTTTTCCTAATTTATGTTTCTCCTATTTTTGAATATGAAGGGATGGGGGAGGGAGAAAGGAACATGAACATAATTTGATTCCTGCTGATTTAGCATCAACTTGGTTGAACTAGAAGATGGTTTAGAGTGTTACATTTGCTATGTTCTGTTATTGGATGTGATGAAATGACTCCCATCCCCCTCTTTGGAACAGGTCTGGCTTGTCATGATAATTACCATGAGTTCTGTCGGCTTCTTGGACGTTTTAAAGTCAATTATCAGGTATGAAGCCTTTTCCCTTTTACCTTTTTTCTTCTTGATAATATGAAAAGGTAGTGTTACGCATCAACATTGATTTGTATTCTTTTTGTGAGGGATTTGTATAAGCTGACTTAAGGTGTTGTTTTTGGCATAAATAGTTAACTTTAATAATGTATGTATAACTCTAAGATAGTGTTCTCTCTGTTTTCTCCATTGTACATTTTTAACTGACATTTTGACATTGTATTTTGTAAATTTTGGAATTTCCTTTGTGTATATCCATGTTTGCTTAGAGTTGTAATTAAGAGAAGTGAGTATTTTCATTAGGTTAGTGTTTTAAAGCCAGCAATGACCTACGTTCATCAAAAGGGATTCAATCGAATCCAGTTCATCAAAAACTTTTACTAGTTATAATTGTACTTAGTTTCCTAACAAGGTCTAGCTATAGTAAATGTCAAATCTACTTGACTATACCATGATGTTATAGTAGTCAAACAGGTTAAGATCAAAAGGTCGCATGTTTCTAGATTTTGTTTTGCACCACATCTTTTATTTTTTATATGGAAGGCTCCAAATGCTTTTGTTTGTTTTACAAAAGGGTTTGAACTTTGTACTTCTCACTCCCATTGCTGCATCTCTACATTCTAACCTCCTTTTCTATGCTCCTTGGCTCTTTCTTCAATTTCTCTGGTCCGGTGCTGCACGCTTCATCAGTCTGATGTTCACAGAATAAGTAACACAACCAATGTGTTAAAGAAAGCCATTTGTTACTTGAATGAAGCAGAAACTACTTGTATTTGCGTGCGAGTTATGTGAGAAATATTGGAGAAGATTATTATTGAATTGTTGTGTCTACATTATTACATTGAGACCCCCATTTATAGATACTATATTAGATTCCTTTTCCAACTAGGATACTATAATACAATCCTTTTCCTAGTAGGATTTTATATACTATTGCTATTCTATTCCTATTATAAGTAGGATTGTAGATGTTGTTCTTGTTCCTATTCCTATTCTAACATCCCCTTAAGCTGGTGCATACAAGTCATATGTATCTAGCTTGTTCCAAATATAATTAATATGAAGATCGATGAAGAGCTTGGTAAAATATCTGCAAGTTGATCACTTGACTTCACAAAATTGACAATCAATCTCAATGTGTTTAATCTTTTCATGAAATACTGAATTTGATGCATAATGCTAGTCACTCTCAATGTGTTTGGTCTTCTCATGAAATACCGAATTTGATACATAATGTCGATAAAACACAGAATATTAAATTCCTGAATTGCAGTATTGAACTCCCCAAACCAAGCTTAGAAGACTATTTCATACCATAGAGTGACTTATATCATCAATATACAAGGCTACTCCCCCCCCCGAGCAACAAAATCAGGTGGTTGATCCATAGATTTCTTCCTCGAGATCATAACAGAGAAAAGCATTCTTAATGTTCAACTAATTAAAAGGTCAATAGAGAATGACAATATGGATCATCTCGAAATTGCTCTACGGAAGTAGGTTTAAAACTAGTCGAAACTTGCTCATGTGCTGAATTATTAGATTTGATGGCTTGAAGTGAGCACAAATTGAGAAATAAAATTATATGGGTAGGGTCAGAATAATGACATGACCCTACTTAGAAAGAGAATTATATGGGTACGGTTGGAATGATGGCATGACCCTATTGGAAAATATAAATTATATTGGTAGGGTTGTATTGATGGCATAACCTTACTGAAAAAGTGAAATTGGATGCATAGGGTTGAAATGATGGCACGACCCAACACAAATAAGAAAGTAGTCACCGAAAAGATTGCACGGTGCTATGCAAATTGACTATGAAAAAAGTAGTCACCGGAAAGATAGCATGGTGCTACGGAAATCGGATATGAGAAATTAGTCACTGGAAAGTTGCACAGTGCTACACAAATTAGATATAAGAAATAGACACCAGAAAGATACTCGGTGTTCCAACTTTTGCTAAAACAATCATTGACCAGACTAGCGGCATATATGGGTCATAGTTGTCCGCCACCAGCGGGAGCTCTTTGAGTTTCTACTAGGACCATAGAAGTTCTGATACCATGTGAAAAACATTGGACAAGAATATTATTGAATTGTTGTGTCTACATTCTTACATTGAAACTTTATTTATAGATACTATGTTAGATTCCTTTTCCAATTAGGATACTATAGTACAATCCTTTTTCAATTTATATACTATTTCTATTCGTATTCTAAGTAGGATTGGAGACATTATTTTTGTTCCTATTCCTATTCCAACAAGTTGATAAAGGGATCATAATATTTTAGCAGGAAATGGATACAAATCTTGGTGTCTAAGGAATAATTACCAAGGCCTTGGAAATATCTAATAAAGTTGAAGTTTGTAGCTACTCTGCTCGATGTCCAATTTCTTGTTCATCATTGGTAATTAGGAGTTTATTTAATCTGTATATAAATGAATGACATAGGAAAATGTTGTAAGAGTTGAAATGGAATAAAGTATTTGGTATGAGCTTAATGGCTACGATACCCAAAATGTTTTACCCAGGTTAGGGCAATGGGAGGGGACTCTGACACTTCCCAATCATGATGAGGTTATAACAGGAATCATCCATTAGCCTGTTCCCATTTTGCTTCGATGGATGGATTGACATGTCATATTCAAAGGGAGGTGCCATGATGTAGGCATAATATTGATTGACGATACGAGCAGTCGAGTTATTGACATGCCCTAGAGTCAAAGTTTTAGCTTAAGCATGATTACAATAGAGTACCTGATAAGAATTGGGTTACTTGAAAGAAACAAGAAAGTAAAGAAGAAGCTAAAGTATGAAGATCAAAGATATAATTTAAAGATATGTGAAATTCTAGAGTAAGATTTCCAAATAGATTAAATGCTAAGAATGCTAATTGATCTTATTATTCAAAATTCGTGGATTAAAATTCATTACTACACTAATATATTCAATTTAAGAACATAGATCAAAAGGTGATCTAGACCTCTATTTCAAAAAAATTAGAGACAATAATTAGTATAAGACTAATTACTTTCCTTAATTAACTTTAATATAAGCCAAGATATCATGTTATGAATTAGTGTTACCTCTTAAAGAATTGTTCTTATAAGGTTTTAAGACAATTTATAGTCACTACACACAAAGGTGTAAAGAACATAAACCTCTCAAATAATATTCATAATAATCTTGTTTATAAATTAACAAAATACATCCCTATATACCAAGAAAACCTACCCTAAATAGCATGGTTTTCTCATCCTACTTATACAAAAATAATAAATACTAAAATCAAACTAGGAAACTTTAAATTAGGAAAGTAGGTGAAACAATACCAAAAAACTATTCCTAAAACTCTGCAATAGAAATGAGGAAAGTGCCAAATTAGCACCAAAATGATGCCACTTTTCAATATGTTTGGGCATGAATTTCAGCTTGCCTTAGGCTTGATTTTCAGTCCTCTTTGACTTCATGTGGGGTTGATTTTCAGCCCTCTTTGACTCCATGTGGAGTTGACTTTCAGTCCCCTTTTAGGCCCTATGTGGTCTCTATCTTCTTCCTATTAGACTTGTACTTGGATCATGAACTGTGTATTTAGCCCATTTTGTTCCTCAATATATGGAGTCGTTCATGGGCTCTTTCTTCATGATAAACATCTTCTTAAACTCTCATTGAAGCCCATCAACCTTTAATAGAGGTATGCCATCAGGACCTGGAGTAACAATTAGGCCCATAATCAAGGGGGATAGGGAGATTGACGATGATGTCGCACATCATTTTGGAACAGGGTCGGTAGCTCGCCCCTAGGGTATAAGAATGCGTCACCTAGGCTTAAAGATAAGTTTTACGGAGTGGATGTTAGACCAACTTTGTTGTATTGGATAAAGTATTGGCCTATCAGGAACATCCTTGTTTAGAAGATGAAGATGCGCAGATGACTGTGCTCACATGGATGTGTGGGCATACCAAGATATATATGATTTGGAGCAAAGTTATATGAGGCAAAAGGGGAGTGACCTCCTTGGTGGACAAGATGAGGGAAGTGAGACTGAGATGGTTCTTGCATATGAGTGGAGGTGCAAAATGAGCTAGCAAGGGGGTGTGAGAGATTGATTTTAGCAATTAGTAGATGTACAAGTAAGCTGAAGAAGAACTCAAGGGTTAGATAGGACATGACACTTGTTGAAACCATTTCTAATCAATATAATAACACTCGCTAGAACCATTTTTCATCAGCATAATACTGCTCCTTGGAACATTTTTCACTGTCTTTGCATGATGTCACTTGCCATAATAACTTTTCATCAGCATAATAAGAATATGAATTTCACAAATAACTCAGCGGACAATATTAACCAATAACTATCATACAACAATAAGAGTAGTATATGTATGAACACATACAAATACCATGAACTCATCAATCGATCCTACAATCAAGGATCATCAAGTCACAATCAAGTTCACGTAATTCACAAGTCTCAAAAATTCAGTTATACCACAACTCATATCAACCGATAATCAATTCGAGTAATTTTTTCATAGTATGGCACTGTTGTCCACATAAACATTTGTTATCTCATTTATACAAGATTCGCTTATTACTCTTAACCGTAAGTTCATTTAATAATCAAAACTATTACTTTTAAAGAATTAGAAATATCTACTTGCATCAAATTGAAGCCCAAATGTCAAATTATGAATTTGCCCTTCTGTAATGCATTCGAATGATCAAAATCTATCACTTCATAATCGTCATAAGAATACGAATCTAAATAGCACCTATAGTACTATATCTACTTTTGACTCGAAGATCGAATCAAATAGTCACCCCCAGTCCCCAGAGTTAAATTTGAAATTTTCGTTCAAATTATGTTTATGTATAATACCAACACATCTAATTTTCGCTTAGAGGGTTGTTATTCGATCCCCAAATCAAGATTCTTACTCTTAAGAGCCTTAGGGTTGTATTTTTTCAATTCTCAAAATTTTTCCATGTTCTACCACAAAAATTGCCTATAATCATGAAATAATCTCAAAGAAAAGTTTAGGATAATTACCTTGATGCTTTCGAATGAAAATCCTTATTTTCTCCTCTCTTTTCCTCTCTTTTTCTCACGTTTCTCTTTTCTGTTTGTGCGATTGCTTTTGCATTTCTTTTTAATTTTTGCCAGCATGTTGCTAGATCTTCTTTTCCTTATTGAATTGGGCATTTGCCCTTTCTTGCTTTCTTTTCTTTTTCTTTTTCTTTCTTTTTGGGCTTTACTCATTTTTTTAAAGTATAATTTAATTCCTTTTTTTTCCCTATTATTTGTTAAAGACCAAATAATCCTTAATTTACTTTAGGTTATTACATTATCCCACACTTAAAATAACGTTCTTCCTGGAATGTGGCTAAAACTTTTGTGAAATGTCAAGATGTGAACACTCACTACACGTCCTACACGTAATCTCAAGATGAACTTTTTTCTTCGAAACCCATTCAGTCATCTCGGAAATCATGTTACCCATCCTTGGAAGTCATAAATCACAAATAAAAGCTATGAGAAAGGTTAAAATGGAAAAAAAAATTCACAAAACGGCTAGGAGGGTCGTTACACAAGTGAAATGATATTTTGGGAATGTAATTAAGGAAATAAAAATGTGCTCTCTAATAACTTAAGATTCGTAGATGAGATGGTTGCACATTTGTACTCTATTGTTCATATGCTAGGTTATTCGAGATTATGTAGTATTTCTTTGTGAGGAACTGTACAATGTTTAAGCTTTGCTCATGTGTTATGAAATAAAATATTTTATGGCTTCTTCTTCTTCTTCTTCTTCTTCTTCTTCTTCTTCTTCTTTTTTCTTGTTTTTAACCTATAAACAAGTGATAAAATAAACAAGTGCATACTAATGACAACAGTACATAAGATAAAACCTAATAGGGTTAATTTCAAAAACCTGTGTGCAGGTCCCGGCTTGACTTCATAACAATGACTTACCTTGATTTTTTTTTAATTATAATTGGTTTTATCTTTAAAAAAGGTAGCTGATGAACTAAGCTCCCACTATGCACGAGGTCCATGGATGGGCCGGTACCTCAAGGTTCTATTGTACCCTACCTTATTCTGTGCAAGATGCTACTTTCACGAAATGTTGTTTCCACGGTTCGAATAGTGACCTCCGCGTCACATGGAAGCAACTTTACCAGTTACACCACCTCTAATGAAATTTAGAATTTGAATAATTTTCCCTTTCTGGCATTATATTTATTATAAACGTAATAATTATATTATGAATTTCTATTTTGAAAAATCGTTAGATTGAAAAACTTGATTCCCCTATGTGCCAAGAATCCCTTAGCTGCTGTCCCTCTTTGTTCTGTTTGCAAACAACAGGTTTTGCATTCGTCTATATTTCAATTCATCTATTCTTATTTCATGGCAGTGTTGTCTGTGTTATAAATCTTGTATATGTAACATATATGTGAATGGATGGTCGATACTGGCATGGCAGTGACATGGAACAAGTTCTTAAATCTGATCTCCTGCTAGTGGATTAAGGATTTCTGAGATCTGTTCTCATTGTAACTTATCATGTCAGTAAAAAAACCATTGTATCTTTGTATTTTTTATGCATAGATTTATTTACTTCCGAGAATGAAATATCGACAGTGCTTCAGATACTTGTTCTGCACTAGAGGCAACAAACATAATGTTGGTTGGTAATACTGTATTAATTCATATCAATGTTTAACATAAATAGAATATATGGAGATTATTGCATTTCATTAATTAAAACTACCAAGATAACAAACAATAAGAACAACATATCCAGTGGAATCCCATAAGTGGGGTTTGGGGAGGATAAAATGTATGCAGACCTTACCACTACCTCATAGAAATAGCGTGACTGTTTCCGGAAAACCCTTGTCTTTAAAAGCAAGCTGGGAAAAAAAGAGGAAAACGACTAATAATTAAAAGCAAATGATAGTATGTAAATACGATAAAAGTAACAAATATAAGACGAATAATGACAACACAGGATATAAAAACACGATTACTCCTACTACCAAGATAAGCTTGGAATATCAAATTATATTATTATTCCAAAATATAAATGTTAACTATTGTTTCATTGAAATTAAAATATGGGAGGCATACGTAAAAACACAAACCACAATGGAAGGTAGCGTTATGAACCCAAACCTGGAAAGTGGTCTCTAAAGTTATGCAAACTAATAATTAGAAACTTCGAAGAAATAGGTGAATATTTTAATTGCCTTTTTAATTAAAGGGAAAATGCACAAGTACCCCCCCAAACTATAACCAAAATTTCAGAGACACACTTAAACTTGAACTTGGTCCTATTACTCCCTTGAACTTATTTTCTTCGTAATTAAATACCCCTTTATTTGTCTACTTAGCACGCCTAAACAACTAAATTATATTGTGTGTAATATAGGCGCGGACCGCACATGCCACTTAGGCAAAGAAGAGGCATTAAATTACGAAAAAAATAAGTTCAGAGGGGTAATAAGATCAAGTAAAAGTTTAAGTGTGTCTTTGGAACTGTAGTTATTAATGTTAACAAATTAATATTTTGAATGATCTCTATAATAAAATAAAAAAAATCATCTAAATAAATATAGTTGGTATAGAAGTATATAAAAGATTTGGCCCCCTTGCATGAACACACGTTTCATGGATATTGCACAACTGCACAGTCGAAAAAATGAGTACTATTTTTTATTTCATTATATATGTATGCAATATCGGCATTTTAATCAAGTTTTGAAAGAAAAAAAACTAGAAGATCGGAATTTCTTACTTGAAGTCAAGTATCGAGTCGCGACATATCGCTCTCAAATTTTCTCCGCTAATATTTTTGATCTAAAATACACACTGAAATTTTTTTAGCTCGAACTGATCCCTAAAACTAATAGATCAGATTATATAATAAAATTTGGAGATATAAAATAATTATTATTTTTAAGTTTGTGTGTTATTTTTTTATAAGAAAACTTTAGATAAATATTTTGAGTTATTAAAAGTTGTAAGTTAAAATGCAGAATTACCCCCCAGACAATAACCAAAATCCTAGGGACACTTAAACTTTTACTTGGCCCTATTACCCCCCTGAACCTATTTTTTCCGTAATATAATGCACCTTTATTTATCCTTAACCACACGCTTAAGTTTTTTTGTGTAATACACGCGCGGACCCCAGATGCCACGTTGGCAAAGAAGGGGCATTAAATTACGAAAAACTAAGTTCAAGGGGGTAATAGGACCAAGTTAAAGTTTAAGTGTGTTTTTAGAATTTTGGTTATCCTTTGTGGCAATAATTGTGCATTTTCCCTTAATTACAACAACAACAACATTACTCCATTGCCTCAAAGGCTCCCGCCCACTGCGGGGTGGGGGGGTCGGATGTACACAACTTGACCCTTATGTTTAAAACATAGAGCAACTGTTTCCGGATGACCCATGATGAGCGTCGAAAGTTGCATTGACTAACTGCTACTTCACAATTGAATGAAGCGCAGACAGTTTAAAGAGCCATTTTGCTTTATTCCATCATACCCCAAAGCCAAAATATAGTGAATCTTTGGCTCCATCTGGCTGTGGAAAGGCATTTTCCCTTAATTAAATAGTTAAATTTGTTAATGATTTTTCTGCTTAGGGTTCCAGCAAGTACTTTAATCTTGCCAAGATTTGTGAAATAATAATATTAAGATAATCCAAGAGAGATATAAAGTTGGTTTAACTTATAATTTTGAGATTACCGTAGTACCAATTGGACTAGAGTATGACATTGTTTGAATATAGAAGAACTTCATTTAAGATGAAATAAAAATAATGTTGTTTTTGCTTCCAGTTGTTAAAAATAAAGGACATTTAGAAGATTTTCATTGGTGGAGATTTTAATGGTCATAGAAACCTCTAATGGCTTTGATGATGTGTATGGTGGCTTTGGTTTTGGAGAGAGGAATGAGGTGGAGCGTCTCTTTTGCACTTTGCTAGAGCTTTTGAGTTGGTAATTGCTAACTTGGTACTTTCCTAAGAGGGAGAACCACTTGGTACCTTTTGTAGCACCATAGCTAAGACTCAGATAGATTTTTTACTCCTTAAAAAGGGTGATAGAAGCCTTTGTGAATATTGCAAGGTTATTCTGAGTGAGAATCTTACTCCTAACACAAGCTTTTGGTGATGGATGTTAGGGGTGGGCAA
Source organism: Solanum ossicruentum (assembly GCA_025774065.1). Lineage (NCBI taxonomy): Eukaryota > Viridiplantae > Streptophyta > Magnoliopsida > Solanales > Solanaceae > Solanum > Solanum ossicruentum. The sequence goes on along the minus strand of JAOTQR010000001.1, from coordinate 10,725,782 downwards.
AAAAACCAGAAAACGAAAAAATCGAACCGAACTGAACTAATTTGGTTTTTCGGTGTTGGTTTTTTGGTTCTTGCGTTCTATTTCGGCTCTTTTTTTGGAAACTTTGATTCTATGGTTCGGTTCACGGTGTAAGGGTCTCGAAACCGTGGTGCACCGAAAAACTGAAGTTTTATTATATTAATAATTTAATACTTCTAAATTTTTATATTTAAATGTTAACTCAAGCCAAACCCAATTTTAACCATTGGAAGGAGCTTTAGTCATTATGGAAGAAAATCATTTGGATGGTGTGCTTTTTGTCGTATTCTTGATTGTTGTGTTTAGCGGTTGCATGGTTTTAAAGAATCATTTGCAGCTCCCATCAGTTAGTAAGTCCTCTGCACTTAATAATGTTCTAATTTAACCTCTGTATTAAGTAAGTTGATTTTTTAATTTTGTTTGTAGATGGTGATGCTATGAATTTACAATTATCTATAAAGTATATAATA
>JAOTQR010000001.1:10697540-10725194 GCA_025774065.1 Solanum ossicruentum | reverse complement strand
TATTCCTATTACTATTACTATTATTATTACTATTATTATTATTATTTATGTGTTATCATTATCTGTCGTATATGTGTTAGTTTTATCATATTTACATACTATTGCGTGCTATTCATTGTTAGTTGTTCCTTCTGTTCCCTCCCCTCCCCTCCCTTTTCTTTTTATCATATCTAGTTCTTTCTACTTATGGATTTTGAGATAAGGATTCCCAGGAAACAGTCTCTCTACTTCTATGAGGTAGTGGTAAGGTCTGTGTACATTCTACCCTCCCTAAACCCCACTTGTGGGATTTCACTGAGTATGTTGTTGTTGTTGTTGTTGTTTATTTTCTTAGCTTTATGGAGTTATTTTCTTTGATTGTGATAACAGACGTATGATGGTTGATGTTTGGGGTTCTTTTCTCCCTTTTCCTTCTTTATACCGGGATTGTTTGTAACGACTCTCAAGTCATTTTGAGAAATTGAGCTTTAAAAGATTTATTTTATAAATTTTAAAGGGGCTTTTGGACTATTGATAACTTTTGTTATTTAATTAAAGAGTAATTTTAGATAATTGGGTTAATTTGTGGACTAAAATGGTAATTTAGTTAAAATCCTATACCATATATCCTATATTAATTAAAATAAGTTAGTAAAATTTATTACTTTTAACACAGAGATAAAATGATTAAAAAATGAAGAAGAAGAAGAAGAACAAAAGGGTTGAGCAAAACCTAGGTACGGCGTGGAATAAAGCAGAGAAGAAACTGACGGCATATGCCTCCAGGTGAAAAATTCCATCAAACTTTAATTCCTATGAGCAATAGCTGCTGGAAATTGTCTTTAAAGGTTAAGGGAGAAAATGTAGTGGTGGAAGTGTGGCTGATTTGAGAGTTAACGACCATAACAATGATGGCTCAATCATTGGGTGTAAATAGATAAGGAATTAGTGGGAATTTTAATGCATCATGCGCTAATAGAGTGGAGCCTTGCATTATTGTATTTCCTTTCATTTCTTCGTGCAGGTTCTACGTTTGATTTTCAATTAATTTTTCTTTTAATTTATTATTTTAATTATCACATTATGAGTTAAGTCTTAATATATTAAAATAGATAATTAGAATTTTAGATGTATCCTACTATATGAATTTCATTAGATTTATGACATTTGAGAGGAATTGAGGCATAAATCTTAGGCTTGAAATTTAGAAATTAGATTATCTAATTAGATGAATTTTCTTTTGATATAGAATAAATATACAGTAATATGGGTATCTATGAACTCATTTTCTTATAAACGTTGTATAATTGATAGATTGAAAATATTTCGAGGCATTGAGGAGAGGAAAAGCATCGTGAATTAGCTTGGTTGACTCTGATTCTTCGATCGAGGTAGGTTATGGTTTGTTCTATCTGATAGAAGACTCTTAATAGCAATTGATAGTCATTGAGTAAAGTTGTGATATTTTCCATGCACTTAATTATTGTGGTTCGGCTGACTGATGTATTGTTGTGATTGGTCTGTAATCCTAAGACCATGAAACCTATAATCTTGAACTTGATCTCTCACAATGATGCCTTGAATAAGTAAGGCTTGTTGAAACCTTGGTAACGAAGTGAGAAATAATGATAAAGAATAATGAATTATATATATTAGATCGGGTGTCACGTTCCGACACATATATATTATAGGATCGAGTGTCATGTTCCAACACATATATATTATAGGATCGGGTGTCACGTTCCGACACATATATTATAGGATCGGGTGTCATGTTCCGACACATATATTATATGATAGAGTGTCACTTCCGGCACGATAATATAAGGGAAAACTTGTTAAAATAATTTAATATACTACAATTCAAAGAACCTATCTGTCAAAAGAAATGTGATGTGGAGGCTTGAGTCCTTATGTGTATCATTGTTATCGTTGATTTGTTGTGTCAACAAATTGGAATTCATTTATCAACAGATTTTTTTTCTCGGCGCAGCTGGGCCATCCTGGACTTGAACCAGAGAACTTGTCCCTGTTGTTGCTCCTTATTAAGTATTATGGTTGATTCCTGCTTTTTATTTTATTTTATGCATATTGATTTCTATTTTGAATCGGCTGATGATATCAACTCAGTATATGTTGCCCGTACTAACCCCTACTTGTACTTTTCTTATTTTGTTTTGTGGAGTGCAGCGAGTGTTCCACCGACTTCGACTCACCCTCAGCTCTAGTCTGTCTGCAGCACATCAGGTTCCAGAGTGAGCTATTTCTCTAGATCGCTTTGGATCCTATTAGTCTTGTCATGGTGTCCTTAGCTTTCGGACATAAACCACTTGTTCTTTCATTTTGGAGTTGATATTCTTAGACTTGGTATGTTGGTATTAGTGTCATTGATGTGATGACTTTCAGATTTTGGGAACATTAAGTAATAAACTTAGTAACATTGGGTTATTTATGCTTTAAGAGTTTAACCCTTTGATTATTATCATATTTTATAAGTGAATTGTTAGTATAAATTGGGGTGTGTATGTTGGTTTGCCCACCTAGGAGGGTAAGTGTGGGTGTCACTCACGGTCCATTTTGGGTCGTGACATTGTTCCTTTTATTCATTTTTTTTTGATAGACAAATTTGATAGCTTATAGCTCACTGATAGCTAGTTATTTCTGTGTTATCTTCGGCTAATGAATTGATTAAACGAATGCGTGAGATTAGATGGTTCATTTGGGGGCTAGCAATAGTCTTCGAGTGCCAGTTACGTCTAGGGTACCCTCCCGGAGCGTGACATACATTAAGAAAAACAATAGTAAAACATATTTCTAACATTCTTAATACATTCATGGGTGTTGTATAATTTGAAAAAGAAACATAACAAACAAGTCTACTCCATCCACTACGATTTAATGGGGATGAACAATTTAGTCGCCATAGTAATTTTATAGTAAATGTGTTCACATGTTATAGAAATTGTTTATACGCCTTATATTTCATGAATTTACACTTACTTTGTACTATCTTTTAATAATGTGAAGTTTGAGCAATATGAGTACAAAATTAAATTTATAAGGTCATGATTAAGTGTACCTCATAAAGTAAATCAGTAGAAACTAAATTGAAAACTGCGATGCTTCTTGCAGTTTCACCTGAAACAAAATTGAGAATTTTGAGTTGCGACAAAGAAGTAGAGTGAAAAGTTGTGCAATATCTAAACCTTGCAGTTTGACAATTTATGTTTTGAAATTTTTCACCAGATACCTCGTTCACTAACAAAAAAAGTTGTGCAATATCTAAGCTCTGCAATTTGACAATTTATGTTTTGAAATTTTCTACGAGATACCTCGTTCACTAACAAAAGTTTCTAAACAACAGCCAGAAAAAAGTTATATTCCGAACATAAATTTTATTGACGAAAGAAAAAAAAAAGCTAAATCTCAAAATAAAAATTGTATCAAATCAAGAAAGGACTTTTCTTAACCCATAATTGTAATGTTAGATTTTTCTTTAACCCAAAGGTTCAACCTTTTCATTCTCTTTGTAGGCAAAGAAAATACCACCAATAGTACATCACCAAGATACCGACTAAGGAAATTCAAGAAAAACATAAGGGAAAAAAGAAGAATAGATGAATAAAATTATACCTCAAAGGACAAGAAATTATTGAAACTTTTTTCGAGAATTGGAAGAGTAATCTTCTGCTCTTTTGGTAAAAAGACATGCTTCTAGAGTATGTCATGGGAGTAATATGGAGTAAGTTGATGAAATCAGTTGTATATTTATTCTAGAGAAGACTTTGTAAATGGTTAAAATAGAAAATACTTTCTAATCTGAGAGCAACCACGTAGTAAAAAAAGTATAAAATGTGGTGATACCTTCAAATATTGACTGGAATAGCTTAAAAAAAAGGAAGAGATGGTTGTATCTAGTTATAAAAAAGAACACGACATTTATAAATTAGCTTAGAGGAAAAGTAAAAAAATCATACCTCAGAAGTTAGTGTTTCTGTTATTGTTTGGATCCATGATTGAAAGTGTTTGGACTTTGGAGAGCAAGGGAAGAAGAAGAGAAAGTTGTGAGAGAGACAAAGGAAAAGATCTAGAATGGAAGAAAAGTGGAGCTGATAATTTGTTAAAAATATAAAAAATATCATTTTATCCTTCAAACTAAATAAGGTTAAAATAACGGGTCAAAAATATCTTCTAATTGTACAAAAAAATTTATAAATATTTTTCATCCATTTTTTCATCTAAAAATATCCTTTCATCCACCTTTTTTGATCACTTATACCATTCAAAATAACAACTCTTTCTTTTTTCTTTTCTTTCTTAAATAATTTTTTATGGAATAAAATAAATCCCCACCTTATTAGATTTTTTTCATAATTGTTTTTAAATCAAAACAATGTACCTCTTTAAAATCCCCAATTTATTTTTCAAAAGAAGATCTCGAAATTTTTTTTTAAAGTTCGTTTAGAATTTATAAAGAAAGATATTGTTTTAACTTGGATAAAATATTTGAAATTTTTTTTAAAAAAATTAAATAAACTAGTGCTATTAATACATATTTTGAAAATATTAAAAAAACTGCAAATAACAATAACAACAACAACATACTCAATGGAATCCCACAAGTGGGGTCTGTGGAGGATAGAATGTACACAAATCTTACCACTACCTCATAGAAGTAGAGAGACTGTTTCCTGGAAACCCTCGTCTCAAAAATTCATAAATAGAATAAACTAGATATGGCAAAAAGGAAAGAAAAGGGAACAGAAAGAGTGACTAATAATGAAAAAATATGTGATAGTATGTAATTACGATAAGATTAACACATATACAACAAATAGTGATAATACATGACATAAAACACGACTTATATTTTATTTATATAAAAAAACTGCACATACTTATATTTTATTTATGTAATATATTTAACCTTTTAAGGGTCAAAGTATTTTATTAGTAGCAATTTAGCTTTTTTTATTTTTTTAATTTAATGAATCTAAATAATTAATGTTATTTTATTATAACATTATAAAAATAAAAGCATACTCTTTGGATAAATTAAAACTTATTTTTTTCATTAATTTTATATCTAAAAGAAATCATTTTTAGATTTTTCTTCGTAATATATTTAAGCCAAAACAATATACATGCTTCATCATCCAAAAAGAAAACAAAAAGAAATTTAAAACAAAAATAAACTATTTAGTTTATTTTAAAATTATTTTTAAAAAAATTATATAATTTATCTAAGTCAAAAAAAATCTTCTTGGTGACCTCAAATCAAAACAAAAAAAATTACTAATCCTTTTTTTCTTTGGAGATTTTGAAGATGCATTTTATTTTGATTTTGATAAATTACGAAAGAAATTTAGGATCTAGAAGTTTATTTTTTTTATGTTCGTTTAAAAATTATGAAGAAAGATATTGGTTTAACTTGGATACAATATTTGAAAAAACTTTTTAAAAATACTCCTTCCATTTTTTTTTTGAAAAAACTTATAGAATTTCTTTTTTTATAAAAAAATAAGGATTTTAAAGAGGTACATTATTTTGATTTTTAAAAAAAATATGAAAACAAATCTAATAAGTTGGGGGTTTATTTTATTTCATAGAGAAAAATATCATAATAGATATTTAAGAAAGAAAAAGAAAAAAGAGAGGGTTGTTAGTTTGAAGGGTATAAGTAAATCAAAAAGATAGATGAAAGAGTATTTTTAAACCAAAAGATGAGTGAAGGGTATTTATAAACCTTTTGCTATAGTTGGAAAGTGTTTTTGGACCTTTTCCCAAATTACTAATAGATAATAACAACAATAGAAATACTAGATATGATAGAAATATTAGATAATTTGTGGCCCATAAATGGGCCCAATATGCTCCATTATTTTGCTTTTTTAAAAAAAATATGTATAAAATATATTATATAGTAATTTCACTTATTTTTTGTTGACATTAATTATTGCAACAATCACTTTTATATTGTAAAACTTTTGTGATCTATCATTTAATTTATTATTATTTTTTGCCATTACATAATGACATAAATTTATCAAGAATTGAAGTTAATCTATTTATTAGATTGAATTGAATTATATAATAACAATAATTTAGTGTGCGTTACTATTTCAAAGATCAATATTTTAAATTAAAAAAAAAAAGTTAAAAATACCCTTGGAGTATTTAAAAAGGTTCAAATATACCCCTCACCTCCCTATTGGGTTAAAAATACCCCCAAGTCAATCTTTTTGGTCTATTTCCACCCTTAAAACTAACAAATTTTTATTTTTTAATTATTATTATTATTTATTACATGGCATTTTTTTATTGGATAAAATTAAATTTATTTTTCTCCTTGACCCATATTGATTGCCCATGACCCAAAACCAATTAAAAAGATCTATTCTCTTCCCCTCTTCTTCTTCTTATTGTTCAAGATTTCTCCTCCTCCTCCCTTTCTCTATTTTGCCTAAACTTCTTCTTGCCTAATTATTAAGGGATAAACTTCTCCTTGACCCTTTTCCATAAATGATTTAATATTTGCTTTGATTTCATATTGATCATGAGTTGGAAACAAAAATTATTAACAATATAGAATTGATTTGTTGTTGTTGCTCTGTGGTAGAGCAGTCACATATAAATCAATTAGTGAAAATATATTCTCTGAGTATATTTTCAATAATATAAGGTATTTAATCTACATTTTATTTTTGAGATGAGAAGTTTTTAACAACTTCTTTTATACAAGCCCACTAGTGGTCTCCTCCGGATATATATTGTTATTTTTAATCAACATTTTTATTAGTATTTTATTTTTATGAAAATAAAATAATCTCATAAACATATCCACCAAACACCTGAAATTAGGCCCAAGGGATGTGGGTGGGGGGGTTCAACATGGTGTATCAAACCAGAAATTAGGCGAGGTGACAAATAACGAAAATGGCAGGTATCTGTTACTAAAATAATTTCAAAACAGGTTTCATTTGTTCAAATTGGGGGTATTGGTATTTTCAAAATTTCATTTTTGCTTCTCCTTTAATGTTATTATAGTGTTTGCCAGAATGGGAATATCTGATGATGAAGACCCTGGTCTCTAATGTAGAAGATGTCCTCAAGATTATCAAGTCAGATTATGAGAAAGCTTACTTTGTTACTAGTATTGTTGTTTATCCCTTAATAATTAGGCAAGAAGAAGTTTAGGCAAAATAGAGAAAAGGAGGAGGAGAAATCTTGAACAAGAAGAAGAAGAGGAGGGGAAGAGAATGGGTCGTTTTAATTGGGTTTGGGTTATGGGCAACCAATATGGGTCAAGCAGAAAAATAAATTTAATCTTATCCAATAAAAAAATGCCATGTAATAAATAATAATAATAATTAAAAAATAAAAATATGTTAGTTTTAAGGGTAGAATAGACCAAAAGGATTGACTTGGGGGTATTTTTAACCCAATAGGTGGGTGAGGGGTATATTTGAATCTTTTCAAATAGTCCAACAGTATTTTTAGCCCTTTTCCGTTTTAAATTTATTTCTCCAGTAGAAATTAGAACTAAGAAATGCAAACATGAAGTTTGACATATAATATACTTCATGCATCCCAAATTAATTGAATTTTGAGATTTTTTTCAATTTTCAAAATATCTGAATTGTTGAAAGTTCAAGATGAATGTTTGAAATTATTTTTTCATATTTTACCCTTTCATTTGTTGAACTTTTATATTTTCAAAAAGATAAACTACACTAATATTTATGACTTTACAAAGGACAATAATGAAAAGTATGATACAAATTTTATGCTTGACTATTTTTCTTAACATGTGTGTGTTACCTCACAAATTCAATTAAAAATGGGACAGAAAGGATATCTTAATTGATAACAAAAAAATATTTGCATACATATAATATTTATTTATTTATTTTCATATAAAATAATATCTAAACTTTTTTAAAAATATGAAATTAGTCATTAACTTCATATTACTCTATTGCTAATTGTTAGTAGCTAATATAAATTCGTCACTATACGAGTTTAGCGATGAACCTTACTGTTTTGCCACAAAACTTATCTGACGCTAAATTTAAAATTTTTAGAAGTGATCATTACTTAGTACTTCTATCATTTATATCTATATAATTAAAAAAAACATATATACTTAAATTATAAGTGTATTTTTGAACTTCTCTATTTAGAATTAAATTATTATTCTCTTATAATACATTTCTATTATAGTATATTTAACTACGTAGAGTGTGAATTTAGAGGACAAACATAAATACCAAATATATAATATTTTAATAGATTAGGATAAATGAAAGATATATCCTTAATTCTTTATGTTTCATCTTTTTATTGAAAGATGCTTCTAGTGACTAAAATAGAAAAATAATGTTTGACTATCAAGAAATTAACATAGCTATATTTATTATAAATTAATTAGTTTATTGTATACATTTGAGATTATCCTTTTTTAATATTATTCCGAATTTGAACATTTAAACTTTTTCTTTTAAATTTTCTCTATTAATAACTTTTAATCTTTCAATCAATATATTATCAAATTATTAATTTCTTGATAGTCAAATATTATTTTCTCTTTTAGTCACTAAATTTGATATTTTCTTTAAATTACATAAAAAATATTGATACGTTATTTTTAAAACTGTTTCAATAATTAAGATACGAATTTAGTAGTGGTCATATTGTAACGACCCTCAAGTCGTTTTGAGAAATAGAGTTTTAAAAGATTTATTTAATAAAATTTTAGAAGGGACTTTTTGACTAGTTGATAACTTTGTTATCTAGCTTAGGGATAATTTTGAATTATTAAGTTACTTAATGGGTTAAAGCGATAATTTAGTTAAAATTCTATACGATTTGTCCAATATTTAATACATAATTAGGTTAAAATAAAGAAGAAAAACAAAGGGTTGCATGAGAACTACCTCCGATAGCTATACGAGAGTAATCAAATTGCATCAGGTAAAGTATTTCAGGCATGCTTAAATTATATGTTTATGAATATTTGTAGGACATATATTATAGGATTGGGTGTCACGTTCCGACACAAACACACACATATTGTATCGGGTGTCATGTTTCGACGTGATAAAAATAAAGGAAAATATATTAAAATAATTTAATATACTCAATTTCAAAGAACCTATCTCCCAAAAGAAGTGTGATGTGGAGGCCTGAGTCCTCATATGTATCATTGGTTGGTTATGTACTTGTTCTTGCTGTTGCTACCTATTATGTGTTATGGTTGATTTCCTGCTATTTTCTATGCATATTGATTTCTATTCTAAGTCGGCCGATGATACTTACTCAATACATGTTGTCCTTACTGACCCCTACTTGTATTTTTCTTGTTTTTTATTTTGTGGAGTGCAACAAGTGTTCCACCAATTTCGACTCGCCCTCAGCTCTAGCCGATCTTAGCACATCAGATTCCAGGGTGAGCTATTTCTCTAGATTGTGTTGGATCCTATTAGTCTTGTAATGATGTCTTTAGCTTTCAGGCATTTATTACTTATTCATTCATTTTGGTGTTGATATTATATTTGATATTTTGAGATTAGTGTCCTCGATGTGACGACTTTCAGATTTTGGGAAACATTAAGTAATAAATTTAGTGATTTTGGGTTATTTATGCTTTATGAATTTAACCTTTTATTTATTATCATATTTTATAAGTGAACTGTTAGTATAAATTGGAATCTATATGTTGGTTCGTTCACCTAGGAAGGTAAGTGTAGGTGTCACTCACAGTCCGTTTTGGATCGTGACACATATTATGTAACTTAATATCAAAAATTTATTTACACAGTAATCCTTAAAAGTATTTAGGAACAAATAATAAAAAGGAACTATTCAAACACATTTGATTTTAAATTATTTTAAAATTCTATTTCTAAAATATGTCCAAATAGACTTATTATTTATTATTGTTTGTGAGACGTTAAATAATTAGAAACTCTTTACTTTAGCATACTTTAAAAATATCTTTATCGGTCCATAATAAAAGTAAGAACATGTATGAATTATTCTAGAGTTTTATTTTGATCATTAATTATTCAATTACTATTGTTGTACTTAAATAAAGTTAAATTTACCAAAATGTCATTGGTCATCCTTTTTCTATTTTTGAAGAAGAAAGGATGTTTCTAGATGGTGTTGAAATGACCAAACTATCATTGGTCGTCCTCTTCTTCACATTTCTATATAATAACAAAATAAAACTAGAGTTTTAGTTTTATTTTGACCATTGATTGTTCAATTACTATTTTTATCCTTAAATAAAGTTAAATTTACCAAAATATCATTGGTCATCCTTTTCTATTTTGAAGTAGACCGAAATAATATTTTTAGATAGTGTTGAAATGATCAAACTACCATTGGTCGTCCTCTTTTTCACATTTCTATAAAATAAAACTAGATAAATTTAAGGCCGATTTACATTAAATAATTTTATATTACTTTATCATTTGTTTCAAATGTTCGTATTGATATTGAAAATATTTATTAAAAAGTTAATTTTTAATTCTACAAAAATAAAAGAACCATGAAAGCAATTTTATTTCTATATATAATACTAATAATTATCTTAATTGTAAATTCTAAATTAAATTAATTAAAAAAATTGATATTGAAATCTTAATATCATGCCGTAAAAGAAAACATTGAATTTTATCCTAACAAAATAACCAATATACTTATTTTTCCTTTTTCGATTATTTTTCCTTTATTTATTTTTAAATTTTTTTCATTTTTGTTTTACATTTCTCAACATAGTCCTTTTTTATTGACATTTTCTTTTGTTATTCTTCTTTATTTTTTAACTCCTCATTTTCTTTATTTTGTACTTTAATATTTCTCAAATTTGAGTGTTAAATTTGTTACTTCAATTTTCTCTGTTAAATGTTTTATGATTTTAGATATTAAGAAAATATCCAAAATAAAAATGGAAAACTAATAACTTTTAATATTTTCATGAATACATTATCAAATTATTAATTTCTTGTTAGTCAAACATTATTTTCTCTTCTAGTCACTAAATGTGATATTTTCTTTAAACTAAATAAAAAATATCAATACATCATTTTAAGACTATTTTAATAATCAAAATCCCGAACTTTAGTACTGGTCATATTATGTAATTTGATGCCAAAAATATATTTACATAGTAATCCTCAAAAGTATTTTTAGGGGCAAAAAATCAACCATTCAAATACATTTTATTTTAAATTTGATCAACATTTTCATTCTAAAATATATCCAAGCAAGCTTAGCATTTATTATTGTTTGCAAATATAAAAATTACATTTTGTTATTGTTTTCTTAATATCTAATATTTTTATGTAGCATTTCTATCAATATTTTTAATATTTTATTTTAACACAATTACAAAAATATCTTTATGAGCCCATAACAAAAGTAGAATATGTAAGAATTCTTCTAGATTTTTATTTTGAACATTAATTATATAATTCTTATTTATCTTTCAATATATTAAAATTACTAAAATGCCATTAATCGTCCTTTTCATGACTTTTTTATATAAAAAAGATAAAAATGTAGAAATATATAATATACATATACAAATACCTTTAAATTGTTTACATACAAATCATTAACTTTTGATACACACACAAATAATTATATAATAGTATGTTTCATTGTGTATAATTTAATTATTAATTATATACATATACAATTAAATTATGCATATATATAATCACCGTATAAATATATATATAATTTAATAAATATATCTATACAAATTTGGCTCACACATAACTCATCTAACATTTGCATATTACAATAGATCTAAACTCTACATTAACAATCACAAAGAATTGCATTTTAATTACTATTCTCTCCGTCCAACTTTACTTGGCCTATATTGGTTTGGTACAGAAATTAAGAAGTAGTAAATGATGGGGTCATTTTACCAAAATACCCTTTGAAAATAATAAATATTATATCTTGAAAAATGTAATGGGAAAATGATTATAATTAATGATAAAGGTAAATTAGGAATTAAGTGTAAAGTTATCTCTTGATTTCAGAAATTAAACAAGTATTGTTGAACATCTCAAAATAGCATAGGAGCCAAGTAAAGATGGACAAAGGGAGTATATGAACTCCATGAATCAAGGAATTTATTACCATCAAGTAATTTAATGATCATGTTTTTAGTCTCACCGTTAAAAAATTAATATGTATAATTTTTCGAATAAACCACTTAATATATAAATAAAAATTTTCATACCAAACTTTACTATAGTTATGAAGTGTAATTAGAAAAACTATACTCATAAAATATTATTAAACTTATAATATATTTGTCATTCGTGAAATTTAATTTATTTAGTATTTTCTCATTCTTATTTTATGTGACATTTTTGATTTAGTATGATATTTAAGAATTATTTTTTTAAAAGTTATGGTATAAAAAGATGGAGAATCATTTTATTAATAGGTAAAAGAAAACTTTAATAAAGTATAATTGTTAAAGGAACATACTTTGGGATGGATTAAAAAAAAAGTATATAAAATAAAATAGAAAAAGTATTAAATGTTGAAAAATTATTTAAAAATAATATTTAATGCTAAGATAACATATGAAAAAAAATTGTACTTTTTTTTGACCAATAGAGTACTTCTTTTATATATATCAAAAAGTGATTTTATAACTTATAGACTTACGACAACACATAATTTCAAGAATTACGTTCTACGAGGTAGTTAAAAATCTTTAATTGCTGTTTAGTTGATTAGGAAAAGGTAATCCGACGTGTAGGCGAGTGGCAGCGTATTATCCTATGTGGCGCGTACACTTCATAGTTTGTACCGTCAAGGGGGTTCGGCGGGGGGGGGGGGGGGGTGTTCTCGTCTCAGTACTTTTTATTGAACTCCGCATTTCGCATCTCCCTACTCACTCCACAATCAACTCCGCTTCTTCCTTCACTCTCAACTCTATGTATGATAATTTTTCTTTTCTTTGGGGTTTTGAATTTGCTGAAAAAATCCAGTACAAATTTTATTTAATTGGTTTTGGGGTAATGCAGGAGATTGAGAAGATTTCTGATGTAGCACGAATTTGCTTGACACCCTTGACCTCCAAAGATTCTCAGGTAAGTTTTAGGGTTCTAAAATCTTTTGGTCGTTTGCCTGTTTTGTGATCGGTAATGAGTGTCTCAAACCTAATTTTTGTCTGCATGTAACTTTTGAGGTGAAATTGAAGTTTTAATCCAAAATTGATAGGTCAAAAACTAAACCTAATCCCCCAATTTCCACAAGTTGAATACAACCAAACAATAAAAATTAATTTCGAAAGAATGTGAATAAACCAATGATGTAGAAGTAAGATGTAGAAAGAAAAAAGAATTTGCCAACACCCAAACAAATTGGGTTTGATGTGACCAGAAAGAGATATATTTCTGGAATAAGAAAAACTCCAAATTTCCATTCTTGATGGTGGAAACCAAGAAACACAACAAACTTAGAGTTTGTAAAAGTAGCTTAATTTGCAAGCACTTGAGTTTCTTATATATATAATTTTTGTTTTTTGGCTATGTAGGTTACCTTTTCAACTATTACAAAAAATGATTTTTTTCTGTTCTAGTTTTTTAGTTTTGAAACTTCAAAGAATGGAACCTTGATAGAACCTTTTTGATAATACTTGATAAGAATCGGGTCGCTTGGATAAACAAGAAAATAGCATGGAAGAGAAAATATGAAGATAGAAATAGGAATTGAAAGATATGTGAAGTTCGAGAATAAAATCCCCAAATCTCATAATTAGTGCTATGAACTCTTTTGAATTTTTTTTTGAGAAAGAAAGTGCTACGAACTCTAAGTAGTCTTAGTCTCCAAAATTAGCTGATTAAAACTAATTATGATATTAATAGAGTCAATTTACAAACTTAGATTATAACTAACTATGAAACCTACTTTAAGCATGAATTTCAGCATCTTTTGCCTTATGAACACTTTTGAGTTTTTTTTGAGAAAGAAAGTGCTATGAACTCTAAGTGGTCTTAGTCTTCAAAATTAGCTGATTAAAACTAATTATGATATTAATAGAGTCAATTTACAAACTTAGATTATAACTCATTATGAAACCTACTGTAAGCATGAATTTCAACATCTTTTGGCCTTGAGAAAAAAAGGTTGGGGTCCCATGGAGCCTATGAGAAGGGGCCCACATGAGAAGCCCAAAGGATCATCCAAATAGGGACTTAGTTGCATGCCCAAAGTGCTGAAAGTTCAAGGCCAAAAGATGCTAAAATTCACTCCCAAAGTAGGATGGAATTTATGCCAAAGCTATTGGAAGTAGGAGTGTGGATTGGAGTAAATTTGGCCATTTCTCCCTTATCTTTGTTAGGTAGTTTTTCCATGTGGCCCCAATCTTTCTCCTCTTGGACTTGGACTTGGCCTTGGATCATGAAATACATGTAGCTTATAACACAATTCTTGGGCATTTCTTGGTTTTTTATTCCACGATAAATATCTTTTTGATTGTCCATTGAAACCTATCAATTTTGATGGAGGTATGCCACCATGGATGCTATCAAGCTGTTCCAACTACAAGTCCAGTTCTAGCACGTGCACCAGCAACAAAAAACTGGTCAATATTGCTGGATGGGGCTTAAAATCTTCTCTCAAGGACAATGAGTCACTTTGTTGAACAATTTCTTTTTTGGAATAGGAAGTCTGACTTAGGGGGTGTTTGGATGGCTTATTTGAAGTGGCTTATAAGTTAAAAGCCAAAAGCCATAAGTTGGGGACTCCCTACTTTTGGCTTTTGGCTTTTTTTGTTGTACTTTTTCAGCTTTAAAAAATTGTTTTTAAGCACTTCTTTGTGTTACCCAAACACTTCCAAAACTTCAAAAGTGCTTAAAAGCCAAAAACCAAAAAATTAAGTCAATCCAAACACCCACTTATTTCTTTTTGGAGCTTGTTATTGAATATTGAGCTACTTTTGTTAGTAGTGAATCACTTTTATGAATATAGTAATGGAAAATCATATTTAAAATAGACCATTACATTGGCAGGATGTTCCCAGAGTGCTCCTCCTCGATGTGGGAAAAGTGCTCAAACTCATATTGGTACTGCTGAAAATTCCTCGAATGAACTCACTTCCACTAGTAATGACATGGACTGAGTATTGGAATATGGCAACTGCCCCTTTCCTCATTCTTAGGTTTTGAAGGTGTTGTTTTGTCCCGGACAGTTGTGGTGGGGATATTGAATGAGTGGCTAGGGAGAACTTATTAAGATTTAGAGAATTGTGGCGGTTTCTTTTGAGGGAAAAGATAAATTCTTACAACTGCTAAATAATCTTGATAGAGATGTTGAGGCAAGAAAAATAATCGGGGTTGAGAGAGGGATTGGCCAGACAATGTGACATAAAGGTTGCAAGGGAAGTGCAGAAGGGGAAGGTAAACTTGTGGTGTAAGATAGGGAGGTTTAAGGGGAGTGAAATGAGGGATAGGGGAACAGGGTGAGGAGTAGAATTGGAGGAAAAGGAGGAAGTGGTGAAGGGATGGAAATAAAAATGCAGTTTAGGATGTCGAGATCATTAGCTGGAGCGTGACGAGGCGAGGTTTCTTTTGTTATGGTATGAGAAGACAATAGAGTTTGTGGAATGGAAGAAAAGGGAATTCTCATTAGCAGCTCATTTTGAAACCGTGGGAATGGGATGAAGTGGTGATTCAATGGGTCTATGGCCTTGTGGGGGAGGGTTTGAAGGTGGTCTTCTAGGAGGAGATGGTGAATATTATGGGGGATTGGAACATTCCATGAGTAGTAGAAGGGGATCTATTACAATTAGGTATCCAAAAGAGATGGTGTGTGTGGAATTTTCTAAAATTATGAAGGAGTTCATTAGCCTTTCCCTATGACCATCCATTAATAGGTGCTAGCTTCTCATAAGCTGGATCAGAGGAATCAACATCCCGGTGAGTTCTTGGTGTCCACTTCTTAGGGAGTTAAATCCTAATGTGATTCAAATTAGGTATCTATTACAATTAGGTATCCAAAAGAGATGGTGTGTGTGGAATTTTCTAAAATTATGAAGGAGTCCATTAGCCTTTCCCTATGACCATCCATTAATAGGTGCTAGCTTCTCATAAGCTGGATCAGAGGAATCAACATCCCGGTGAGTTCTTGGTGTCCACTTCTTGCGGAGTTAAATCCTAATGTGATTCAAATTCCTTGTCAAGGTTGACTTTGGACTATTCACCTGTCACACTAGAAGGTGGGGAAAGCAGTATGAGAGCTCTTTTGAGATTTGAAAACCTGCGGCAGTGGACTTTAAATTTTGAAGAGCGGATGATGGGGTGGTGGAATAGCTATGAATTTGTGGGAACATGTCCTTTAAACTTGCAAGCAAAGATGAAGCTACTTGAGAGGGACATTAGAGTGTGGAACAAAGAGTGCTGGAAAGGGTAGAGGTAAAGATAAAGGTGATTATAAGTAAATTTGGGGGACTCAAGAAAAAAGGAGTGAAAGAGTTGGTGGAAAGGGAAAGAGAGAAGAAAGAGGAGTTGAAGAGTGAAATAACTTCTAAGAGTGAAATAACTTCTTTGGCATTAGCTTAAGAGGCTTGTTGGAGCCAAAAATCCTAGGTTTTATGGTTAAAGGAGGGGGGATCGGACACAATTTTTTCACATGGTAGCAGTGACAAATTGGAGGAGAAACTCTATAGAATCGGCAGAGGTGAATATGGTGATCCATTTCTACAAGTGTTTGTCTAGGGAGGAGGCTGTTGGAGGCCTAAAGTGAAGGGCTTTGAGTTTAACCAAATAGGGGAGGACAATAAAGGATTGTTAGTGATGGCTATTAGGGGCCGATGAAGACAGTCGAGAGTTGTGCATACCTAAATTGATAAAAAAAGTAATTCTTGTCATTGGTTGCAATTTGCATCAATTAAATCTGTTTGAGGAGGACTTTATTTTAGTTTTGGATGAGTTGCAACCTAATCGATCAAATACTCCCTCTGATTTATGTGGTATAGTTGGAATTTCGAGAGTCAACCAAGTTTTTTTTGACTGAAGTTTCTTAATATATCTTTTAAATATTTTAAGTTGTTAATTGTTATGATTTATAGTTCTTTTTACACTGTTTTTAAATATATAAATTTTAGTTTAAAAATCTTAAAGCTTCTATGTTCGAATTCACAGTCAAATTTTAAAAGTTTGAATTTAGAAATTCTAATGGTGTCACATAAATCGGGACATATGGAGTATGAAGTTAAAAGACTCAAATATTTCGAAAATTATGTGGGTAAGACTCAAATTATTGTTTTTTTTGAATCTGGTAACATGGTAAGACTCAAATTAATTATGAATGATTGTCAAGGGAAAACATAATTATCCTTCTATCCCTCTTATTTTAACATCACAAATAATTAACATATTCATTTTAATGCTAAAATAATGATTAACTACATGCTAAGTAGCTAAAATAATGATTAGCTAAATAGTTTAAGGAGCTGGAAAATTATAATAGTGAATAGTTCATGTTTAAATTTGGGAGCCAAGTCATTTGATCAATTCATTTCCTTTTAATTATTGGTCTTGGATTAGTGATTTTTAGTTTTTAAATTCTGATTTGGTGGTGTGTAGTGGTGGCTACACTGAAGTTGGTAGCCATGGCATGGTGTGGTGGCTACATGGAAGGGAACTTGATGGAGAAGAGGAAAGGCAAAACTGAAAAGAAAGAAAGATCAATTAAAATAAAAATGAAGAGAAAATTAGAAATAGGATTTAAAAAAAAAAGAAAATGAGGTGGCATCAAGTGATTGGTGCTTGTGTTCACATATTGTTGTAAAACTGGTGCTTGCCAATAAAGGGGTATTTACACCCTTTCAAATAATTATTCGGGGGTCTTAGGACCTCGGCAAAGTTTAAGTGGTTAGTGGTCAATGGATAAAAAGGGACAAGTCCTTTTTTGGGGGGGGATATGTACTATCACAAGGAAAGAACACAAGGGCAATCTCCTCTTGCTTTTATGTCAGACATGAAGAAAATTTTGTTTTTGAGCTTTCTGTGTGAGATTTGATGGGCTAACTTCTTGAGGAAGGACTAAAGCCAGAACAAGTGGTGGAGAATAATACCCCAATGCATTTTGTGGGGTGTTTGGAGAGAAAGAAATGAGAGCTGTTTTGAAAAGATAGATCCAACTCCATTCAAAAAGTCAAATGGAATTGTATAGAATCTTTTTGTTTTAGGTGTAAAGAGATAGTTTAGAAGATATAGATCAACTTGTAGATTTATTAGGATCACTGTAAGTATTTCCTTTCATTTCTGTGAAGACTCCAGCATGTCCTTACTGCGACATGCTGAGGAATACAATATTACCGGTTTCAAAAAAATTTGATGGGCTAACTTTTGCTTTGATGATTGCTCCATGGAGCTTTAATGGCAATAATTGACGTTTACTTTGTTGAGTTATGTAGGGGTGCTCAATTATTCTTCGTGCTGAACAATTTCGAGTTCTTTTCAGGCTCACATTGTGAAATGGTAAATTTATCTCGTTTCTTGATTCTCTAATATTGTAGAGTTTCTCGACTGCCTTCTGGTCGTAAATATCAGAAAATAAAGTACATGATCCTTCTTTATTCATATTTTTGATACAACAACAACAACAACATACCCAGTACAACAACAACATACCCAGTAATTATTCATATTTTTGATAAATGGAGGAAAAATATTTATACTTTGTTTGAATTTCTTGTTCAATCCCGTGCAGGACAAAAATCTTTCTGAAGAAGATAGTGACAACATTGACTGGGATACTGAAGATGAGTTAGAAATACAGGATACAACATTTTCCTCATGCAGGGATTTAAGAACTACTGGACAGTATGCTATTACTGGTGATGGGGAGGTAAATGCTTTTAGCCTATGCTTATACCCTACTGTTATTTCTTGTCAAGGACATCTTTTTTGAGACAAAAAGGAGGAGGAACTTCGAGAATAGTTTATAATATTGCATCTCAACTTATGGTGTCTTTTGGTCTTCTCTTACATGAAGGCAAGCTCATCATCAGCATCTGGCCAGTCCAAGTTCATTCAAAAGTTTGTAGTGATGGGATTTCCTGAAGAGTCTATTGCAAAAGCAATAGAGCAAAATGGTATCTGAATTTACCAAGTCTTTATACAACTTAAAAATCGATTTTACAATTACAGTATTTATGTTACTTGACTTGGGACTGCAGGAGAAAATTCAGATTTGGTGCTGGATGCTCTTTTGACATTAAAGGTGCGTAATGTCTGCCTCGTTGTTTGCGAGCTGTTCATTTTAGATTGTGTAACAAAGGGTAACTATGTGAAGAGAATGAAAATATTCTTGGTCAATCCATCCCTCCTTTGGCAACCAGCTCATCTAATAGTTACCTATTAAGATTTTAGAAAATTGTATACATGGCAAGAACCCATTCCTTGTATACATAGGATAAGTTTAGAATCCCTACTAATTACTCTTTCCTTTTAAGACTACTTGTAAACACTAAATGAAACTCAACAAGCAATTCATTCCCGAACTCTCTCCTATCTTTTCTGAACATAATACCGGAGACTCTTAAGATCTTGGTAGATACTCAAATTGCTTCCGTAACTAGAGGGTGATGCCAGTCATTATGTGTTGCCGGCCAGGCCACTCGTTTTTCTTTTTTTTTTTTCCCTTACTTCTGGTGTCTAGCACAACTCCTATATCCAGCAATTGGTTTTCCTCTCTGCATTGACGTACTGTTCATCTGTTCGACTAACGCTTAGGTGCAACTATCTCTTCGGCTGCCGGGGCTACTACTTTTTACGTGACCTACATCCTCCTTTGATATTAAATTTCTATATGAGTTGAGGGTTTGAGTCCCTACTTTGAAATTTCTATATATTAGAGCCAAGAGTTTGGGGTTGAGTTCCTACTCTGAAAATTGTCTCCCTCTTCTAATGCTTCCCCTAATTCTTTTTCTGCTAAAGAATAATGGTTTTCTCCTGTCCAAATGTTGCTCCTTTTTATTACAAGTAGAAAAGACTTTGAAACCACCTCTCTATCTCTATGAGGTAGTGGTAAGGTCTGCGTACATTTTACCCTCTCCAGATCCACTTGTGGTATTTCACTAGGATGTTCTTGTTATTGCAAAAAAGACATTCCTTTCTTGGAAAAAAATCTTTTCCTTCATAATCTCATGCAAAAGCAATTTCTTTTAATTTCAAAAACAAAAATAAATGGTGGTGCAGACCAATAGAACGGGATCCTCCCTTCATTGTATGTGAAGATCAAACACCTCATTCTCATGCCCATTTGATATGTGATAACCAATCTTCAATCCAATTGCTTTGAATACAGTGTTACATGATAGATGGAACATATAGAAATAGATTGTATTTTGATGCAACAAAAAATTGAATTGGGGTGCATAGTGACTGGTTTCATGAACTCAAATGATCGTTTACTTTGTGGATCTAGAATTTAGTTTGCGGAGAAGCCCCTAAAATACCCCTCAACTATTTAAATTGGTACAAAACTACCATTCATCCACCTTTTGGCCCTCAAATACCCCCCACATCAAACTTTTGGCTAAAAAATTCCCTCGACATTAACCTATTGTTCATATTTGCCCTTACTTTTAGTGATTCCTTTAAAGTAAATTATTAAATATTTATTCATTGTATGGCCTAATCTAATTGGTCCAAATTTAAACCCTTTCAAATAAATGATAAAAACCACATATGATTATATTTTGACATGATACGCTCGAAAGTAGTATTCAAAAATATCAATTTCATAATATCTTCCTATTAGCCTATATTAAGTCAACCCTCCATTTATTAAGCCGACTCATAATTGGGGATCCAACTAAAGTACATACTCGCTTTGCTCATCTAAAAAAAGATTATTATTTTTTATCAGTATAAAATTTTCTATCAAAACTCGGGTAAGAACGGTGGGAGGAGACTCAGAGTATTTTCCTGTTGAGATGGGACTCCACCAAGGATCTATGTTGAGCTCTTTCTTGTTTGCCTTGGTGATGGATGAGCTGATGCGATCTATCCAGGAGGAGGTACCATGGTGTATGCTATTTGCAGATGACATAGTACTGATTGATGAGACTCGGACTAAAGTTAATGATATGTTGGAGGCCTGGAGACACGCCGTGGAGTCCAAATGATTCAAATTGAGCAGAACCAAAACTGAATACTTGAAGTGCAAATTCAGTGTTGAGGGTTGAAGCAAACTTTGATGTGAGGCTTGCTACTCAACCTATCCCCAAGTGGGAAAACTTTTAGTATTTGGGGTTCATCATCCAGAATAGTGGCGATATCAACTATGATGTTACACATCGTACTGGGGCAGCATGGACTAAATGGAGACTTGCATCTGGAGTATTTTGTGATAAGAAGATACCATCTAAACTCAAAGGTAAGTTTTACAAATTGGTGGTTCGACCATCTTTGCTGTATAGGGTAGAGTGTTGGCCAATAAAAAATGCACATGTCCAGAAGATGTATGTCGTAGAAATGAGGATGTTGAGATGGATATGTAGTCACACCAGGAGTGACTAGGTTAGGAATGAGACTATTTGGGAGAAGCTAGAGGTGGCTCTGGTGGCTGATAAGATGAGGGAAGCGAGACTGCGATGGTTTGAACATGTGCAGAGAAGGAATACCGATTCTCCTGTTAGGATGTGCGAGAGGTTGGTTTTAGGAGCTACACGGAGGGGTATAGGTAGAACGAAGAAGTACTGGGGGGAGGTGATCAGACATGATATGGTGAAACTTGATCTCACTGAGGACATGACCCTAGATAGAAAGAAGTGGGGTCGCGAATTAGAATAGTGGGCTAATTGGTTGGTAGGTTTAGGTGGTTATCTAGTCATGGGGTATAGTAGGGTAAAGGAGTAGTAGTGTTTTATAACATGTGTTGTCATTATTTGTTGTTTACGTGTTAATTGTATCATATTTACGTATTGTATGTACTTTTGATTATTAGTCATTTTTTGTTGTTCCCTTTGTTTTACTTTTTATCATATCTAGTTTATTCTGCTTATGGGTTTTTGAGACGAGGGTTCCCAGGAAACAACCTCTCTACTTCTATGAGGTAGTGGTAAGGTCTGCGTACATTTTACCCTCCCCAGACCCTATTTGTAGGATTCCACTGCGTATGTTGTTGTTGTTGTTGTATTGAAGTAATTTATTACATACTTTTAATACGGATTAAATCATTTTTATTTCATTTTTACTTAGCACCGAAAAATCGTTTTAGAAACAACGAAATAAATCTAACCGAAGCTGAAAAAATCGAACCGAACCGATCTAGTTTGGTCCGGAGTATGGTGCTCAATTTTAAAAAAAAACGAACACCAAAAAACCAAACAGAACTTCAACAACACCGAATCGAAGAATTGAACGCCCAGCCTTAATGGACGTGGAGATTAAGAGGGATAGGAGGAAGAAGATCTTTCATGATCGGTTGAGGATTAAGCAGGGTTGCTTGACTCCTGCCCTTTCTCGTGAGATTTTGGAGAAATTGATTGGTATAACGCCTCGAGTACTAGCGGGGATATGAACACCATGTGGGATAGAACAACTAGTTGCTAGGGTTATTGATGGGTAAATTGGGTGGTCATTGAGGAGATTGGTGGTGGAAAAGAGAGGTCCAAAGCAAAGTGGAAGCAAAGAAGGTTGCTTATTTAAAGTTGGTGAAGTATGTTGACAGAGAAGAAAAACGGTTGTGTTAGGATGTCTATAAGAAGAGGAGGACCAAAGCTAAGCCAACGATTACAGTTGCTCGGATGGCAGCTATCGAATGCTTGTATTATTTAGATAGGAGGCAAGGGCATGGATATGAAGTTGTATAGGCTCGCAAAAATGAAAGAGAAAATCTCATGATTTGGATCAAGTGAAGTGTGTCAAGGATGAGGATGGAAAGATGTTAGTGGAAGCATATTCTCTTAAGCGAAGATTGCAAGCATACTATCATAAACTATTAAACGATAGAGGGGACAAAGGTATTGTGTGGGGTGATTTGGCACATTCTGAAAGACTTCAGGACTTTGAGTATTGTAGGCACTTTAAGTTTAAGGAGGTTGCTCATGATACTAGTAGGATGTGTAGGGGGAGAGTGGCCGGACCCGATGAAATTTTGATGGAATTCTAGAAGAGCACAGATAAGGTAGGTATGGAGTGGTTGACTTGGTTGCTTAATACCTTTTTTAAGTTGCTAGAAATTCATGACAAATGGAGGTGCAGTACTGTGGTTTCTCTATTTAAGTATAAGGTGATATCAACAACAACAACAACATTACCCCATTAACTCAAAGGCTCCCGCCCACTGCGGGGTAAGGGGGGGTCAGATGTATGTAGCCTGACCCCTATGTTACTGTTTTCGGATGACCCATGATGAGCGTCGAAAGTTGCATTGACTAATTGCTACTTCATAATTGAATGAAGCGCAGATAGTTTAAAGAGCCATTTTGCTTTATTCTCCATCATTACCCCAAAGCCAAAAAATAGTGAATCTGTAATAATTACAGACGTATCAAGTTGGTAAGCTATACTATGATGATTTGGGAGAGAGTTGTAGGGAAGAGAGTGATGAGCGGGGTGTCCATTTTCAAGAATCAATTTGGGTAGTTGTTGTTGTAATATACAACATCGTGTTGAAGTAGCTGCTAGTGCGTATGTAGTATGAGGACGAAGAATCTTGTATTAGTAAACCATTTTTAGGTTCATAACCTGAACCAAGTTGGTATAGCCAATTCTTTGATAATGGTTGACCATATCAAAATTTTCATTCGTATATACTCATGGATAATTTTCTTGCTCTTAAATTTTCTTTCTCTTTGACATGCTCATTGCAAAATTTACCATTTGTCTCAAGTCTGACCAGGCCAAGATATTTTGTCTCATCTTCGTTTTCCCTGCAGTTTGATGTGCCTTCTTTATGTGGTTTTGATACTTCTATCACAGTTATCGGAGCTTGTCAATGTGGAAAGTTATGGGGACTGGATACGTCTCGTTGCCGAATTCACTTTGAGATCTTTGCAGTCTTGGCAGGTTATCTCTTTGTAACTGGATTCAAGAATGGCCTTTGGTCATTAAATTTTAAGTCTGTTTTTACCAGATTTCTTATTTTCCCCCCATGATCAGTGGGCTAGCAGCAGTATTTACTACCTTCTCGGGCTGTGGTCTAGATTGGTTTCATCGGTTCCATATTTGAAGGGAGACACACCAAGCCTGCTTAGTGATTTTGTGCCAGAAGTTGTCAAAAGTTTTATCACATCTCGATTTGGTTCCTTTCAGGTAGCACTGAATCGATTTTGCATGTGAGGTTGCATCGAGAGTTATCATATTAAGTTGGTGCATTTGATTTACCTTTTGTTATGTTTTGTGTTGCAGGGTGAAGTCTCTGATCTCTCAGAGAACCCCCTTGACAATGTTGAACTTCTTCAAGATCAGCTTGATTGCCTTCCTAATCTTTGCAGATTTCAGGTTCGGACTCTAAAATATTGACGCTTTAAAGATTATGAAAATGTTCTGAAAGCTGCTCGACTTTCTGTTTATTTTTTTTGGTTCAGACTGCTTAGTATATGTTTCCACTGTTGGTTTTTGACTTACTGAATTTGCTGAATTCTGTTTTGTTCAATGCAGTATGAGAGCTGTAGCTCATACATTATGCAGATAACTGATCCTCTGCTTCAGATGTATATGGTATGCTTAGATCGTCATCTTTAATTTGTAAGAGGTGAAGGCCCAGTGGAGCTGATGTGTTTGCAGTGATACATTTGTTTCTGTTTGAAACAGGAATCTGCTGATCCCCAGGTTCTTACAGTGGTGGAAACAAAATTTGCTTGGATAGTTCACATTATTGCAGCTATTGTTAAAACTAAGCAGCTTAGTGGATACAGGTATTGCCACTCCTATTTGCTTACTTTATTGTGTTATGAAACTAATATGTGTGCTATCACCTAATTTTCTCTCATGTATATTTCCACTTTCAGTGGCGAATCTCAAGAAATCCATGATGCAGAACTTTCAGCACGTGTACTGCGGCTGATAAATGTTACTGATAGTGGTTTACGCAGTCAGGTTCGTTCAAATTTTCTCCTGATACTCTCACAATATAGCATTAAAATGTAGAGAAGTTTTTTTGTCATGTTCAGCTGAATTAAAATGATGGGGAAACTCTTTTGTGTATTGTATTCGTTGTTTTTACCTTAGCAACTTGATCAAATTAGCATATATTGGGTGACATTTTTGGTACTCGCATATTGTTTATGTCATTCTTCATATAATGCAGAGATATGCAGAAACAAGTAAACAACGCCTTGATCTAGCTATTCTTGTGTTCTTCCAGAACTTCAGAAAGTCGTATGTTGGAGATCAGGCAATACATTCATCTAAGGTACACAGTTGAAATTTATTTGCTATCATACCCAAGTACTAAGCTTCTTATTTCATTTCTTACTGGGTATTTAATCCATTTATTCCTCTGCAGCAACTATATACTAAATTGGCTGAGCTTCTTGGGCTCCATGATCATATGCTTATATTGAATCTCATTGTTGGGAAGATAGCAACCAATCTTAAGTTTTACAGCGAGGTAATTGTAATAGTTGATTTCTTGTGATTTTTTCGATGAACGTGACATTATTTCTCTTCTTTTTATTAGAGTGATGAAGTTATCAGTCAAACACTAAATCTCATGTTGGAAATGGCTTCTGGGCAAGTATCACCTTACTATTCTTCTCAACTTCTTTTCTATTATTAAAATTAAGGACATCTCGTGGCTCTTTATAATTAGCTTAACCTTCTTCAATTGACAGATATATGACTGCAAAACTTCTGATAAAGTTGGATACTACTCAATTAATAATCTCCAATCGGAATGTAAGTATTGTTTGTAACTGTGATATATTCCTCTCTTTTTCAAGTTGTTCCTAAACATTTGCGGCTTTGGTCTGATACTTTAAGTTCTGCATATTTAGAGGGAAGAATTCCCCTTTTTGGGGGACTACAGGTGCTCTCGTAGTAGAACTACCTTCTACTATATTATTGGCTTGTTGATCTTCATGGAAGATAGCTTTTTGAAATTTAAAGCATCAATGGATCCACTACTGCAGGTATTCATGTTTTCGGGACGGTGGTTACAGTAACGTTCTTATTTTTCTTACCTTGAATAGTATGCGAAATGGTTGTTTCTCCTCAGCTTTCTTTCTGTTCAATTGTATCACAAACTTTTCAAATCTCTTTTTTCCGTGAATTAATTGCTCCTAGTACTTTGTTTTAGTATTAAAATTCAGAAGCTTTACTTATGTTTCTGTTCCTCACTCTGATCATTTGGCTTTAATGATGCAATAAAAGGTCTTGCTGAGTCTGGAATTGATACCAGATGCCTTGTTTCACACTGATGATGTTAAACAAGCATTAATTGGGTTGATGAGGGATCTTAGAGGAATTGCAATGGCTACAAGTAGGTTAGTAGCATGGTCAATATCAATATTTTCTGTTGAGGGACAAGACTTGAATATTCTTCACACTAATTTTTCCTTTGTTCTATTCCTACCATTCAACAGCCGAAGGACATACAGTTTCCTATTTGATTGGTTATATCCAGCACATATTCCTCTACTTCTTAAGGCCATAACAATATGGGCAGATACTCCAGAGGTGAGAATACACAATTGGACATACTGCTCTGGTGATTACATAAGCTTGTCCATGATTGGTTATAGTTGCACCCCTTCAACCCCTACCCCTACCTCACCATGGTTCTCTTATCATCATCATCAACATTGTGTGCCTACAGTTGTTTTTATCCATATATTCTTGCGTGGTCCGTAGAACAGCCTCCCTACCCCACAAATGCTGGGGTAAGATATGCATACAACCTACCTTCCCCAAACCTCGCTTGTGGGATTGCACTAGGTATGTTGTAGTTGCTTGATAACAGAACACTTAATTCTAGAGGTTTTTTTGTGTTTTTGAAAAACAAATGCTTAAGGTGTCAAATATTTGTAATGATTCAACTAGTGAAAGTAACTTTTTGGGAGTTATCATGTACACATGCAGTACCTTGTGGTAAGCAGTTAAAGTGTACTGCATTAAATCCTTCTAGGGTTTAATTGTCCTTCAGAGCAGTAGAGTTAGCTCATATTTGAGCACTGGCATGGTGTTTTGAAGTTAAAAGCTATCAGGCACAACTCTTGGGGGGAAGGGTGGTCTCCTTTTTTCTGGTGATCGTAGTTTCTTTCCGGCATCTAGCCAGTTTATTTACTAATCATCTCTCTCTGGTTAATCTATAAACTGTAGTAGCTTTTATAGGGGAAAACAGAATTTATGGTGCTTTGGAATTTAAGTCTTTTGATATCACCAGAGCTGAAGTCTTATTTGATTGGGTAGAACAAAGTAGAAATTTGATGTGCATACATTCAGCTGGGAAATCATGGAATGGTTGGTGTTTGTGTTATGGGAGGCGTCAAAAGATTCTGGTACTTGCGTAGAAGGTTGAAGCTAAAAGAACAGTGGGCAAACTACTGCTCAAGAGAAAAAAAAGCAAATTTGGAAGATTTATCAGCATAGTGACAGTGCAACAACAACAACAACATACCCAGTATAATCCCACAAGTGGGGTCTGGGGAGGGTAGAATGTACGCAGACCTTACCA
>JAOTQR010000001.1:10659729-10697440 GCA_025774065.1 Solanum ossicruentum | reverse complement strand
CCCAGACCTTCATAGTGTGGCTTAACAACTTGATACCCCTGTAATTGTTACAGCTTTGAATATCTCCCTTGTTTTTGACAGTGCACGGTGAAAATAATGTGAATTATTATTCCACAGATTGCATCCAATGCTGGGTAGGGCAACATAACATTTAAGATTGACAACTTCATTAAAGGATACAAAGGAGCCTTTATTACAAGTATTCCTAGGAAGGCTGACCCAAAGATCCGTTGTGAAAACTCAGTTAGGGCTATCAAGTGGGAGACAAAGCTGAAGCTCGAATCAACACCAGCAAAAACACTACCATATCTGGAGGAGCTGTGAACTATGACATGGCTTGCCAGGCAGGTGTGTTGTTGGGACTTCCTATATAGATCTGAAGGAGAAATCAATGCTAGCAGATACGCGAGGTGGTCGGTGAACATCTAGATGAATGTTTTTGGAGTGAACATATATGCAATGGGTGGTTGACCTTTTTATTCGAATTCCAAAACAAACACATGCAAGACCACATTTTACAGGGGAAATGGTGCTGGAAAAATCTGAAAATTCATCTGGGTGGTCTCCGATGGCTGGATGCTGCTTCTACATCCAGTATAAGGCTTCGAGATGGGCCTTCCTCAACACCTCTGGGCAGATAAAATTTTCAAAACCATCGGCCACATTTCTTTGCCTTGAGGGCCAAAAGTTAAACATCAGCACAAAATAGGAGCAAAAAGAGTGTCACTGACCCTGGTTCCAGTTACGCAAAAATTGAGCTCCTGTTTGGACAAACATGCAAACTTTGACAAGGGAGCCAATGATCCAATTTTAAAAGCAGGCCGACTTTACTTGTTGAGGCGGCCCGCCCATCCCTTTAATCTAAATCAGTTGGATATAAACTATAAAGAGCCATATTCAAAAGGACCCAGTGTTGGTGGTGATCGAAGTTCAGTTTAGACACCAGTTTCTTCAATAGCAATTCTGGAGATTTGCCGACCCAAAAAAAGTGAATGACAGGGGGAACCTTGAAGAAGGGGATGGTTACAAAGATGCAATGACAAATAAAGAAGGGGAAGGAGCATGGATTGACAGTAACAGAGATCAACAAGACATGGAAATGGTCGAGTTAATTGAAGCTGCTTCGTGGACAATAGAGGATGCTGAACCTTTAAATTTTAATACATCAATTTGAAATGATAGATGCATCACTGTAGGTTCATTGAATTATGATAAAACTAAGAAAACGGTTTGGGATTAACTTCCAGTGATGCGAGAAGGAGGCTTCGGCACTTCTCCATGAAGATTGATAGCAAAACACAAGGATTGTCTCTTCTCATATTAGGGTAGGCAACCCCAAATGTGGTAAAGCAAGTTTTGGGAATGTGAGATGGTGGAAAGATTATCTTACACTTTGACCTTCTGGTTTAAATCAAGGTCTCAGGATTTCAAATGGTACATGAGAGGAATTTATGCTCCAAGCTTTAAAAAGGTAACAACAAGAAGTTTGGTGGAAGATTGGGGCTGCAAGGGGACTGTTCACAGGGCCTTGGGTGAAAGGGGAGGATTTAAACAGTCATATTTCCTTCAGTGAAGAGGAATTGTACCAAAAACTCTAAATATATGAATGAATTTTGAATTTTGTTGATGATATGAGGTGATTGATCCCTAGGAAGGGGGAGGCTGCACATGAACTGAGGGAATAACTTGGACACATCCTCTGGAATTGATTGAAATTTTAGCTCTATAAAATGGAATGATACGGTCACCAGTATCAAGCAAGATCCAGAAACTCTAAATATGTGAATGAATTTTTGAATTTTGTTGATGATGGAGGTGATTGATCCCCAGGAAGGGGGAGGCTGCACATGAACCGAGGGAATAACCTGGACACATCCTCTGGAATTGATTGAATTTTTAACTCTATAAAATGGAATGATAGGGTCACCAGTATCAAGCAAGAGGACCTTCCTAGAATCAGCTCTGACCTCATCTCAATTATGTTATAATTGGCTGATGGTAGCACACTTCAAGTTTGAAAGTTGGTGGCTAGAAACTGGAGGGTTTAATGGGAGAGTGAAGAACTGGTGGAGTTCTTACATGGAATTTG
Organism: Solanum ossicruentum; assembly: GCA_025774065.1. Lineage (NCBI taxonomy): Eukaryota > Viridiplantae > Streptophyta > Magnoliopsida > Solanales > Solanaceae > Solanum > Solanum ossicruentum. The sequence continues at coordinate 10,695,351 of JAOTQR010000001.1, read as the reverse complement.
TAGAAAGGGAAGAATCTTATCCTAAGTCAAATTGTTGACTTGGATAATATTCAATAACATGGATGTTTAAATAATGAAGAGGTCATAAGGAAAGCAAGTGTGTTTGTAGAATTTGAAGATTATGCAAAAAAAAGATGAGACAGCAGGGAAACAAAGATCCACAACACCGTGAATAAATCTGGGCAATAAAAACATTAAGTTCTTTCAATGAATTGCCAATGCTCATAAGAGGAACAATCATATTGATCAATTGGTGGTTGAAGGTTCATGCACAGGCTAGTAGATTCATAAAAGATGACATTCATTAGAGGAAGGCAAGTTAGCAATGCTGTATTTATTTCTAATGAACATATACTCCACACTAAAAGAAAGTTAACCAACATACACAAGCTGGATATTGATAAAGCCTATGATCATGTAAGCTGGAGAATTTTGTTTTGAATTCTGCAGAAGATGGGGTTTGGAAGCAAATGAATTAGTTGGGTGAAGTCCCATTTAAGCAATGCCAGTTTTTTCATCTAGATAAAGGGACCACCTGAAGGCTTTTTTCCATGTCGGACAGGATTATGACAAAGTGATTCATTGTCACCTTTCTTAGAGCCTGTTTGGATGGCTTACATCTTATGACTTATAAGTCAAAAGCCATAAGTTAGGAATCCTGACTTATGACGTTGGACTTATTTTGTTATTTTGGCTTAAAAAGGTCCTACTTATGGATTTTAGATGATTTTTGTTATTTTTGCTTAAAAACAAGTGCTTAAAGCACTTTTTTAAAATTTTTCCCAAGCATTACAAAAGTGCATAAAAGCCATTTTAGCTTAAAAGCACCTAAAATAAGCCCATCCAAACTAGATGTTATTGAAGGTCGCACACAGAAATGACTGGATTAGGGGATTTAATGTGGCGAAGGATCATAAAGATACAAAAGAAGTCACACAACTTTAGTATCCAGTGGATACTTTGATCTTCTGTGATGCAGTGGAGAGACAACTAATGTATCTAAGAATTGTTCTTATTCTTTTTGAAGTTGCTCAAGGACTTCATGTTAACACGAGGAAAAACCAATTTTATCCAGTCATGAGGATACAGAAATGCAGCAACTGGCTGGACTTCTAGGTGGAGAGATAGGGAGCATTCCTATTATATACAAGGAATGTCGTTGGAGCAATAAGCAAGTCCAACGATGTTTAGACTGGTGTTTTGGGAAGATGTGAGAAAAGGCTGACCAAGTGTAATCAGCTAATCATAGTGTTAGAATAAGAATACATAATCCTGCATAGAATAGGAATTGGAATAGAAAATAAGAATAATATATGGTATTCTACTTGGTAAAGGATTGTATTGTAGTATTTGTAAATAGGGTCTCTATGTAATAATAATAATATACAATTCAATAATATTCTTCTCCAATATTTGTCACACTGTATCAGAGCATTGGTGAGAAACTTTTGACGTGTCACTGTGCGTCAATTTCTGGCACCTTTCAAGGTTGATTTGTGTCGGTCATCGTCTTTTTTCATCGATGTTGTGTGAAAAACACCACGACCATTGGTCAATCAGGCGACAAAAACATAGTTAGACCCACTGGAAAACACCACCTCACGCGCCAATCAGACGTGTGACATTTCCGGCGAGATCTGGCTCACGCGCCGGTGCTTGAGGGATCTCCAATTGTTTTTTTTTTAAAAAAAGATTTCTCTCTGTTGGGGTCATCCTCTAACTCTGACCAAACCCCAGTCACTTTTGTCTAGATCTGATAGCCAAAATTTGGGTTCCGGTGATTTTCAGGCAGTTTCCAGCAAGTTCCCAGTGAATTCAGAATTCTCAGACCACTGTATGCATATTCTGGTAGTTCCAGACCACTGTAGGCAGATTTCGGCGAGTTGCTTACTATTTTTACTCAAATTTTGAAACAATTGTCTTTTGGATGTGATGTTTTTGGCTCTAAAAAATACAGGGATTGGAAGTTCAAGCCCAATGATCACTTCAAAACCATTAATGGGAAGTTCAAACTGTTTAGCTTGGGCTTCTTCGGTTGAGTTATGGTGCAAGGATCAAGGTGTTCAAGATTACTTAAGGGATAATGTATGGTAAATGTAAAAGGAAAGACTAGCGAGGAAGATGCAAAAGCCAAAGCATAATGGGACAGTGTTGTGAAAGGCAATTGCCTTGTTGCCAATGGCTAGGGCGGGGCAAGGTGTCCCTACATCGCCTTTTAAGTTTATGGTAGGTGTTCTTCAAAAGAAGACGCCATAATGACAATAGCGGCAAAGCTGAGAGGCAAGAAAGGCCTCGCTCTTTGTATTTTCTTGGAAAAAAGGCAACCAATTTAGGGTTTTAAAAGTTAAAAGATAATTTTAGTGGTTTCTTTCCAAATTTGCTCAATTGCACTCTTGGCTACAACCAAATGACCCGACTAGACTTCTTTGGCGACTAGCCAAACTTTTTCGGAGACTCCAAAGTCTAACTAAAACATATTTCTTTTTTTCTTATTGAGATTTCTTCTTCCTGTATTTTTTTACTTCTTCTTCTTCGGACTACACAGTTGCTTTTACCTCTAGTATTTTTTCGCTGTTTTGACTTTCTTTTTTTCTCATTCAAGTTCTAGGCTTGTAGTATCTGCTATCTATTTTTAGTTTTTACAACATCATACCCATTGAGATCCCACAAGTGAGGTCTGGGTTGAATTGAAATATTTTCTAATATCTGCGTACATTCTACCCTCCCCAGGCCCCACTTGTGGGATTCCATTGGGTATGTTGTTGTTGTAGCTAATATGTGTTGAGATTGAGATTTTGATTATATGCATGCAATTAAATATTTTAATTTTTTGGTATTAGTTAACGGAGTACTTCAAAAAGGTGAGTGCCTTGCCGCTCGCCTCGCCTTGTGGCGAGGTAGACCATTGTCGCCTTTTGCTGAACTACAATGGGAGATAGTGGATGCTCAATTATGTAGTCTCCTATGATGTTGTTTTTTCATTGTTTCGCCCATTTTAGACATGTTATATAGTTTGGGAAAAGGCGCGTGCTCTATACATTAGTGACATATCTCGGTTTTATGATGTGATATCTTGAATGAACGACTTAAAGAAACAAGAATTCGATATGTTTACATACTTGGGACAAGTACAGGCAGTCATGGAGAAATTTGAAACATTGATGCCAGTCACTACGAACGTGGAAAAACAACAAGAGCACAGGCAAACGTTGTTTCTAGTCCTTACACTTGCTGGACTTTCTCCTAATGATTCAGTACGTGATCAGATCTTAGCTATTCCTATAGTCCCTACAATTGATGAATTATTTTCTCGTCTATTTTGTCTTGCTGAATTTTGAGATGAGGGTTCACAGGAAACAACCTCTCTACCTTTATGAGGTAGCGGTAAGGTCTGCGTACATTCTACCCTCCCTAGACCCTACTTGTGGGATTCTACTGGGTATGTTGTTGTTGTTGTATTTCGTCTTGCTGCGACTCCCTATCACAAAGCAGTTTCATTACCTACCATTGACTCCTTTATTCTTGTATCTCAAACTATCGACCAATGGACATATACTACAGAGAATCGACAAAGAGGTCATTTTGGAAGATCCCGATGCAAGTGTAGTTATTGTCATAAGCTTGGACGCACTCACAACATATGTCATACTTTACTTGGTCCACTGTCCAGTTATGATCCTACTGCTATAAAGGAATATAATGAATCCCTTCGAGATTGAGCAAGTAAGCAAACATCTCTACGAGTAGCATCTGTTGCTCAGCCTAATGATCCTACTGCTCGACCAGATTGATCATTCAATAGTGTTCAAATTGCTCAGGTAGAATATGATGAGTTCCTTCAGTTTCATGCAAGCAAGCAAATGTCTCCACAAATAGCCTCAGTTCCTCAGCCTAGTTCCTGTTGCGGGTGATTCTTTTGCTTGTGTTTCACAGTCTAATACTCTTGGATTATGGGTCATGGACTCAGGCGCTTCTGATCATATTTCTTGTAACAAATCACTTTTGTCTGATATTGTTTATCACAATTTCTTCCTACTATTACTTTAGCCAATGGGATCCAAATAAAACCACAAGGGGTTGGAAAAGCCAAACCCTTATCTTTTGTCACCCTAGACTCTGTGCTTTATGTCCTTGGTTCTCCTTTTAATTTGGCATCTGTTAGTTATTTGACGAGAGCCTTACTTTTGGCATTTATTTTTTTGAAGATTTTTTTCTCATGCAAGACTGCAGTGTGGGACAGATGATTGGCTTAGGACATGAATTACAAGGTCTTTACTATCTTACTTCTTCAAATTCCTTCACAACATGTTCTATTACAGATCCTCCATACCTAGTTCACAAACATTTGGGACATTTGAGTCTATCCAAACTACGACAGATGGTGCCTAGTTTGGCTAGTTTCTCCTCATTAGATTATGAGTCGTGCCAACTTGGAAAACACACTCGTGCTACATTTTCACTATGTAATGAGGGTTGTTCGGGGGCTATTTTTTCTTTAGTTCGTTTTGATATTTGGGGGTCCTAGTAGAGTTAATTCAACGTTAGGATTTCGTTATTTCATTAGTTTCATGATGATTATTGAAGATGTATTTAGGTTTTCTTACTGAAAGATCGTTTTGAGTTGTTTTCTATATTCAAAAGTGTCTTTGTTGAAATAAAAAATCAGTTTGATATATCTATTCGTACTTTTTGTAGTGATAATGCCTTAGAATACTTATCTTCCCAATTTCAAGAGTTTATGACTTACCAAGGAATTATTCATCAGGCATCTTCTTCGTACACCCCTTAGTAGAATGGTGTAGAAGAACAGAAGAATAGGCATCTCATTAAGATTGCTCGCACTCTTCTCGTTGAATCCCGTGTCCCACTGTGTTTTTGGGGCGATGCAGTCCTTGCATCTTGTTATTTAATTAATACAATGCCCTCATCTTCTATCCATAATTAGGTTCCACATTCCATACTATTTCCTTAGTCCCATCTGTACTCTATCCCCCCTCATGTCTTTCAAAGCAAATGTTTATTCATAACTTTGCTCTAGGAAGAGATAAATTAGCCCTTCATGCTCTCAAATGTGTCTTTCTTGGTTACTCTCGAGTTCAAAAAGGGTATCGTTGCTATTCACTTGATCTCTATCGATAACTTATGTCTGCCGACGCCACTTTTTTGTAATCTCAACCTTTTTATACATCTTTTGATCCTCCAAATGTCTCTGAGGTCTTATCCATACCATAAGTCTTACCTATACAAACTTTTAAGGAGCCTGTGACTGCATCTACATCTCTACCACTCCTTACTTATCATCGTCATCCCTATCCAACACTAGTCCCACATGATTCATGTCATGTGCCAGACCCTGCTTCTTCTATGGACTGGCCTCCTCCTAGCCAACCAATTGCATTTCAAAAAAGTATGCAATCCACTCGAATTGTTAACCCACATTATATTTTCTTGAGTTATTATCGTTCTCATCACCCCATTATACTTTTGTATTATCTGTGTCTTCTATTTCCATTCTCAAGACTACAAGTGAAGTACTTTGTCATTTTGGATGGAGGAAGAATATGATTGATGAGATGTCTGCTTTACATACGAGGGATACTGGGAGCTTGTCTCCTTTCCTGCAGGTAAATCTACTATTGGTTATTGGGTTTATGCAGTCAAAATTGGTCAGATGGTCAGGTTGATCGGCTTAAGGCTTGTTGCTAAGGGGTATACTCGGATATTTGGGCTCGATTATAGCGATACTTCTGCTCCCGTGGCTACAATAGAGTCTGTCCGTGCTTTTCTATCTATAGTTGTCATTCGTCATTAGCCTCTTCATCAGCTAGATATTAAGAATGTTTTTCTTTGTAGTGATCTTGTAGAGGCAGTTTATATGGAGCAACCACCTTGTTTTGTTGCTTAGGGGAGTCTAGTAACCTTGTATGTCGATTGCATAAGTCGTAATATGGTTTAAAACAGTCTCCACGAGCCTGTTAGCATAGTAATTCAGGAGTTTGACATGACTTGTAGTGAAATTGATCACTCTGTGTTCTATTGGCATTTTGGACCTAATCGGTGTATTTATTTGGTTGTTTATGTTGATGATATTGTTATCACGGGCAATGATCGAGATGGTATCATTAATTTGAAGCAACATCTCTTTAAGCATTTCCAGACTGAAGTATTTACTAGGTATTGAGGTTGCTCAGTCTAGATCAGGTATTGTTATTTCTCAATGCAAGTATGCTTTAGGCATTCTTGAGGATACATGAATGATAGGATGTAGACCCATTGACACTCCTATGGATCCAGATGTTAAACTTCTTTCAGGATAGAGGGAGCCACTTAGTAATCCTGAAAGGTATAGACGACTGGTTGGAAATTTGAATTATCTCACAGTGACTAGACTTGACATCTATTTTGCTGTGAGTGTTGCAAGTCAATTTATGACTTGTCCTTTGTGCTAGTCATTGGGATGTAGTTTGTATTTTGTGGTATATAAAGTCAGCTCCTGGTAAAGGACTACTCTTCGAGGATCAAGGCTATGAGCATATCATTGGGTATACAAACGTTGATTGGGCAGGATCACTCTCCTAGACGTTCTACATCCGGATATTGTGTTTTAGTAGGAGGTAATTTGGTTTCATGGAAGAGTAAGAAATAGAGTGTGGTTGCTTGACCAGTGTAGGAGCAAAATATCAAGCAATGGTTGCAACAACTTGTGAGCTACTTTTGGATCAAACAGTTGCTGAGAGGGCTAAAATTTGGCGAAATTGGTCAGATGGAACTTGTGTGTGCTATCCAAGCGGCCTTTCAGATCACATCAAATCTGGTGTTTCATGGAAACACTAAGCATATTTTGAGATTGTCACTTTGTTAGAGAAAAGATACTCTCAAAAGATATTATTACAAAATTTGTGAAGTCAAGTAATCAGCTTGCAACTATCTTCATCAAGTCCCTCAGCAGACCTTGTATTAATTACATTTGTAACAAGCTAGGTGCATATGATTGTACGCACCAGCTTGAGGGGGAGTGTTGGAATAGGAATATATGATCCTGCTTAAAATAGGAATAGAAATAAGAATTATATATAGTATCCTACTTGGTAAAAGATTGTATTGTAGTATTTATAAATGGGGTCTCTATGTAATAATGTTAATACACAATTCAATAATATTCTTGTACAATATTTTTCACACATAGTACCTTTCTCTGGGAGGCAAACTGGTCCTGATCAACCTTGTCAAAGATGCTCTTACTACTTGATGTCTTTGTTCCCTCTTCCTAGAAATGTGGAGGAAAAAATGGATGCCCTCAGAAGGAATTTCTTATGGGAAGGAACCACGGAGAGGAAAGGTTTTCCTGTGGTCAAATGAGAAACCTTATATATTTCAGAGAAACAAGAATGAATTGGAATCAGGAACTTGACAAAACAAAACAAAAGACTCCTGATGAAATGGCTTTGGAGATCTCCAAAGGAGGAACAAACACTTTAGGGCACTGTGATCAGGGCTAAGTATAGGAAGGAGGGCTTCTGGATGACTAGAGGGGTGAAAACTCCTCATGGAACTACTCTGGAAATCCATTAGAAACTTTTGGTCTGGTTTTTCAGAAAAACCTAGCTATAATGTGAAGGATGAAAAGAGGAGGAGGATATTGTTTTGGGAGGATAACTGGTTGGGGATTGGCAGTCTTAAGCAGTTGTATCATTATATTTTCAACTTAAATCGGCATTAGGGAGCTATATTAAATGAAGTTTGGTCAACACAGGATGGAAGTTTGCTGCAGGACTGGAGATGGAGAGTTTGACCAATTTGTTTGGCACTCAGATAGTCAGATGGAACAGTCATGGTAAAGGGCTATTTACAGTAAGTTCTGCTTACAAGGATCTGAACCAAATGGGATCGCCACTAAGTTTTCTCTCTTGGAAACTACAGAAAGTCAAAATTCCATATGAATGGCTGTTTTTGAGAGAACTAGTTCTAACTCATGATAATCTGAGGAGGAGGAAAATTCATATGTATGCTATTTATGTGGACAAAGTGCTAGGGCAGTTAACAATCTGTTCCTACATTGCAAAATGACCTGTCAAATATGGGATCTGTGTATTAACTTAAAAGGTATTACGTTTTCAATGCGAGGAAGAACCTCAGAAACCCTGACAAGCTGGACTATAGAGGGTGAAAGCAGCACAAACAAGGACAGATGGAGAAATGTCACAGCGACAATATGGAAGAAAAGGAACTCTAGGTGTTTTGAAGATATTTACAGCTCCTTACAAAGAATGAAAATGAATTACATTCTTATTTTTTGTTATTGGTGTAATTCAAAGTACATAGATGATCGAGTCTCTATTATTGACATCCTAGGCTCTCTATAGAATATCAAGGACCTAAAGTTTGTCTCTGGTTTATACCTTGCCTTTTGAATCTTTTGATGTAAAATTTTATTTTGGTGGCCAGCGTTTAGGTGTTGATGATTTGTAGACTGTGAGTTACCTTGTCAAAAGAAAAAAGTGCTGTAGAACTCCTGGTTTTTAATCTTCACAACCATTCTCATTCTGTTTTCCACACATACTTCTGTTGAAGTCGTACCCTGTGGATGCATATCTAATATACTATGTATATACTTCTCTCTTAACATTTACTTGCTATTACAACAATGAGCTACCTTTATTGCACTGTGGATCCTGGATATATAACGTTTGTGTATATGAATTAACATGCTGGTGAAATGAAGAGACTAGATTGTTGAAATTTGGTTGCTTTAACTAGATCCAACAATTACTGAAAACAAAATAATACTTTTTGGGATGTCGAACTTATAGGGGCCAATTTTCCCTTACAAATTAAGAAAGTCTTCTATTATACTACATGGAGATTGGTCCGTGGATAGTGCTTGTGCTTTGGTGCACACTGGGAGATCTTTTAGCTTCTTCTGCCTTTAGAGCTGATATAACTATGTTTCCTTTTCTGTTAATGCATGGAATAGGTGACAACACCGTTACTAAAATTTGTAGCTGAGTTTGTGCTGAACAAGTCCCAACGACTGAATTTTGAAACCTCATCTCCCTGTGGCATTCTTCTTTTCCGAGAAGTCAGCAAATTGATTGTTGCATATGGATCCAGAATTCTCTCGCTGCCCAATCATGTGGATATGTATCAGTTCAAATATAAGGGTGTTTGGATTTCCTTGACTATTCTTTCAAGAGGTAGGATTTTTAGCTTCTAATCTATCGTGGTGGTGACTTAAAATGCCCTGTGTAATTGTTGGCCATTGAAATGGAAGGCTTCCTGTATGTTGTTTTCTTGTATGACTATCTCCTGACAGAGAGTTTGATGGCAAGGAGAAGAGTTTCCGAGCTCAGTACTTGTGCTTTTGGTTGTCCTGTTTTCCGTCTTATGCCTTCTTATTGTGATGAACTTAACTTGAGTAGCTTATTAATTTCATTTTGAAAGAGTTTCTTTCCTCTGAATAAGAAATTAGTATATTTTATAAAGTTGATTTTTCTATAAACCTGGATTTTATGATTGTATTGTTCTTAATTGTCAAGTGAAAAGTTATTTAAGCAAGTGCTTGGTTACCTTTGTTTTTCTTTTTCTTTTGTTTCCCTTTCTCTTTGTCTTCTTGTACACAATATATGCTGCTTTCCCAGCAGATTGTGTGTGTTCTCTCCTTCTGTGTATTAGCTAATGAACAGTATGGTAACCCTGAAACTGTAATATATTAACAAATAAGAGCATAAAGAACTGAATTGATGGTCCTTTCCTTCCGTAATTGCTTATACTTCACTTTGCACTGCAGCACTTGCTGGTAACTACGTCAATTTTGGGGTGTTTGAGATTTATGGTGACAGAGCGCTTGCAGATGCTTTTAACATTGCTATGAGGTTGGCACTATCTATTCCTTTGGCAGATATACTCTCATACAGAAAGGTATTATATTAACAGCTGGTTGATTCAGAAACTCTCTGGATATTTTATATCTGAGATGCTTATTACATGAATATTAACTCCTCTAACTATACAATGTTAAACAAAATAGTACATTTAATATGGTATTATTTTTCAATTTAAAAACTTCTGGTGCTTTGTGCTTTGAAAAAGATATATATTATGTGAGTTTGGACCATATAAACTTGGCTACAAGCTCTACAATTTTTTGCAGCATTGTACTTATTTGGGAGTCTACGCCCAACAAAGAATGGGAGCATCCCATATGCACCAAGTTAGTACCCCAATTTTAATTGGCTTGTTGCAGGTGTAACGTATGGTTTACTTTGGACAAGTTGTCTACACTCACTTAGCTAACAAAACATACTTAAGAGTCACTCTTACAACACACGAAAATATACAGACTACTGAGACATTTGAGAGGTCAACATAGTGGTGGGAAGAAAATGTCCTGTTATTTTTTGGGCATTATGTTTTTATTTGATGTCTTGGCAGTTGGTTTTAACTATGATGCTACACCACCAACAACAACATACCCAATGAAATTCCACAAGTGGGGTCTAGGGAGGGTAAAATGTACGCAGACCTTACCACATGGATTGGATAGGAGCTATTGATCATTTTATATGTGTTTGGCATGCCATTTGTCTGGCTATATATTTTGCTTTGAGGAGATTTGAGCCATTTTCGAGTCTTGTGTATGTTTGGAGTAGATTCTTAGAAGAAGTTGACTTGGTTTTTTTTTTCCCTTTTCCTTTTTGCCTTGTTCTTTTCTTTTTTCCTCTTTCTTTGTCTTTGTTAGTACATTATATCATTTGTAAGAACAAAGAGATAGCCAACTTCAAAGATGTGTGCTGCAGATACATAATTCTCTTTCTTGAAGAGGAAGAATCTTTCTCTTGGCGAAGGTTAGTGCTTATCAAGAATGTACTAGATTTATACTATGTTGTTGTTCCCTTTGCCATCAGCAGTGGTGCATAAACTAGACAAAACACACACAGAATTTCTGTGGCAGGATAATAGAGAGAATATGACCTTTAATTTGGTTAGATGGAGTGCAGTGTCCATAGACAAGAAGTCAGGAGGTTGTGGTATTGGAGACTTAAGATTCATTAAAAGTAAAAATGTGCAGCTTAAGTGGCTTTGGAAGTTGAACAAGTGGGAGCATTGTGGAGAAATGTCATGTCAAAATATGAATTTCTCTGGATAACCAAACAACCATTTCTCTCCAAAACATGTGGTATATGGAAGCATCTGAAAACTCACTGGGACATTTTTCGAATACTTTAGTAGAAATTGGGAATGGTATGAAAGTAAGATTCAGGACAGACACTTGGTTGGGCTCTTCACTTTTTAAGCATCAATATCCTTTCCTATATACAGGGCTCAGAATTATGAAGCATCAATATCAGATTTTGTTCCAACTCTCCTGGGATATACAGTCAGATATAATATGAATGATTGGGAAGTGGACAGCCTTTGCTCTTTGTTGTCTCAGCTACATAGTTTTCCTCCCCTTCTGTCCATAGATGACTTTTTACACTGGAAATGTGACTTTAAGGGATATTTCTCTGTTATATCATGCTACAAGCAGTTAAGTCCTCCCCCAATCGAAAATTAGCCTCGGAAGTGTATTTGGAAAAACAAAGCTCCTGTGAAAGAGGAATGTTTTGCATGGTTAATGGTGAAAGGAGGAGGTTTCATACACGAAGTCACAGAAAAAGGGTAATTAATTTATGTAGCAGATGTTTGTTTTGTACTATGAAGCTGAAGATATCGACCATTTATTTCTTCATTCTAAGTCCATATCTTAGATATGGAGTCTTTTCTCATTTTACTGGGAATTAAATGGTAAAGATTTCAAGAAGAGGAGGAAGCTTCTTTGTATTTCTTGATGAATATACAACCCATGAGAATGGGTACTTGTACAATGAGTCTGCGATTCACCCATGAGAATGGGTACTTATACAATGAGTCTACGATTAAATAAGGAAAGACAATATTACACAATCAGTTCCTAATCAATTACATTTAATACAATACCATTCTATTCCTATAATTAAGCTACCGATGTCAATCAACGCTCCCCTCAAGTTGTTACAATGATGTTATTCATGCCCAACTTGCAAACCAGTGTATGAGAAGTCCATTTGTTGAGGCCTTTGGTAAACACAACAGCTAGCTGCTTTTCCAATGACATATGGTACAAACTCAATACACTATTTGTAGCTTGTTCTTTGATGTAGTGTCTTTATCAGTTTCAGCATGCTTTGTTCGGTCATGTTGGACGGAATTTTGAGCTATACTCATTGCAGCCCTTTTGTCACAATGGAAATTTTCCTTTTCTAGACAATCTCAAATTCCTCTAGTAGCTTCTGGTAAAGGAGGAGAGTGTTATGGCACATATTTGACGAAAATTGCTTGCAATTTTTTTGTAATTCAGTTATCTTCATTCCTTTGTATTTTGTTGATTTTTCAAGCTGGTAATTAATATACTTCCCCTAATTAAAAATGAAATTGTATATTTGGGATATGTTTCATACAAATTTCAGATCTTTTTTTTTCCAAAAAATATTTTAATCCTCCTTTAATTGTTTGGTTGTATATTCACAAATAACTTTATTTTCTGTTGGCATATTGGAATTTCTTTTTTCTTTTATCTTTTTGATAAGGCTTTTTTCTTTTATCAAACAAACATTATCATTCTTGTTTTTTCCAGTAGAGAAAACAAACACAAAAATAGTTTGAAAATCTGAAACTAATCTTTAGCACTAAAGATAGAAATTACAAAAGAATAATTATCTTAACAGAGAATTTTATTTAAAATTTTGGAGGAGATTCTCCAAAACAACGTTCTTACGTGTACAGTACTGATGACATTTCAATAATTTTGACAGAAGAAATTGCTTATCAGCAATTCTTCACCCAACACATTACTGCTTATGTTTTAGTACGTCTATCCAAACATAACTGCTTATTCATAAAACCAGCTCCAACTCAAAAACTATCTCATACTCTTCAACTTAAGGAGGGGCGTTAATGTTTATATTATTGTATGAGTTACACTAAAGTAAACTTGCCAATATTTAAAAAGTGAATTGGGGTAAAGTTCTTGTTGAAATTGTAATATAAATACCAAACCTAGTTTAAGGGAATATCAAGTTTTTCCCTTCTTCTCCATGATCTTTCCCATATTAGCAGTCTAGCTTTCATTTTCTTTTGATTGATATAATTGAGTCAAATATTTTAAACTAGTGACCGCTCATTTGAAAAGTGGACCTTTTCGTCGTTAATCTGGCAAAAATTAATCTGTTCAATCAGCCATATTGCTGCAATTTTCTTCTAACAAATAGTACTGCCAAATTGACTTAATTTACTTAAGTGGTTTATCTTGAAAAGTAGTTTCATCCCTGATTGCATCCTCTCCAGTGGGGCACACTTCTTACATGAATTCTGAGTGTATATATTCCTTGACCTTCTGTAAATTATCGCGTTGTCTTCCTTTCATTATTAAAATCTGACCACATCCAATTGTCTTATTTTTACAGCTTTCAGGAGCTTACTTCACATTCCTGGAGATCATGATGAAAAACCAGATCCACTTGATACTTAACTTGGACTCAAGTAGCTTTACATTTATTGCTGGATCTCTTGAATCTGGACTTAAAGTACTGGATGCAAATATCAAATCACAGGTTGTGTTTTGTGTCGACCACTGTCCTTAAAATGTCAAATGTCATTTCTTTATATCTTTTTAATTTTCGCAAGTGTCAGAGACATACTGTAACTAAATAAATTAAAAGTGTGGTTAATTTAAGTTTTTTTGTGAGGTGGTCATGCATTTTAACTTGGTATCAGGGAAATGTTCAAATATCATCGCCCTCATGAAGGAAATAAAAACTTTTACTTGCTTGACCCATGATAAAGGAACAGGTCTATATGTCAGTCTGACATAATGTAATTAAGTACTAAATAGTGTGTTCCTTTGACAACTTAAACTCTCGGTTGAGGTGGTCACATTTCAACAGGAAGGCTGATGGGATAAACATATAATTTATTCGCAAACAAACTAACTTTAATCATTTTGTTCTAGTGTGCATCTGCGGTGGACAACTTGGCTACATTTTATTTTGAACACATAACTACTGGAGAATCACCTACTACCCCTGTGGCGCTTAACCTGGCACAGCATTTAGCAGACTGTCCGAACATATTTCTTGAAGTAAGTTCAACTGCTTTTTTATTTAAAGCAATATTGATTTCAAGAACTTTTGTAGAAACAGCACGTGGGTGGCACAGATTTGGGTTTAGCCATGTCATTCTAGTATTTCGGCATGGAATTCTGGTCTTGTCGGTGACCCCTACCCCTACGGTGTGTTTTTTCCCTTTTATTTCATGAGGTATCTTCTTTTTCTTGTGTCCTTATATGCATCTTTTTTTCGGGGAGTGTGGATGGAGAATTTTTGGAGTTTCTCTTGGGAAAATGCAGTGGATATGAGTCTCTTCAAGAATTAGCTGCTTCCCATCACCCATTTTTGGAATACACAGTTTACCATGTCGACATAATATGCCTTCGTCATCCATACTGAATGACTTAACTTGTCCATTTTGCACTATATCTTTTTGTCTAGTAAGATGGGTTTCTTCATATTGGTAAGCCTTGGTTTGTCCAACTAAGGATGATTGTACCACCATACCTGCAAGTAACATGCCCAGCACTGTATGATCAATTTGAACTACCTGATTGGCCAGTGTCTGAATATTCATGACCATGCATAACTTTTCAACTGTGAATCAGCCAAATTACTCATGGAGTTTCTATTTAAGGCATCTGCCACCATATTCGCCTTTTCGGGATGATAGAAGATAGTAAGACCATAATCTTTTAGTAGCTCAAACCACCGTCATTGCCTCAGATTCAGATCTCTATGCTTGAATATGTTTTGCTGGCTCTTGTAGTCAAAATAGATTTCACACGGCCTCACCATAAAGATAGTGCCACCAGATCTTGAGTACAAGTATGATTGCAACCGATTCCAAGTTGTGTTGAATAATTCTTCTCATTTTAGCTGTCAAGAAGCATATGCCACCACCTTACTGTTCTGCCTTAAGGCACAACCCAATCCAACAGGAGGTGCATCACAATAAATCTAGAAACCACCCTCCACCGTAGGTGAGGTCAAAATCGGAGTCGAAGTCAATGGAGTATTTAATTTCTTAAAGACTTTGTCACATCCCTTATTGCCGCTGAAAAGCCACACCTTTTTTGAGTTAAACATATCAATAGAACGGTTATCTTTGTGAGAAGCCTTCCACAAACCTTCCATAATATCCAACTAGTCCTAAGAAGTTGCATATCTCTGTAAGATGATGACTAGGTTGAGGCCAATCTTGAACTTTTTCTATCTTTGTTGAACTTGAATTCCATCTTTTGACACCACGTACCCCTGTGGGGTGTCCCTAGCTAGCTGAATCTGAGCTTGTGCACCTCCAACATTTCTCAATATCCGTGTAGTAGCATGTAGTGCTAGGATCTCCCTTATTGACAAAATTTAGCAATATGCACTCTTTCACCACAAGTAAACAAGGACCACCAACTCCAAAGCAAAGACTGAACCTCTTATTATCTTTCTGATTAGTGTTGTAACTTGTAAGTCAGTTCTTGCATTCTCCCTCTGACAATCATTGGAATGTAGTTATTCGCATTCTTTTTTTTTTACATAAAATGTGCTCAATAAAAAAGACCATTTTACAAAGATCGAAGACGTAAGAAAATTGTTGGATATTCATATGTGGACTGGGCAAGGTGAGCCTCTGACAAATGATTTAATTCTGGATTGTGTATTCTTGTTTGGGGAAGTTTGGTGTTGAAAAATTTAAAAGCAAAATATGGTTGCTAGATCTATGGTATGCTGGGCTACTGGACTATGGTAGTGGCAACATATGAACTCTTATATATCAAGGAACTATTAAAGGATTTAAAATTTGAAGAGACTAAAAATGGAACCTGTGTGCCATATGAAAGCTGCACTTCACATTGCATCTAATCCCCTGTTTCACGAGAGGACCAAACACATAGAGATCGATTGTCATTTTGTCAGTGAGGAGGTACTCTCAAGAACCGCTGTCACGAGGTTCATGCATTCCAGTGATAACTTTTCAAACATATTCACCAAGTCCCTAACTAGTCCTAGAAAGAGTTGCATATGTAGCAAGCTTGGTACAAATAATTTGTATGCATTAGCTTGAGGAGTATTAGAATCGTGGGACTATTCTAGCATATATGTAAATAGTAGGTAGCTTGATTTACTCCTATTGTTATTAGGTATTGATTTGCATTGATTTCCTTTCCTTTTTAGATATGTTAACTTAGAAATGTAAGCCCCAATAGCTCGAGGAATAATCAAATAGAGTTGTGTCTCAAAACTCTTATTTTCTCACAATTTCATTGATAGTTTTTTCGCGATTGCTAAAATAACATTTGTTCATCTATTCCTATCTATGGTGGTTATCCGCCATTAGCTTCTTTATAAAACCTTGATTGGGAAGTTTATATGGAATAAGGACTCAGTTTTTTTTCTCCAGGGGTAAGTACTAGCCTAGTTTTGTTGATTGTGCCTCTCACTTTATGGTTTGAAATAGTCTTCTTGATCCTAGTTTAGGAATTTCAACATAGTAATTCAAGAGTTTACCATCATGACTCACTCTGAAACTGATCACTCCTTTTTTATTGATATTTTGGTCAACGTCTATATATTTATTTGGTTTTTTATGTTGATGATATTGTTTATCTCCAGTAATGATCATGACAGTATCACTAATTTAAAGCAACATCTCTTCCAGCATTTCTAGACTAAAGATCTTGACACACAAAAGTATTTTCTAGGTATTAAGGTTGCTCAGTTTGATATGCCTTAGACATTCTTGAGGAGACATAGAATGATGGGACATAGATTCATTCACTCCTATGGATCTGAATGCCAAACTCCTGCCAGGAAGGAGGAGCCACTCAGTGATCATAGAAGATATAGGTAGTCGGTTGATATGTTGAATTATCTCATAAGTACTAGACCTGACATTTCTTTTTGCATGAGTGTCGTAAGTCAGTTTATGGATTTTCCCCGTGGTAGTCATTAGGAACAGTTGTCTGTATTCTATGCTATATAAAGTCATTTCTAGGCGTAGGGCTACTCTTCGAGGATCAATGTCATGAGTAGATCAATGGATTTACAAATGTTGGTTGGACAGGATCTTTACATTCGACATTTAGATGTTGTGTTTTAGTTGTATCTTGGAAAGGCAAACAGACATATGGTGGTTGCTTGATCTATTATAAAAGCAGGAAATCGAGCAATGGTTCTACAACTCGTGATCTAGTTTGGATAAAACAGTTTCTCGGAGAATTAAAATTTATAGGAATCAATCTGATGTAACTTGTGGTTGGTAATCAAGCTACCCTTCATATTGCATCAAATTCAGTATTACATCAAGAGGACTATACACATTAAGACTGCCTGTCACTTTATTAAGAGATATTATTACAAAATTTGTGAAGTTAAATTCAACTTACATACATGTTATCCAAGTTTCCTTATATGGTAGACATTGTGTTCCACATTGGAAAAAAGAGTGTATTATGCATTGTGTAGAATATAAGTATAAAGAAATTCATACGAACATGTCAACTCATGTCTGTGTAATATGTAGAGAACTCATCTTAATATATTTTGCCCATGCCTTTACTTCTAACATAAAACGTAGATGTTTGTTTTAAAATCTGTACTTTTGGCACAAGGGTCATACACACTACAATTTCTGGATTTTTTGGAGAGCATGGGGACATTGTCAAAAAATTTCAATGTGTTTTTGCTATCTATTGCTCCATTTGATCTGTATCTTGATCTTCTGTTGCCATTTTTCTTTTGCAACCCTTCTCCGAATAACTTATCTTTTTGAGTAGTGGGTCTATCGGAAAGAACCTCAATAAACCCATAAAGATCTATGTACATTTTAAGCTTTCCAGACCCCATTGTGGGATTACGCTGTATGCTGTTGAAGACATTACCACACTTTGTAGTTAACTTCTTGTACCCTTCATAGTATCTTCTTGGTACTGATTTTATGGTCACTTTACCTTATCAATTGCAATTAGACCTTCTCCGTCTTGGAAACTAGCTAATCAGAAGGGGACACTTTTTCCATTTTACTTTTTTGAAATTTTCCCCTTGTTAAGGGAATACAATGGTTATGGAAAGTATTATGCATTGGCTAAAACTTTTACCTTAAATTACTGCCTAGGGCCTACTGAATGAATAGGGAAAAAATGTCAATTGAACTGATTCATTTCTTATGCCAATGTGATCATTTTCGCTGATAGATATTGAAGACACTCTTGGAGATTGTTCTATTTGAAGATTGTGGCAACCAGTGGAGCCTAAGTCGACCAATGCTGAGTATGATACTCATCAGCGAAGAGGTGACACTGATTTTTGTAGCACTAAGATTCCTTTCTTTTTTATTATTTCAAAAACTACAAGATGCAAACTCTATGACAGGCACGCAGATTTAAAGAGAGACAGTATCTACAATCTTAATTTCATTAAATTATAGTAGTAATGAAATCAAAGCATAACTTTATGAATGTTGATCGAATCAGAAGATTTAATCCTGCATTTTGCGGTTGAGATGTGTTCTTATTTTAAAAACTTCTATGATAAGTACATACCAGAAATTGTCTCTGCATAGTCCATTACTTCCTTCTAAAAGGTTGTCATGGCTTAATCCAGGGAGTTCCTTATGACTAATATTCCTTGTTAAACAATTATTCCAATCCAAGGAATTATTCGACTTTTGATGCAAAAGATCTGTACAAGGAGCTAACCATTTTTATATCACCTGCATCGCAGATTTCTTGATATTTGCGATTCTGTCTATAGGAAGAAATTATTTAGTGAACACGTTTCATAATGAAAGAAAGAATATAGATTCTAAAATGTGCTGATAGTGGAGAGGAATTGTTGGTTATTTGTATACCTGATACGATTATGACTCGCATCTTGCAGATGTTCTCAAACTTACGAGCTCAGATTTTGTCTTCGCAGGTATGACCAACAAAACTCTTTTTAGGGATAATCTATTTTGTCTGTTGCTATATTGTTGGTTTATTTGGTATATTGTTTGTTATCGAAAAATCTTTCTTCCCGCTACAAGGCGGAAGAGGTGGTGGATTGGTCGTATTATTGTATCATTTTGAGCAATCCTTGCTGGTCTAATGACTGATTTACTCGTGCTGACAGCTTCCATTTATCCATTTTTATTTACAGCCGGCAGACCAGCAACACCGTCTTTCACTGTGCTTTGACAAACTTATGGCTGACATAAGTCGAAGCTTGGATCAGAAGAACAGGGATAAGTTCTCCAACAATCTAACTAGATTCAGGAATGAGTTCCGAACCAGATAAGCACTGTGATATCAGCAAGTGGTGAATCCCTTTTAACATGTATACCAGCCTTCCTCGCGCCTGCCCAAGCACATACAAAAGGAAAAGACATAACTGGGGGAGGGAGAACCAAGGAAAAAGAAACAAGATGAACACCAATTTGAAGAAAAATGAAATAGTGAAGTTGGCTGAAGTTTTGTTCTCTTTGTTTTTCCCCAGTGGGTGAAATGCATTCTGCGAGGTGATTTGTCATTTTTTGCTAAAAACCATGCTGTAATATTTGTCCCAACAGTGTACAGTCCAACAACTGAAGATCTTTCTTTTTGTTATTAGGAATTTGTAGATGAGCAACCTATTAGATTATCGGAACCTATTGGTGTGATGGATGCATTAGCTATAGAAAAGTTTCATGCTAATCGAGAGCCTAGCCTGTTTTGCCCTTGGACTTTCCATCAACGAGCCGGCATACTGACGAGGAATATCCTCTAAATTAGTCATGCTGGGAAATGACTTAAACAGTAAAAGAATGATCTCGTAATAAATGCAGAAGAATGTGGAAACATTAGCTTGAATTCAAAACCCATAATATCCAGAAGATACTTTTAATTTGTGGTGAAACTCTAGTATACTGATAAGATTGGCCGGCATAGCTTGAATGTGTAAAAACACAGTAAAGAGAAAAACATGAACTTGAATGGTGGTAGTTCTCCACAGCTGGACTCTTCGAACCGAAGTGGAATCATGACACAACCATTTGAACACCCTTAACAGGCCTTATATCAAGACCTAGATAATTCATGGACTTGCTCTTTCATCTTACCTTTTGGGACAAGTCTTTAGAAAATTATTGAGTAAACTCATCATATGAGGTTGAAAGAATATACAATCAAACATAGTTTGAGCACTAAAAAAGGGTCTCGAGACAAAAGGGCAATAATTTTTTTGAAATAGTATGAAGGGGTAATAAGTTTGAAAGCATCCCTTTCACCTTCCTCAGGCTTATTTGTGGGATTTCACTGGATATGTTGTTTTGATTCTTCTTTTTAAACCAAAAAAGTAAGGGTATAACGAACATGCCCCGTCTCCATATTGGATCAAGAACAAGATTAGAAGAATCAAATTTCACTAGGTGGAACAGTAAGATAAGGTAAGATTCAAAAGAATTTTGAATTTTCTTTTTAGTATCTTAGAAAGGAACTGTTAGGGGCGGGAGGTATCTGTACTTGAAGAACTATAAGTGAAGCCTTTTAGATGTTTCGACACTTAATTCCTGAATAGGATTGAATCTAAGATGAATGCTTGGTTTACGTTATGGAAGAAAGACATGTATGTGTGATATTTGATATTGCCTAATCTTAGTAATATATATGAAATGAACTAAAGATATTATTTTACTACTCTACGGTAGGGCGAGCAACGAGATCGGTACTGGGACAATTGAACTGGAACTTTCCACTATCAGCACTAAATTTCACAAAATTCGGGTGGATCCGGACTGGTACTGGTACTGAGCTGGTAATTTTTGGGGACTTTCGTCTCGGTCCGATATTGACCGGACCGGAATGGTAGTTGGATAATGCCTTCTTTTTAATTAAAAAAAATGGATAAGTGATAAGATTTGAATTTCTAAAGTTTAAAATTTAAAATTTTCAATTCTCAAATATATAAATTTAAAGTTCAAAAGTTTAAAACTTTTATAAGTTTAAAGTTTAAAATAATCAAATACATAAGTTTAAACTTTAAAGTTTTTTAATGTTTAAAGTTTTAGGGATCGTTTGATTGGCAATATGTAATTCTAGGATAATTAATCTCAGAATACGTTAGCCTGAGATAAGTTATCCCATATATATGGTGGGATAAGTTATCCCATCACTAAAGCAAAAATGGTGGGATAAATAAGTTCAAGGATTACCTTATACCTCCAACCAAACATGGGATAATATAATTATATATTTTGTTCCGTGATTATTATAACTTATACCTCACAATCAAGCGACCCCTTTTAAAGTTTTAAAGGTTCAAAATTATCAAATATATAAATTTAAACTTAAAAGTTTAAAGTTTTCAAGTTTTCAAATTTTCAAGTTTTAAGGTTTTAAAAAGTTTTAAAGTTTAAAATCATCAAATATATAAGTTTAAAGTTTAACTTTAAAGTTTTAAAGTTAAAAGTTTTTTTAAGTTTAAAACTTTAGACTTTAAAAGTTTAAATTTTCAATTTTTTTAAATTTTAAATCTTACGGTTTAAAGTTTTGAATGTCTCATTTAATCATTTTAGATTTTAAAGTTTTTAATTTTCAATTTTTTTAAATTTAAATCTTACAGTTCAAAGTTTTGAATGTCTCATTTAATCATTTTAGATTTTAAAGTTTAAAGTTTTAACTTTAAAGATTTTAAAGATGAACAACTTTAAAGATTTTTCTTTTAAACTTTGAAATATTTTTCGTAGAAAAATATAAATTAAAAAAAAAATAAAAGACTCGTAATAAATTGAAGTTAATAACAAAAAAAAATGCGAATAGCTAATTTTATTATATTTTATTGTAAATTGTACAAATATTAGAAAAGAATCTAATTTACGCAGTCACTTCTAGGAAGGGTTCTGTTTCAGTTAGGCCTTATTATAATAATTAGATTTATCGTACATGCGTTGCACGTGTATGCTTATCGAATATATATTATCTCCAAGTATTAGATATGCATTAGCGAATTAATGTTGTGTTTGTTTCGTTATAATGCAACAACTTAATTGTAATATATGGTTGCTAAATTTTCTTACTTTATGATATTATACTTGTAGTTACCGATATAATCACTGTAGTTCTTTTTTTGACATCGCGTCACTTCTTTAAATTTAGTGGCTAATAATAAACAAATTTAGGCTAAGTGATTAAGAATGATGAGGGCAACATTTGTTAATTACTTGCCAGCAGTAGTTAAAGTTTGAATTGACATAAGTAGCGTTAAACAAAAGTGTTGTCGTAAAATATATATGG
Source organism: Solanum ossicruentum (assembly GCA_025774065.1). NCBI lineage: Eukaryota > Viridiplantae > Streptophyta > Magnoliopsida > Solanales > Solanaceae > Solanum > Solanum ossicruentum. The sequence goes on along the minus strand of JAOTQR010000001.1, from coordinate 10,672,982 downwards.
AAACAGTGGAAGAAAAATATGATGCTACTCTCTATACTGTTTAACAAATAACATTAAGTACATTTTTTACGACAAGGGGAAGAACATAATCCACAGAGTGTCCTGGAAGTAAAATGCAGGCTCCCTTTAAGGTGTAGCAAATATGTTGTATCATAGTTAACCACAACTTAGCCGACATTATATTCTCAATTTTGTTGGTAATGGTCAACTTGTCTGTTCTTCAATCAAACCTATCATTGCAATGAACGACATTTCATTAGGGTGATGTAATGTGTATGCAGTTTTTTCTAAATTTGTTATGGTAAAACTAAATCATTTCTTACCTAAAACTTCCTTCTGTACAATATTTTTTGTGCATTACCGAACTAATGTTGCCTTTGTTTCGTTAATGATTAATTGTAACATATGACTCAGAAATTTTGCTAACTTTTCGATATTGTAATTTTGTTTACCCACATAGTTTTTCTTTGCCACCTGTATTTTAGGTGATAAGTGATCCATTTGAACTTTTGGTTAAACTTACCGTTGGGTCATTATAGTTGTAAGGTATTAATGAACCCCTTCGTATAACTAAGGTACTCATTACCAAATTAATAATGCGTTTTGGTATTTGTATAGACATTATGATTATTAGTAAAAGGTATAGAATCGGCAAGTTTAATATTGTCTTTTTTATAACCTCGAATCACTTCTTTATATCATAATTAAAGTTCTCGATATCAATTAAAGTTCTTGTTATGATGACACATCAATTATGTACATATTTAGAACTTAAAACTTTCTCTAATATGCAAATGTTATTCAAACTTTTTCAGGTATCTTTCAAATATTAATATTAATAATTAATAAATTGTAATAATAATCATTTCAGTTTATAAGATAATGACTAATTTTTTAATTACATTTTAATTAATGCACTTGCTAATTACGTCACGATAAATTTAGCTTCATGACAAATAAACCAATCTATAACCGGTTAAAGAAAATATAGTGCATTCTGAATTGAAATTTAAACAAATTCATACCTTGTCAAGTACTTCTATTGAGGTAGAAAATCAATAGTAATCAAGTTCTTTTCTTGGACAACCTCTTCGAAGTGTCTTCAATGTTAATCATCTCCTTTGTTGCACAAGTCATTCAGTATAACACTATGTTCTCATTCGTTGGGGCTTCTCGTTTAACCATCTTTTTACTCAATATAATGAAAAATTAACATCATCACGTCATGAATACCGATTAAAAAGTATATGATAATTAAACCTTCTCAGTTTCATCACAAATTAACCTCTGTCTTGCGAGAACCAAGTAAAAAGAATAATTAGTCAGCAACTTATTCAGAACAAACAACATCATCCAAAAAACACTAATGATAAATATACCTAACTACACCAACAGGTAATTAGTTTTTAAAATCATCAGATCATAAAGGGAAATTCACTGCGGTACCTGGATACTTTCTTGAAAATGGACTGGAAATTCTTTTGAATAATTTTCTGAAAGCCTGCAGTAGAAAACAGAACTCATCCCTTCACCATTTTGGAAGATTGTGGGTGGGTACAATGGTATCTAAAATGAGAAAACAGTCAATCTTTAGTACAAGACATCCTCCAAAACATTTCAACAGTGAAGAGTACAACATTAGCACCTTGTTGTTGTGTGTTCTTTATTTGAAGAATGTTCTAATAATTCAAACAATATCTAACTTCAGAAAGCATTTCATGCTTGTTCCCCAGCCTTGTTCTCAGACTTTTGGCAGGTGCAGCAATTAATCGCTTTGTATGTTTCTGATTTGGAGCCTGGACAAATAGGAAAAGGAGTCAAGTCTACATCAGTGGCCTGTTTCTAACTTCTACTCTAACACGCCGGTTGTTTGATAGCCACACATCTCATCGGATGTATATAATTTGACTAATTAAAGGCGTCAGTTCCGTTGTTCATAAATCATTAATTTTGCCAGGTCTATGTTAATATGACTGACTTGAAGAATGCTTGTGACAGGTATACGTTATGCTGACATTGTTCATGGTGTACCTTATGCTATATAGCCAAGGGTCTGTAGGATGCTCGCTTTGGAAATATTAACTTTGTCAATTGCACAAGTACCATTACGCAATTACCCCTCACTTAAAAATACCTAATTTAGAAAAAAAGTCCTCCTATGGCCTGACCAACCACTACTTTCGCCTACAGCTGCGATAATTTTCACCTTTTTCCAATTGATGCAACTTCAGAATCTGAAATTTTCCTATATATATCAATCAAACGCAAATCCCCTCTCCTACTAAACAACATACTCCTACAAAAATCCGAGAAGAAAAGGACTGACACCCGACTCGAACAAGATTTACTTTAGTTCAGATTAAATTGTATGATTTTCATTAGTTAGACTGTTAAAGTACAGAATAGTAGGTAGGATATGGGTTGTGTATCCTAATTAGATGTAATATAGGTGAGTGAATAGATGTAAATTCTACGTAATTATAAGTATAACATACAAATCGGTATATATGATAGCAATATTCATCTGTACAAAACAAAAGGAAGGACTGTATACTGGAAGGATACATGTCTGAGCTAGTTTCTAGTCACATTGAACCTGAAGAAATACCACCAGTTTGCAGGTAATTCTGTATTTTATGCACCTGAATTTCAATCTTATATCTGTCCTGCTTGATGTGTACAGGGTGTTGACATTTTTGCATTAAATCTTCATAGTTTTGCATTCTGAAATCATTAAGCATGGCGGATTCCAATTCCATCTAGGCGTTTTTGAAATTTTTTTCAGTAAAGGCACAATTATTTGATGTTTACTGTATTTTTGTAACTCCCTGATCTTTTCCTAATGTCCAGGAAAACATCCCTTGAATACATAAATCATATCAATAAGCTAGGGGACATTCTTGTTGGCTTACTATCAGAAACACTTGGTCTAAAATCGGACCACTTGAAAGTCGCAGGATGTGACAAAGGAAAAGTGTTGGCATGCCATTACTACCCGGCATGCCCACAACCAGAGCTAACTCTCTCTTGGTACTGGTAAGCACCAACTCTTGTTTTCTTTACCATTCTACTTTAAGATCAGAATGGTGGGCTCCAAGTCATGAATGATAACCAATGGGCTGTTGTCAAACCGATTGAACATGGTCTGATTGTTAATAATGGTGACCTTCTTCGGGTTTACAACAAAACACAACTTTTTATTTTTTTCTCATTTATCTTCAATTTGTTCACAAATTGTTACTCATTTTAATATGATTTTGTAAGAGATTGTCAAATGACATATTTATAAGTAGAATTCATAGAGGTATAGTGAAAAAGGTAAGATCAAGAATTTCAGTGGTATGCTTCTTCAATGGTCTTTTAGCACCTCCAACGCTGTATGGTCCAATCAAAGAGTTTATATCCGAAGAAAACCCCCCACCACGATATAAAGAATTTCTAGTTGGTGAATTTGGTGCTACGTTTTTCAACAAGCAGACCAGTCTTGATCTTTTCAGACTGTGAAGACAGACTGAGCACTCATCGCCAAGCAGCAACAAAGATCAGGATAAACCAATAGAAAAGACAATCATCATTCAGGTAGAACAATGTTAGAGTATGTGATTCGCTGTACAATAATGTCCAAAATACAAGTTGTTGAGAAAGTTGGCAGCATAAACCTACAAGGTGTAATGGCGAAACCGAACAATTCCAACAGTGTAGTTCGAGTTTGACGGACAGGAAAGTAGTATTCGAATCACAAAACAGAGAAAGAAGTTCAAAAGAATCAAGAAAGACGTTATATGCAGGAGCGTTTGATTGATATGTATAAGAAAATTTCAGATTCAAAAGTTGCCTTGGTTGGGAAAAGGTGGAAATTGTCATAGGGAAAAGTAGCGGCTGGTAAGGTTAGAGGGGGATTTTTTTTTTTTTAAAAAAGTTAGGTATTTTAAGTGAGGGGCAATTATGTAATTTAGGTATTATTTTTAAATGAGGATATTTTCATAATTTAACTTTATATTTTAAGAGTTAAAAATTTGAAGGTAGTATAGATAGATATACTAATATCTCTAGCCACCATAAAAATCTTGCCAAAGTGATTCTAACGTTTCCATTATTACATTTTTGGAATTGGTTATTGAGTTTGTTCCTCCAGAAGATCCGGGTCATCTTCACTTGATTCCGAGAAAATATTATCAATATCGAGTACAAATTGAGTTGGTAAAGTAGGACACCCTAAATTCCTCCGCTTTGTATTAATCCAGTCTTTGAATAAAATCAAAATTTCCAAACTATCTATTGCTAGTGAATGTTTGCAGTCTCTTATTTGGAATCTTTTCACACTAAAAGCGCCTACTGAAGCCATTGATGATGCTTGAACTGCTAGCACATCATGAACCACCCACTAAAGTTTTGTCACGATCTAAGCATAGGGCCTAGACGTGACACAACAAATGGGAACCCGAAGAGACCCAAATAAGCATTTTAGCATATCAATCACACATCCTTGGTCTTGGAAGTAAAGTAAACAACAACAAGAGATATATATGATAAAAAGGGGAGTGAGACTAAGGGAAATCTTGGTATTCATAAAAGCATAAAGAGTCAAGCTCATAGCATAATTACATCATAATATCCAACAACACCTCTAACATGGAATGGAGCGGGGGTCAAGACACTCTCCAGGCTCACCCTCATAATAAGAAGTGCTCAACATAAAGAAGTCCCAAAATAGAAAGAATAATGTAGATAGCATCCTCGGACTTGAGGACTCACCAAAGCTTATCCCTTAAGTATCAACTAGCCACGTGAAGGATGATCAAATGGTGCTCTGGTTCCTACATGGTAATATCATGGAGGCATAGAGTATGCATTAGTACATTTGAATGTACTAAGTATCCGGGATGCAATGGAACAAGATATAAGCCAATATAGTCAAAATGCACAATCATAGGCAATGGATATATAAAATCTCAACATGGCATGCATGATCAATGCTTGCCGTAAAACATGCTTGTAAAACGTTCAACTTGCATAGTACATGATACATGTATGGGAAGAGACCTTAATCGACATAGACCAAGCGAGCTACTACTTGGAATCCAAGGCATGTCACCCCCTTGGTAAGGTGATTGAGGCATGTCACCCTCTCAACAAGGTGATCAGGGTGTGTCATGCCCTCAACAAGGTATGGTTTACTTGCCATAGTATCCATACAGTGGATAATCCGAGGCATGTCACCCCCTCGACAAGGGGCGATATAACTAGATGGATCAACTAGAAAGCCATAAAAGAGATCATGTATAACCTATGGTGGCACATAGTTTAGAGAGTAAGACTTTATATAAGTACCCCTTGAGTCGAGCCCCCATCTTAAGCCTCAATCGGTGCTTAGTCTAATCCCACGGAATACTTGAAATAATTATACTTTAGTCATAACATGAATAACTTGTAAGATACATGATAACATGACTTGAGTAGCTCATAAACATGCTTGACCTCTAGTAGATAGCCTAAGTTGAACATGAAGGTAGACAACAATCATACATAATCCCATGCTTTAACATAAATGGCTCACAAGAGGTAAAAATATTGAAATAGGGGTTAACTTGGTACTTGCAACATCATAAGTACTTTTCATGAATTCAATACATACATGGAAGCCCTTAATCATCATAAAGTCACTTGACTTGTCAATCATGTAATAGATTATCAATAACTTGAGAATTCTTGACTTCACATTTTATCAAACACTTGGTGGGTTCATGATACTAGTTCAAAATCATGCAATTCGAGAGTGAAATAAGATGAGAAAACTTAATGCAAATCAACCCATCAACATGTCGTAAAACCCTCATGTAGGGTACCTTGAAATATATCATCAAAACTCGTAATAGATCATAGTTTCACAACTCAAAACATGCATAATTCCAATAGATATAACCAAATCATGGTATAGGCTTGAAATAGATAGTCATGCATAATAAATCAGTATTTCATAAAACCCCAATATAATTCATGCTTATATTTCATAATAAGAGATGCACATAAGTAATATAACTTGAAATGATGCAATTTTCATAAAAAGGAAGATTGGGTTCTATGGGTGAAAGGACCCAATCGATGAAATCCACATACCTCAAACATGGGTTTTCTTGATATGAGTTTGAAGGAAACTTAGAGCTTGAAGTGTATCCTTGAGTTCCAAAGTTAGACTTGAAATCCTTGAATTTGGTATGAGATATTTGATTAAGTCTTAGAGAGGTTTTTGAGAGGGTTTTAAGTGATATAGAGTTGAAAAATGGTTAAGTATGGGTGATTTCACGCTTAAGTGGGCATGGGACTATGACCTAAATGCCCTTGGCTGAAATAGAAAAACCAAGGAAAAACTTACACTGGTCCGCGTCGCACCCTGTGTCCTTGGCGTGATATGGACCCTGCTCCATGAGCGCGGATTCTCTCTGAAAATCGTGAATTAGCGAAAATTATTTTTCACTACGGGTCCTCGAAAATTTGGGTTATACCCATTATCCACTCAATTTTGCCCCCTGATCGAGAATATGAAGTCAGATTTTTGATATCATGCACGAATTTTGAGATACATGAAAATTATGATTATGACATTTTCGAAGCACATTTTTTGGGGCGTTTCAATATCTCCCCCTTGGAAACTTTCGTCCCTGAATATCAAAGAAATATGCATAAAAGAAGTAATCATGAAGATTTCATTTCGACTTGAAAGCAACAAATACACTTAAACATCATTTTCAAAAATCTAAACATGAATGTCAAAATCACCATAAACTTGTTAACATAAACATGAATACATGCAAAATGACTTGAAGGCTGAAACTTAAGACTTGGAATCATGTAGGGAACTCATATTAGGACCTTTGGATTGAATAGAGTTGAAGAGATACGGGTATCGCTTTTTCATGTCTGCCTCGGCTTCCCATGTGGCACTTTCAACTTGTTGATTCCTCCAAAGGATCTTGACGGAAGCTACATCTTTGTTTCTCAACCTCTTAACTTGTCTATCCAAAATCTGCACTAGGACCCCCTCATAGGTCCAATTATCTTCTACAACACCCACAACATCCAAGGGCACTATAGTTCTTGGGTCACCTACACACTTTCTCAACATGGACACATGGAAGACTAGATGAACCATATTCATCTCCTTAGGCAACTCCAACTCATATGCAACCTTACCCACTTTCAACAAAATCATAATACAAGAATTTATGCAATATGAACTTGGGACAATTTCTATAGACTTTCTTAGCAACAATGGACTCACCAACCGGGTAGACATTTCATAAGGTTCACCACAACAATTCGAACACGCATGAAGCTTTTTGGCAACAAAAAGGAGTAATGAAAGAAAGAGTGGCACCCGAGTCTATCAATGCATACACATCAAAATAAAAAACCTGCAACATACCTGTGAAGCACCATGCCAAGTCTAGTGACCCCTAGAGGTGTATGGTTGGGAACGTCGAATATCATCCTCGTAATCCCTAGCAACCCATGGACAATGTCTCGACTTATCATCCTTTGCGCCACATTCGTAACATGCACTCGAACTGGCCAAACAATCTCTCGAATGGTACTTTCCACACTTGTGGCACGGAGGAAAAGCTTGAACATCGACACCCTTGCCTTTCCTTTGAGCATATGGATAATCAACAATCTTGTGGCCCATCTTGCCATACCAAAAACATGCATGTGTGTTCCTCTAACATGTTCCACCATGATTCCTCCCACACTTTGGGCACCTAGGATGGGTCACAACACCATTGCCACCGAGCTTAGTATATGGAAGCCTACTTTCTAATTGACCTTTCTTCTCCCTTCCTTTGAGGCCACTAGGCAATTCCTCACTTATGCCCAAAACCGCCACACTTGAAACAATCTTCAGTGCCCGCCAAACACCTTCCTTGATGCTTCTTGCCACACCCTTGACAAGTGGCCAAAGGGATCCTTTTCTTCTTGTACTTGGGAACTTGTAGACTAGTAGAAGATGAGGGACCACCAACTCGGGCCCTCTTAGCCTTCCTCTCCTTCCTCTTATCCCTTGAAGTCTCGGGAGCACCCACTTGTTGATTGAGTGGAGCGGTTACAACCTTTGCCAATAGCCATAAAGCATTACGAACCCCGCATTTAACATGTCACCATTGGAAAGTTCCCTCAAGTGAGAGATGGTTAACATCTTGTACACTATTCTGAATAGCTTAAGACATATTTTGAAGCATAATGGTTAGGGGTCAGTAATAAGTCCTAGGGGACTTAGCTCTACTGCACGACATAGATAATGAAGAAGTGAAGCATTTCCTAAAACGTCTCATAGCCTCCCATTTATAGTTATGGATCGCTTCACAACCATGAATAAGACTCTAATCGACATGGTGTGTTGGATTTTCAAGGACCATTAACAACCTAGTGCTCTGTTAACAAGTTTATCACGACCCAAGCCTAGGGCCTAGATGTGACACGACGAATAAGAACTCGAAGGGACCCAAACAAGTCTCTTAGCATATCAATTACACATCCTTAGTCGTGGAAGCAAAGTAAACAACAACAAGAGATATAATAAAAAGGAAGCGGGACTAAGGAAAATCTTGGTATTCATAAAAGCATAAAGAATCAAGCTCATAGCATAAGTATATTGAACACTCCACGTGGCTAGTTGATACGTGGAGAATGATTAAATGGTGCTCCGGTTCCTACATGGTAATATCATGGAGGCATAAAGTATACATTAGTACGTTTTAATATACAAAGTATCCAGGATGCAATGGAATAAGACATAAGCCAATATAGTCAAAATGCATAATCATAGGCAATGGATATATAAAATCTCAACATGGCATGCATGATCAATGCTTGTAGTAAAACATGCTTCTAAAATGTTTAACTGGAATAGTACATGATACATATGTGGGAAGAGACCTTAACTGACATAGACCAAGAGAGCTACTACTTGAAATCCAAGGTATGTCATCCCCTTGGTAAGGTGATTGAGGCATGTCACCCTCTCAACAAGGTGATCGAGGCATGTCGCCCCATCGACAATGTGTGGTCTACTTAGCATGGTAGCCATACTTTGAATAATCCGAGACATCTCACGCCTTGTCAAGGTGATCGAGGCATGTCACTCCCTCGACAAGGTGTGGTATAACTAGATGGATCCACTAGAAAGCCATAAAAGAGATCATGTATAACCTATGGTGGCACATAGCTTAGAGACTAAGACTTTATATAAGAAACCCTTTATATATGGAACCCTTGAGTCGAGCCCCCATCTTAAGTCTCAATCGGTGCTAAGTCTACTCCCATGTAATACTTGAAATAATTATACTTTAGTCATAATATGAATAACTTGTAAGAGACATGATAACATAAATTGAGTAGCTCATAAACATGCTTTACCTCCAGAGTGAGCCAAACTTGAACATGAAGGTAGACAACTATCATACATGATCCCATGCTTTAACATGAATGGCTCACAAGAGGAAAAAATCTTGAAATAGGGGTTACCTTGGTACTTGCAACATCATACATGCTTTTCATGAATTCAACACATACATGGAAGCCCATAACTATCATAAAGTCACTTGACTTGTAAATCATGTTATAGATCATCAATTACATGAGAATTCTTGACTTGACATTTTATAAAACACTCGGTGGGTTCATGATACTAGTTCAAAATCATGCAATTTGAGAGTGAAATAAGATGAGAAAACTTAATGCAAAATCAACCCACCAACATGTAGTAAAACCCTCATGTAGGGTACCTTGAAATCTATCATCAAAGCTCGTAATAGATCATATTTTCATAGCTCAAAACATATATAATTCCAATAGATATAATCAAATCATGGTATGAGCTTGAAATAGATAGTCAATGCATAATCAATCAATATTTCATAAAACCCCAACATAATTCATGCTCATGTTTCATAATAAGAGATACCCATAAGTAATATAACTTGTAATCATGGAATTTTCATAAAAAGAAAGATTGGGCTCTATTGGTGAAAGGATCCAATGGATGAAACCCACATACCTCAAACTTGGGTTTTCTTGAGATGAGCTTGAAGGAAACTTAGAGCTTAAAGTGAATCCTTGAGTACCAAAGTTAGGCTTGAAATACTTGAATTTGGTATTAGATATTTGGTTAAGTCTTATAGAGGTTTTTGAGAGGGTTTTGAGTGATATAGAGTTGAAAAATGGCTAAGTATGGGTGATTTCACGCTTAAGTGGGCATGGGGCTATGACCCCAATGCCCTTGGCCGAATTAAAAAAATAAGAAAAAACTTACACTGGTCTGCGTCCTTGGCGTGATGTAGACCCATCGTGAAGGCAATATTTGTACTGCTCCACGCCCCTGGCGACGCGCCAGGGCGCGGATGCTCTCCTGAAATCGTAAATTAGCAAAAATTATTTTTTTCTGTGGGTCCTCTAAAATCAGGTTTAAACCCATTTCCCACTCAATTTTGCCCCCGAACGAGAATATGAAGTCGGATTTACGATATCACGCACGAATATTGAGATACTTAGAAATTACAATTATGGACATTTCCGAAGTACAATTTTTGGGGCGTTTCAAGTTTTGGGAAAGCTTTATGGAGATTCTTCCACCATTACAAAAGTTGAGGCTTGCCTCTCCATCCTTTAAGCTTTTTGTACCCTGATTAATGTATTCATCAAAATCATTATTTTTGTTAAGTCTAAGATAACTTTAAAACATAATATCAATGTTGTCCTTGTATCTATATCTAGATGATTCGATTTCTTGATATTGTACTTGTTCTTATATACTCGAATCATATAATCCATATAATTTTCTAGCTTCAGTTTTAATGTTACTTTTAACTATTGTCAAATTATGTAATTGGTTGTCTTCATCGTCTTCGAAATCTAAATTTGAATATATTCTTTCTACCATACTAGATGCACCTGCTTCTTTGTAGGTTGGGTTAAATAAACAAGTAGTTAAATAAATTGAAGGAATTGCAAAAAAATATTTTTTAAAAATTTTTGATCATTTTTTTAGAAGACTCTTTAAATTTTTGATTATTTTTAAACTGCACAAATTTATCAAAAATAACACAAATGTTTGGTAAAAATGAATAAATAGTTGGATAATAAAGATCAAAAATTTGTTTTGTAGATAAATAAAAACTTTTAAAAATTCAATAAGCTCTTTAACATCAACCCAATCATTTTCATCAAGTTGATAATCCATATCAGCATTATGAGCATTCCAAACCATTGTAACAGGCTTTTTATATTCATAAGCTACTTTGAGCATCTCATAAGAAGAATTCCACCTAGTAGCTACTGTTTTAGGATTTTTTCTAGCAGGAAGATTATGTTCAATACATCGATTTTCTAATTCCCTACATCTAGCTTTTACTTGACATTTAATAATAAAATAACATGCGACTTCAACTTTTATACAACTATTTTCAAACATTGATATGCCGTCTCTAATATTCAAATTATAAATGTACATCACATCTAATATGAAAATCATCATCATAAATAGGACTAAGTGTCGATTTTAAATAATTTATAACACGATGGTTGTTAGAAGTGTTATCTAAAGTTACACTAATAATTTTTCTAAAAATTTCATAAAATTCTAAAACATCAAGAATTGTTTGTTCTATATAAGCATCGGTTTTACACATTTCACAACTTTTATAACCTAAAATTCTTTTTTGCATTATCCATTTTTCATCAATTCAATGTTTGATAATTATAAAATAATCATCACCAGTTACAGTACGACCAATATCAGAAATAATTGTTAATTTACAAGTATTATACCCAATACATGTTGATCTTGGTAATCAAAAAAGACTTTTTAATTGTATTTCTTGAAAAATCAATAAACGATGGATTACAAACAATTTGAATATAATGAATAAATCTAGGATTTTTAGCAAAACTAAATGGCAAATCAGTAACAATACTTATTTTAGCAAGTTCTTCAAGATCCCATGTTTATTATGGGGACGATGTGTACTAGGAATGGAAAATTGAGCCCTCTACTCTGTGGATGAATCAGTAACGGGAGTTCCATATTTTTTTGCCTCCACTATAGCTTGGGCTTGCAAAAATTCTCATTTATAATAATGCATCAAATAATTTTTTAAATGACCCATCTCACTCCTCTTTCTCGACGTTTTCTGGTTTAAAATATATTTATATTTATTACAAATATCTTGAGTTTTTTTATTCATTTTAGGTCATAAATTGCCAAACAGCTGATTGTTTTACATGATCCACCTTGGGCTTAGTCCTAGAAGGATGTACGAGGGGAAAGGGAAGAGGAGCAGTGGGACTAGTAGCAGTATATGATGGTTTCATCATCTTCATTAGTTTCATTATCATCTTCAGCAAGTGATTCATTAAAATTACCAAATCTTCTTTCTAAAAATTCATGATCTAACTCGATATAAACCCACGAGCCTCTTATCCATTCTCATTGAATGATGGCGGGGAGCATTATGAGACACATTAAATTTGAATCAAGTCCTCAAAGAAAATGCAAATCAAATAAAGAAAACAAAAAAAATCTTATCTACTGTAGATGGAATTCGGTTCTCTTTCAAAAGTAGTTTGTCCCATCTGCTAAAGCTTGAAGAATTCCTAAAGATCCGGCATATTCAAGTCCGATACGTTGTTGTATTCCTGAAGATATTTCTCTTTCTAACCAAATCATTACTAGTACACTAGCTTACCATAATAGGATAGGAGCTGCTCGAAAAGAAGCTATAGGCGGGCTTCCTTCTTTCGCTCTCTCTGGCCTAGCTTAACCTCTCAGTTCCACAACCAAGTTGCCTGTTATGAATAGAACCAGGCTATGTCTGATTCCTTAATGAATCTGAGATGAGCTTGAAAAAGGCTTTTCATAAACTATTTTCTTTCTCTCATTAAAGAATGGGGTTCCCATACAAGAAAACAAGGGACGAGTCTGGTGAGAGAGGTGAGTCTTCTCCTTGCCTAGATGTGAAAGGCCTTTTTTCTTTTTGCCTATGATGGCATGCCTGCTCTTACTTAACTCGGTCAATGGGGGTTTGGAACCCTGAGTACAGTGTGGAGGGTGTAGCAGGAAAAGAAGCTGTACGTGAAAGGGTGCTCAGACGAAAGTGCTCTTTCTTGGCCATTGGATCAGCAAGGGTGTGATTCAGATGGATCAAGAGAAGATCAGGTCTCTTGTGGACTGGGAAGTGCCGAAGAAGGAGAGAGCAGGCAGC
>JAOTQR010000001.1:10602673-10658460 GCA_025774065.1 Solanum ossicruentum | reverse complement strand
ATGTATGATACTTCTGTTGGGCGGTTTTACCGCAGCGGTGACCTTGTCGGCCCGCATATATATATGTGTATATGTTTTTTATATGTTGGGATTTCGTCTGCAGGTGCAGCTAGTCCATAAAACAGAGGAAAATTTGCCGAAATTTCAGTAGATTCCTTAGCTAATATTATGGGAATTTGGTTTGGTAGTGTTCGGGTGCCCAATCGGCACCAATCACGACCCCTAGATTGGGTCGTGACATAAGGGTTTTACTATGTGTTGGTAGGTTGATTTATATTGAAGTTTGTCATGTTATTTCACTGTTGAATTGCATGATTTTGAACTAGCATTGCACTCCTACAAAGTTTTTGATAAAATGTCTTTTCAAGGATTAATAGAGTTATTGATGGTCTATTGCATTATTTATGAGTCAAGTGACTTTATGATGATTTTGGGGTTTCAAAGATGGATTGAATTCATGAAAATGTCTATGATGTTGTAAATGTCAGATTCGGCCAAGAAGGGCAACTACCTATCGCAAGATACCTCAAGCGACTCCACGTTGGCATCAATCACCAGGCTGTATTTGTTGATTAATTCCTCTATTTTCCTGCTTAAAGCCCTTTTTTCATAGATTATACCTCTTGTGACTGTTTTGATGTTAATGCAAAGGTAAGGTTTGATGATGACGTATTTTTATGTTTTAAAGTTAGGCCCACCATTAGAGGTCAAAGTTGTTTTAGAGCTACTCATGTTGTGTTTTTCGTGTTTCTTACAAATTGTTAAAGTATGACTATATCAATTATTCCAGGGGATTAGATTTAGCACCGATGGAAGGAGCATTTTCTCTCTTTCCATAAACTATGTGCCAACATAGGAGTATACTTTACCATTGCTTTACATGTGGATCCATGAAACAACCCCAAAACGTGCATGAAAATGTGCCTCAAAAGTACCCAAAATCGTAATTTTCATATATATGAAAATTCATATGCGATATCAAAAATCGAACATCATATTCTAGATTAGGAGGCAAAATTGAGTAGGAAATGGTTCCAACCTCGATTTTAGAGCAACCGTATCAAAATTTGGAAATCGCAAAATGTGATTTCCAGAGAGCTCTCCGCGCCTTCGGCGCAACGCGCCACAGTGTTAAATTGTTGCTAGTTTTTAGTTTGATCCAAGACTTTTGGGTTCTGGGCCTAAGTCTTTCCATGCGTGAAAATACCTATACATAGCTATATTTTACCTTCATATCATACAAGACATTCCCCGATACTTTCTGAAAGTTATAGACTACTATTTCTCTCAAAATTCAAGTGTACAAATCTCTTCCGGATCTTAAGGAATTCATTCAAGCTTCAAGTCAGTATTCAAATCTTTATCAAGAAATTCTCCAAAGTTAAGGTATGTGGGTTTCAACCAATGGGTCCTTTCACCCTTGGTGCCCAAGATTCATTTTTCTTACCTAATTTGCATGATTTCAAGTTGATTTACTTATGGGTCTTGCTTATTATGAATTAGATTATGAACTATAATGAGGTTTCATGAAATTGTGATTGTTTTAGCATGTTTTGAGCTATGAATCTGAGATCCATTGTGGGATTTGACGAAGCGTTTTTGATATATGTTGTTTGAGAGTGTTACCAAGTATTGATGAGTGGTTTTGCATTGAATTTTCTTGCATAATTTCATCCCTAAATTACATGGTTTTACACTAGCACTACGCATTCGCCAAGTGTTTGATAAAATATCCGATTATGATTTCTTGAGTAATTGAAGGTCCAATGTATGGCTTTCAAGTTGAATGAATTTATGATGATTGAAGGAATGTACGTATATGATATTCTCCTATATCAAGTTTGACCATGCCCTAATCGGGGGGTTGTTAGCTCGGGTAACCATGTCAAGGGGTTTATACCTTGATAACTGGGTCGACGGTTGGTACCTTAATCACCACAGGTGGTATGGTGAAACCAATCAATGAATTTTTACCTTGGTAACCTAGTTGAGGGGTTGGTACCTTAATCACCATGGGTGGTAGGGTGAGATGATACACCAACAATGTCGAGGTGTTTATACGTTGACAACCAATTGAGGGGTTGGTACCTCAATCACCATGGATGGTAGGGTAAGACGATCTACTAACAAATTGAAGGGTTGGTACCTCAAGAATCTATGAATGCCATAATGATGGTCTCTTCTTGCACATGTATTATATTCTATGTAAGCATGATTTACTTCAAGCATCTTCCATGCATGCCATATTGTTATATGCTCATCTATTTCCCATGATATGTATTTTGATTACGTTGCTTATCTCTTGTTACATTGAATTCAACATACTTAGTACATTTAAACTTACTAATGCATACTCTATGCCTACATGATATCACCATGTAGGAATCGAAGAACCGATTGATCATCTTCCTCCACGTGGCTAGGAAGATTTCTCTCAAGCTAGGTGGTGAGTCCTCCATTCCGGGGACAATGTCTATGATCTCATGCTATGTACTAATACTATTTTCATTATGTGTGTATTGACTATGAGGGTGAGCCTTATTGCTTGCCTTGGGGGCCCATGTTTCAGCGACACTAATACATGTTATTGATGTAGGGGAAGTGTGTCACAAAAAGATTGATTATCCTCGTAACCGCAACAAGGGTATGGAGGTTCATCCACATATGCAAATGCGGTTCCTTTTGGAAAGGGGGTCAACAAGGTGGTACCCCAAGGGACAATCGATTCTATGCACTACAAGGTATGTAAGGGGTTAAGGAAGTTTCCAATGTCATCATCCGTATGTTAAAAGTCTTTGATTTTGATGTGTATGCATTGATTGATCCGGGTGCCACTCTTTCTTAAGTTACACCTTTTGTTGCCAAAAAATTCCATGTTGAGCCCGAATTTTTGTAAAAGTCTTATGAGGTGTCTACTCCTATTGGTGCATCTATTATTGCTAGAAAGGTATATAGAAATTATCCCATTTGCACTTTGAATAAAATATTTCCTTGTGATCTTATTTAGTTAGAAATGGTGGATTTTGATGCCATACTTGAGATAGATTGGTTGCATGCTTGCTATTTCTCTATTGATTGTAGAACGTAGGGCCAAATTCCTATTCCCAAATGAACCTGTCCTTGAGTGGGAGAGTCATGATATGCTGGTCGAGGGTAGGTTCATGTATTGCATTAAAGCTCGTAAGTTGATCTCTGAGGGGTGTCTTTATCATCTTATGAGGGTAAGGGATGTGGAGTCCAAGGTGCTTGTCGTAGAGTTGGTTCAGATTGTAAATGAGTTCCTTGATGTCTTTCCAAATGATCTTTCTGGTGTTCTTCCCGAAAGAGAAATAGATTTTGGTATAGACCTCCTTCCTGACACTCAGCCCATTTCTATTCCTCCTTATAATATAGCCCACTTTGGGGTGTACCGGTGTTGTTTGCGAAGAAGAAGGATGGGTCCCTTAGAATGTGTATTGATCACCGACAACTCAAAAAGGTCACCATAAAGAATAAGTATCCTCTTCTAAGGATTGATGATTTGTTTTACCAATTGCAAAGGGCTAGTCATTTCCCTAAGATTAATCTTCGGTCTGGGTATCGTCAAGTAAAGGTGAAGGAGTGTGATATTCCTAAGATAGCCTTCTAGACTAGGTATGAGCATTAAGAATTCTTTGTGATGACTTTTGGGTTTGCCAATGCACTAGCTATTTTCATGGATCATATGAATAGGGTCTTCAAACCCTACTTTGATTTGTTTGTTGTGGTCTTCATTGATTATATTTTGATCTATTCACATTGTGTAGAGGAGCATATGGGTCATTCGAGGGTAGTGCTACAAAGATTGAGGGAAGAGAAGTTGCATGCTAAGTATGTAAAATGTGAATTTTTGTTAAAAGAGGTTGCCTTTCTAGGTCATGTGGTGTCGAGGAATGGTATTAAGGTGGATCCTAAGAAGACCGATGTGATTAGAAATTGACCTAGATTGTTGACCCCGTCGGTTATTTGGAGCTTTTTGGGCTTAAAGGGTTACTACAGGAGGTTTGTGATTGAGTTCTCTTCTATTGCATCTCCTATGACCAAGTTGACTCCAAAGAAAGCCAAATTTGTGTGGACCAATAAGTTTGAGAAGAGTTTCCAAATAAAGATAAGCTTGTGTACACTCCTATATTGTCACTACTGGAAGGGGTAGAAGGGTTTGTTGTATATTGTGATGTTTTAAGGGTTTTTTTGGGTTTTGTGTTGATGCACAATGGTAAGCTGATAGCCTATGCTTTTAGAAAAGTCAAAGTACATGAGAAGAATTATCTTACCCATGATCTTGAATTAACTGTCATGGTCTTTGCTTTGAAAATTTGGCGTCACTATTTGTATGGGGTGCATTTTGTTGTGTTTACTAACCATAAGAGTCTCCAATGTTTCTTCACTCAAAATGATCTCCACTTGAGATAAAGAAGGTGGTTATAACTTCTTAAGGACTATGATATGAGTGTACATTATCATCACGATATGGCTAATGTGGTAGAAGAAGCTTTGAGTACGGAGTCTATGGGTAGCCTAGCTCATATTGATGATGGTGGCAAAAGGCTGGCTAGAGAGGTTTATCGGTTCGCTAGATTGGGAGTTAGGTTGGAAGAGATTAATAGTGGTGGTGGTGTTGTTGATGGCTCTAAATCTTCATTGGTTGAAGAGGTGAAAGCTAAGCAATATCTTGACCCTACTTTGTTAGAATTGAAGGCATTAGTAAAGGATGGTAAGGTAGAGGTTTTCTCCTAAGAGGGAGAAGGTGTTCTTAGATACCAAGGTAGATTATGTGTGTCTTATGTTGATGGCTTGAGTGAAAAGATTCTTAATGAGGCTCATTGTTCTTCCTATTCTATTCACCTTGGTTCTAATAAGATGTATAGAGATTTGAGAGACATGTATTGGTGGGGAGTTATGAAGAAGCACATTGCCAAATTTGTATCCAGTTGTCATAGTTTCCAACAAGCCAAAGACAAGCATCAAAGGTTGGGTGGCTTAATCCAAGACAAAGAGATTCCTACTTGGAAGTGAGAGGAGATAAATATGGATTTTGTGGTTGGGTTACCCAAGACGATAAAGGGTTTTAATTCCATTTGGGATGTGATTGATAGGATGACAAAATCGGCTCATTTTCAATCGTCTAAGACCTATATGGGGCTAAAGATTATGCTAGATTTCACATTCATGACTTGGTGAGCTTGCATACGGTTTCTTTTTTCATTATATCAGATTGTGGTGCTCAATTTACTTCATTTTAGAGGTCTTTTCAAGGGGATCTTGGTACAAGAGTTAAACTTAGTATAGCCTTTCACCCTCAAATGGATGGCCAAGCCAAAAGATATATCAAAATACTTGAGGATATTCTTAGGTATTGTGTGTTGGAGTTTAAGGGTAGTTGGGATGATCATTTTCCATTGATTGAGTTTGCTTATAACAATAGCTATCATTCTAGCATTGGTATGACTCCTTTTGAGGCTCTCTATGATAGGCATTGTAGATCACTGGTTGGGTGGTCAGAAGTTGGAGAGGTGGCTTTGTTAGGACCAGATCTGGTTGGAGGCTCTTGATAGGGTTAGGATTAATAGGGAAAGGTTGAAGATGGCCCAAAGTCGTCAAAGGTCCCATGCCGATGTGAGGAGAAGGGATCTTGATTTCAAAGTTGGTGATTAAGTTTATTTAAAGTTGTCACCTATTAACGGTGTGGTTCATTTTGGTAAGAAGGGCAAGTTGAGTCAAAGATATGTGGGTCCTTATAGGGTAATAAGAAGGATTGGCAAGGTAGCTTATGAGTTGGAATTGCCTAGACAGATGGATTTGGTTCATCCGGTCTTTTATGTATCCATGTTGAGGAAATGTGTGGTAGACCCTAATGCTATTATGCCTCTTCATGTTGTGGGTGTTGTTGAAGACAACTTGACCTATGAAGAGGTTCTGATTCAGATTTATGATAGACAAGTGAAGAGGTTGAGGAACAAGGATATGGCTTCCATTAAGGTCCTTTAGATGAATCAACAAACCGAAAGTGCTACTTGGGAGGCCGAAGTGGACATGCAAAAGCGTTATCCTTATATCTTCCATTCTACTCAATCCTCACGTACTAATTCTAAGTCCTTCATATAATCTCAAGTCTTAAGTTCAGCCCTCATGTAATCACATGCATTCATGTTTAAATTCACAAGTTCATGATGATATTACACTGACGTTGAGATTTTTGAAATGATGTTTAAGTGCATTGTTGCATCCTTACGTAGGCTGAAATTGTCATGTTTACATCTCTCATATACCTTTCTTTGACATTCGGGAACGAATGTTCCCAAGGGAGGATAACGAAATGACCCTAAAAAGTGCCAAAAAATGCGCCTCAGAAGTGCTCGAAATCATAATTTTCGTATACCACAAATTCCATGCGCGATATCAATAATCTAACTTCACATTTTTAATCAGTGGTCAAAATTAAGTATGGAATGGGTCTAACCATGACTATAGAGCAGCCGTATCAAAATTTGGAAATTGCAAAAATGTAATTTCCAAGGATCTCTATGCGCCCCTTGCGCAACGCGCCAAGGGCATGCCACAGTGTTAAATTGTTGCAAGTTTTTAATTCAGTCCAAGACATTTGGGTCTTGGGTCTAAGCCTTCCCATACGTGAAAATACCTATACTTAGTTACCCATATTTTATCATCATATCATACAAGACATTCTCCAATACTCTCTAAAACCCTTAGATTAATATCTCTTTTAAAATTCAAGTGTCCAAATATATTCCGGATCATAAATAAATCCAAGCTTCAAGTCTCCATTCTAATCTTCACCATAAAATTCTCCAAAGTTAGGGTATGTTAATGGGTCCTTTCACCCTTGGTGCCCAAGATTACTTTTAACCTAATTTTCATAATTTCAAGTTGATTTACTTATGAGTCTTATTATGAATTAGACTATGAATTATATTATTTTGTGAAATTGTTACTGTTTTAGCATGTTTTGAGCTATGAATCTAAGACCCATTATGGGATTTCGAAAGGGTTTTGATGTATATTATTTCAGGGTGTTACCAAGTTTTGTTAGATGGTTTTACATTGAATTTTCTTACATGATTTCATACCTGAATTGCATGGTTTTACACTAGCACTACACACCCGCCAAGTATTTGATAAAATGTCTAGTTATGATTTCTTGAGAAATTGAAGGTTCATTGCATGTCTTATGAGTTGAATAACTTTATGATGATGAAAGGAATGTATATGACACTCTCCTATATCGTGTAGGGAGTTGACCATGCCCCATTAGATGTATTGTGAGCCTCGGTAACCATGTCGAGGGGTTTGTACCTTGATAACCAGGTTGAAGGGTTGGTACCTAAACTACGATGGGTGGTATAGTGAGAAGATCTACCAACCAATCAAGGGGTTTGTCCTTGACAACTGGGTTGAGGGGTTGGTACCTTAATCACCAAGTTGGTTGGGTGAGATGATCTACCAATAATGTTGAGGAGTTTGCACCTTGACAACCAATCGAGGGTTTGCTACCTCAATCACCATGGGTGGTAGGGTGAGACGATCCACCAACAAATTGAGAGGTTGGTACCTCAATAATTTACGAATGCTATAATAATGGTCTCCTCTTGCACATGTATTATGTTCTATATAAGCATGATTTACCTCAAGATTCTTCAATGAATACCATAATGTTATATGTTCATCTATTACCTATGTTATGCATTTTGATTATGTTTCTTATCTCTTGTTGCATTGCATCCTACAAACTTATACATTCAAACATACAAACGTATACTCTATGCATACATGATGAAATGACAACAAAAAGTGCCCAAAAACGTGCCTCAAAATGCCTACAATTTTGATTTCCTTATTTATAAAAATTCATTTGTTATTTCAAAAATATGACCTTGTATTTGTGATCAGGGGGTCCATATTAGGTGGAAAAGGGTCTAGCCTTGATTTAAGAGCAAAACAATAGCAATTGTAAGTTTTTAGTGATAATTTCCAGTGAGCAATTCGCGACGCCTCCACGACAAACCTTGGGCACGCCTCAGTTCACATTCCACTCCACGTCCTCTCCGCAATGCGGAAATGTGTTTTTCACCTTGCTATTTTTTTCAAGTGCGGTTCAAAATATTCTAAGTGTTGGGCCTAAGTTTCCCAAACGTGCTTTTATCTATACTTTGTCAAATTTCACCCTTATATCATTCTAAACATTTCCCAACAATCCCCAAAACACTTAGCCATATTTTCACTCCAAATTATAAGACACAAAACCCTCATGCGGATTTAAGGATTCTCTTCAAGGTTCAAGTCTCCATTGTCAACCTTCACCAAGAACTTCTCAAAAACTAAGGTATGTGGTGTTGAACCATTAGGTACATCCACCCATGGTGCCTAAAACCTTTTTTACGTAATAATGCATGATTTAAATTTGATTTTACATGTGAGTCTTGCATGTTAAGAAATTTACTGCACAGTAATTTTAGTTCATGAAAGTATGGTTGTTTTGTCATGTTTTGAGCTCTAAATCTTGGATCTGATGTTGGATTTGATTAGGGATTTTGATGTGAAAGTCTTGGGGGTGTTCTAAGCTTTTGATTGATGGTTTATACGGTGGATTTTCCAGTATGATTTCATCTCTAAATTGCATGGTCTTTTACCCCCATTACACTTCCCTAAGTTGTTTGATAGAATGTTTAGTTATGGTTTCTTGAGGAAATGAAGGTCCAAAGCATGAAATATGATATATATGATGTTTTAATTATGAAATGAGTTTATGGATGATGTATGTATGTAGGTTCTATATAACGTGTTTTATTAGACCATGTCCAGTTCGAGGGGCCCAAGGGCCCAAATGACTATTTGAGGGGTGAGTACCTTGCCACCAGGGTGTCAGGATGTTAACGACGTCTACCATGTTAGGGGTAAGTACCTTGTCACCAAGGTGTCTGGGAGTGAATAAAAACTACCATATAAGGGGTAAGTACCTTGCCACCAGGGTGTACTGGTGTGAATGGCATCTACTATGTGAGAGGTAAGTACCTTGCCACCAGGGTGTCCAGGTGTGAATGACATCTCCCAACTAATTTGGGATTCAATCTTGGTCTCTTCTACACATACGATATCTTATATGAGCATGAGTTACTTAAAGCATGTTTTCTACAAGCATTGTCCATACATGCCATATTGTTATACTATGCCTATTTCTTATTGTTATGCAGTCTGATTACATCGCCTGTATCTTGTTGCATTGCATCCCACATAATTAGAACATTCCAACGTACTAACGCATACTCTTGCCTACATGATATCACTATGTAAGAACTGGTGCCCAAGTTGATCATCCTCCTCCTCCACATGGCTAGACGGTGCTATTCGAAGCTTGTTGGTTAGTCCTTCATTTCTGGGAATTTGGGTTATGTTTTTCTCTTATCTATGTATTGAGACACTACTTTATGTTCTACTTGACTATGAGAGTGAGTTGAGTTACTTTGTCTTGGCCCCCTCTCTATTTATGTAATTAGAGGTATTTGTTGGTCTAGTTATGGTTTTTATGATATGAGTTATGATTCCTTATCCCTTGATGTTGATGTGTTACAAAGCTTTCCCTTAGCCCCAATGCACTATTCTTTTCTACATGTCCTTTATATGCTTCCACGACCAAGGATGTGTAATGACAAGTTAAGAGGCTTGTTTGGGGTTCCTTCGGGTTCCCCATCGCCATGTCACATCTAGTCCCTAGGCTTAGGCCGTGAAAAACTTGGTATCAGAGCACTAGGTTTATAGATCCTCAAATTCTAACACACTACGTCAATTAGATTCCTATTCATGGCCGTGAAGCGCGCCATAACTATGAATAGGAGGCTATGAGGCGTTCTAGGAAATGCTTCCCTTCTTCATGTCCTATGTTGTGCCATAGAATTGGGATAAGTATTCCCCCTAATGATTGTTCTTTGCTATGCTAGATCATGCCGAATACTAGAGGAAAACGAACACAAACTCCCAAGGGCAACCTATTAATGGTGAGCTCCGGAATGCCCTTATTATGCTTACCCAAGTGATGGCCAACCAAGTCCAACAAGGGAACCAAGCCCCACACGCTACTATCTCAGGAGCTAGGGTAAGATACTTCATGAGGATGAATCCTCCAATTTTCCATGGGTCAAAGGTGGATGCAGATCCACAAGATTTCATCGATGAGGTCTACAAAATCTTGTCTATCATGGTTGTAGGGCCAAATGAAAAGGCGGAGTTGGTAGCATACCAACTCAAGGTGGTGACCCATATTTGGTTTGATCTATGGAAAGGTGAGAAGGGTAAATGGCTATGTGGTGCATTAGGAGGAATTCAAATTGGCCTTCCTTAATCATTTCTTCCCTCTTGAGCTTAGGACAACAAACTTGGTGGAGTTTATGAATTTGAAACAAGGTGCTATGAGTGTGAGGGAGTATTCCCTCAAATTTAATCAACTTTCAAAGTATACTCCTCACTTGGTGGCCAACCTTAGGTCAAGGATGAATAAGTTTGTTATGGGGGTTTCCAACTTTGTAAGTGAAGAATGTTGGTCTGCCTTGCTTATTAGTGATGTAGACTTGTCTCGGTTGATGACATATGCCGAGAAAATGTAAGAAGAAAAGTTGAGAAAGAGGAAGTGTCATGAGGCCAAGAGAGCCCGATTTGAGGGAAGGTTCCAAAAGGGTGCTAGACATCATCAAGGCCAAGGGCCTCCTCATTCTACTAATAGGGGATTTGCTAATTAGTTCCCTAGCCTTCAAGGTGTTGGTGGAATGGCTCCTAATGATATGTGTCTTAGGTGTGGAAGGAATCATAGGGGCCCATTTTTGAGCGGTTCCAATGCATGCTTTGAATGTAAGGAGCTTGGTCACAAGAGAATAGATTGTCTAAGAAATCATGGCATGGTTCGAGGTGCAAATGTGGTTCCATTGGGGAAAGGTGGTCCTCAAGGTGGTGCCTCAAGGTATGATCGATTTTATGCTCTACATGGGAGGCAAGGGGTTAGTGAAGTCCCCGGTGTTGTTATCGGTATGTTGAAAATCTTTGATCCTAATGTATAAGCATTGATTGATACGGTTGCCACCCTTTCCTTTTTTACCCCCTTTGTTGCTAAAAAGATTCATGTTGAGTTGGTGTTGTTGCATGAGTTATATAAAGTGTCTACTCCTCTTGGTGTATCTATTGTTGTTAGGAGGGTGTATAGAAATGGTTCAGTTTGCATTTTGCCTGAAATCCTACCTTGTGATCTTGTTAAATTAGATATGGTTGATTTTGATATTATTCCTGGGATGGATTGGTTGCATACATACTATGCTTCTATTGATTGTAGAACCCATAAGGTCAAGTTACAATTTTCTAGTGAACCTGTCCTTGAGTGGAAAATTCAAGATGTGGTATTCAAGGATAGATTCATTTCATTCATTAAAGCCCATAGATTGATGTCTAAGGGTGTTTGTATTATCTTATGAGAGTCAAAGATGTGGAGTCCAAAATCCCTTCCATTGAGTCAGTTCCGATTGTAAGTGAGTTTCTTGATGTCTTTCCAAATGACCTTCTCGGTATCTCTCTAAAGAGGGAGATAGATTTTGGAGTAGATCTACTTCTCGACACTCAACCCATCTCAATCCCCACTTACCGTATGGCCCCGGCGGAGTTGAAGGAGTTAAAGAAACAATTCAAAGACTTTTTGGAAAAGGGGCTTATTAGACCTAGCAAATCTGCTTTGAGTGCACAGGTGTTTGTTTATAAAGAAGAAGGATGGGTCACTTACAATGTGCATTGATTATTGGCAACTCAATAGGGTCACTATGAAGAATAGATATCCTCTTCAAAGGATTGATGACTTGTTTGACCAATTGCAAGGGGCTAGCTTTTTCTCTAAGATTGATCTTCTGTCCGGGTACCATCAAGTGAGGGCTAGGGAGTGTGAAATCCAAAAGTCTGCCTTCCAAACAAAATATCAGCACTATGAATTTATGGTGATGTCCTTTAGGTTGACTAATGCATCGGCCATCTTCATGGACCTAATGAATAGGGTCTTCAAACACTACCTTGATTCCTTCGTTGTGGTTTTCACTGATGACATTTTGATCTATTCACATAGTGAGGAGGAACACATGGGTCATTTGAGGGTAGTACTACAAAGATTGAGGGAAGAGAAGTGGTATGCTAAGTATGAAAAATGTGAATTTTGGTTAAAAGATGTTGCCTTTCCAGGTCATGTGGTGTCGGGGAATGCTATTAAGGTGGATCCTGAAAAGATGTATGTGATTAGGAATTGACCTAGATTATTGAACCTGTCGGATATTAGGAGTTTCTTGGGCCTTGCGGGTTACTACAAAAGGTTTGTGTAGGGGTTCTCCTCTATTTCTTCCCCTACGACAAAATTGACTCAAAAGAAAGTGAAGTTTGAGTGGACCGACGAATGTGAGAGGAGCTTCCAAACATTGAAAGATAGACTTGTGTCCGGTCCTATATTGTCGCTATCGGATGAGCTTGAGGGTTTCATTATGTATTATGATGCATCTAGAGTCTGTTTTGGTTGTATGCTAATGCAAAATGGTAGGGTCATAGACTGTGCTTCTAGGCAACTCAAGGAGCATAAAAAGAACTACCTTACCCATGATCTTGAATTAGCCGCCGTGGTGTTTGCACTAATGATTTTGCGACATTATTTGTATAGGATGCATACTGATGTCTTCACCGATCATAAGATCCTTGAATATGTCTTCACACAAAAAGATGTCAACTTGAGGCAAAGAAGGTGGCTAGAACTCCTTAAGGACTGTGACATGAGTGTGCATTACCATTCGTATAAGGCAAATGCTATGGTAGATGCTTTAAGTCGGGTGTCTATCGGCAGCCTAGCTCATGTGGATGGTGGTGATAGGGAGATGGATAGGGAGGTGCATAAATTGGCTAGATTGGGGGTGAGGTTGGAAGATGTGGGTGATGGTGTTGTTGTTGTGGATGGTTCCAAATCTTCTTCGGTTGATGAGGTGATAGAAAAACAAGATTTAGACTCCTTCTTGCTTGAGTTGAAGGCCTTGGTAAAAGAGGGCAAGACAGAGGTTTTCTCCCAAGGAGGAGATCGGACCCTTAGATACCAAGGTAGGTTATGTGTACCATGTGTTGATGGTTTGAGGGCGAAAATTCTTAATGAGTCCCATAACTCTTCTTATTCTATACACCCCGGTCCCACCAAAAAGTATAGATACTTGAGAGATGTGTATTGGTGGGGAGGCATAAAGAGGGATATTGATAAGTTCATTTTCGGTTGCCATAGTTTCCAACAAGTCAAGGCTGAACACCAATGGCCGGGTGGCCTAACCCAAGACATAGATCTTCCTACTTATACGTGGGAGGTAATTAATATGGACTTTGTGGTTGGGTTTCCCATGATTAGGAAAGGATTTAATTCCATAAGGGTGGTGGTTGATAGGATGACAAAATTGGCTCACTTTCTACCTGTCAAAACTACATATGGGGCTGAAGAGTATGCAAGGTTGTAAATTCATGAGTTAGTGAGGTTTCATGGGGTTTCTCTATCCATCATATCGGATCATGGTGCACAATTTACTTCACACTTTTGGAGATCTTTTCAACAGGGTCTTGGTACCAAAGTTCACCTTAGTATGACCTTCCACCCTCAAACGAATGGCCAAGCCGAGAGGAAAATTCAAACACCTACGGATATTCTTAAGGCTTGTGTCTTGGAGCTTAAGGCTAGTTCGGATGACCATCTTCAATTGATTGAGTTTTCCTACAACAATAGCTATCACTCTACCATCGGCATGGCTCCTTTCGAAGCTCTTTATGGGAGACATTATAGATCATTGGTGGGTTGGTTTGAGGTTAGAGAGGTGGCTTTATTGGGGCCAGATATGGTTATGGAAGCTCTTGAGAAGGTTAAGATGATTAGGGAGAGGTTGAGGATAGCACAAAGTCATCAAAAATACTATGCCGATGTAAGGAGGAGAGACCTAGAATTCCAAGTTGGTAATTGGGTTTATTTGAAGGTTTGTCCAATGAAAGGTGTAATTCGTTTTGGAAAAAAGGGGAAGTTAAGTCCAAGGTATACTGGTCCTAATGAGTTGATAAAGAGGGTAGGAAAGGTAGCTTATGAGTTGAAGTTTCCTAGTGAAATGAGTTTGGTCCATCCGGTATTTCACGTCTCTATGTTGAGAAAATGTGTTGGTGATCCCAACACCATTGTGCCTCTTGATGTTATGAGTGTTGTTGAGGATAACTTAACTTATGAGGAGGTTTCGGTTCAAATCCTTGATAGGCAAGTAAAGAGATTGAGGGACAAAGAGGTAGCATCCGTTATGGTCTTTTGGAGGAACCAACACTATATCTTGACCTATAGAAGTCATCTCGTCTAACTTAAACCATCCCACCAAAGACCTATACCTTCTACCGCACAAATCCCCAAGCGATGTATTATTAATCTTATCTTGAAAGGTATTGTTGTAAAAAAACTCAATAAGTTATGGATGATCACCCCAATTAACCTTGAATTCCAACATACAAGACCTCGGTGTGCCCTCCAAAATATGATTTATTCTCTCGGCTTGCTCAATGGATTGAGGATGAAAAGCGGCACTTAACTTTACCTTAGTGCCAAGGAATCTTTGAGATGATTTCCAAAAGTGAGAAGTCAGGTACCGCAATCCAACATAATAAACTAGGCATACCATTAGGTCAACGGACTCCAAATTACCTAACTTGGGATTTTTTTTCAACATTAAGAGTAGTCTCAACCAATAAGAAGTGATCCGACTTAGTCATCTGGTCAACAATACCCCAAATTAAATCAAATTACTTTTTGGTCCTAGGAAAACCAAGCACTAAATCCATGTCCACCTCTTCCCACCTCCAAGTAGAAATTTTAATACCTTGAGTCAAACCATCGGGTCTTTGGTGTTCTACCTTCTCTTGTCGATAATTAGGGCATACGGTTACGAACTTGGCTATATCCTTCTTCAAACCATGTCACCACTCCTATTCACTCAAACTCTAGTACCTCTTAGTATATATCAGGTGAATCGAATAATGTGAGTTATAGGCCTCAATCATGATCACCATTCTAAGACCATTGACATCCAAAACACATAATTGATCTTGGTACCAAATTACACAATCTCTACCTTGCGAGAAAACCTCTATCTTCTTTTCTGCAACCAAATTCTTCAATGTAACCAACAGTGGGTCTAAGTCTTACCTTCTCTTAACATCTACATCCCCAAATATTTGACCCCATTCTGAACATGGATACCACCATCATTGGTGTTGGCCAACCTAACACCCAATCTAGCCCAATGGTAAACATAATTTGCCAACTATCCCTTCCCTTCGGTAACATGAGCTACACTTCCCGTAGATAGCCCGCTAAGAGTGTCAACTTTAGTGTTTGCATTGTCAGGATGATGTCATACACCCATGTCATAGCCCTTTAGGAGTTTTAACTTTCTCCTTTGCCTCAAGTTAAGACCCCTATGAGTGAACACATATTGCAAACTCTTTTGATCAGTGAAAACGTCAACATACACCCCAACAAGTAGTGTCAAAATTTTCCAGGCAAACACCATCACCACTAACTCAAGATCATGAGTCATGTGCTTACACTCCTGAACCTTCAAGTTCCTTGATGCATAAGCTATCACTTTACCATGTTGCATAAGTACACAATTAAACCCAAACTGAGCAACATCACAATACACAACTAACCCATCCAACCCCTTTAGTAAAGTCAAAATAAGATCCGATGTAAATCGATTTTTCAAGAATCTATTCTTATACCCATCCAACCATGAAAACATTACCTCCTTTTAAGTTTATATGATCAATAGAGATGCAATAGATAAGAAAACTTCCACAAGCCACCTATCATAATTAGCCAACCAAAAAAATATTTGAATACCGAAAGGATTAATCTTGTCAAACAATGCACATCATTCACCAACTCCCTCTTGACCTCAACTATAGGATCGGCTACAACATCCTTCTTTGTTTGGATTGGATTATAAGCCCAAAGTAACTCTCCTTATTCGAAAGGGAGGGATAGAGATAGGAAATTTTAAGACACATTCCATGGCATGATGTGAATCATGAAAAGTGAAAC
Source organism: Solanum ossicruentum (assembly GCA_025774065.1). NCBI lineage: Eukaryota > Viridiplantae > Streptophyta > Magnoliopsida > Solanales > Solanaceae > Solanum > Solanum ossicruentum. The sequence continues at coordinate 10,642,316 of JAOTQR010000001.1, read as the reverse complement.
ATTTCCTAAAATACCTTGTAGTCTCCTACCCATAGATGTGGCACGCTTCACACCCATGAATAAGACACCACTTGAAGCGGCATGTTGGACTTCGATGATCATTTATAAACCTAGTTCTCTAATACCATTTCTGTCACGGTGTGGACCTACCTAGGAGTGACATGGTGAATGGGAACTCGAAAGACCCAAACAAGCCTCAAAGTATAGAATATTCACATCATTAGTTCAAAAGCATATTCAAAATTAAACGCATAGTTCCAAGGGACGTGAGGGTAGGACTCACAATATGGGGATATCATATTGAAAGGGAATATCATGGATTCAAATAATATGTAGCACATAAAGACTAGGGGCAGGTAAGTATGACGCACTCCATGGGGGTAATCTAGGACATAGGATCTTCCACATTTCCATATCAAATATACATAAATATCATAATACTCATAACAAATCTATAATAGACATATCCAAAAGATACCTATAGCCATAAGTTCCATATACAACACGTATCATATAAATCCGATAAGAGTCTACAAGATGTCCAACAATGCCTCTACTCATAAGACGGGAGGGGGAACAAGACATTTCCCGGGCTCACCCTTAAGTTAAAATAGAATAAGCAAAAGCTACATAAGATGGAGGAGTGGTGGCTTGTCCTTGGTAGATTGGACTCACCACAACAAACCATAACTTGAGATACAAGCTAAAGTCATACGGTGGATAATCATAGTCCTCAGTCCTTACATGGTGAGATCATATAGGCAAAAGTATGCGTTGGTACGTTTAAATGTAGTAAGTACTCGAGGTGCAATGCATATAACTTACCAAAACCTACATAAGATGTTACATGATAGGGGCATATAATATAGAAAGAGATATATATAACAAGGAATGTAGCATAACAAGATGCTATGAAATTCATGATGTATCAAATGCAAATGATGCCTATACAGAGAGGGGATGTGACCATAATCGACATCTCAAAACCATGTGAGCTATTACATGAATTTGCCTGATGTTGACCTCCCATTGGGTGTGAGAAGATTACTTGCCAAAGGTAATCTACGCCATACCTTACAACCCTATCATTTCGTATGTGGTGGACATTTTCCATATGACTCGGTCATTTTGGAAGGGTTTCCAATCAAAATATATCATATCATATCATAAATGAATAGTCATCTTTTACAACCCAATTAGTTCGGTGATGACTACCATTCCTATGTTGGCACATAGTTCAAGGGAAGGAAGAGAGCCTTTGGGGATAGCTCTAACGCACCCAATCCATCCGTGCTAAGTCCTCATCCCTCAAGAATACATGTATGTATATACGAGGCAATAGTAATTTTCCATATCCTTTCAATGCATCCTTACTCTTAAAGGCCAAAAATCATTCATAATAATTCATACTTAGGCTCAAATGCCGAAATCCGTAATTTCATAGTCACAATACTAATACATAGGAATAGCCCATTCACATACAAGAAGGTGTAATTACCCAAAATGCTCCAAGAGCCATAATAATAGACATGTATGTAATCACATTCTTGTCATAACCAATATCCTAAATCACCAATATAATATGAAATTCAAGTGAAAACATAATTAAATCCACATTTAAAGTCATAATATAATCACCTATGCATAAAGAGAATGCCCCAAAATAGTAATTTCCACATATCTCAAAATCTGTGCATGGTATCAAAAATTCGGCTTCATATTCTTGATTAGGAAAAAAATTTAGTGGGAGCTGGATATAACCCTGATTTTAGAAGACACGTAGCTAAAATTATTTTTTGCAACATTTTTGGAGACAGAAGTTGTCCGCGATGGCTCCATGACGCAGACCTATCGCATGACAGTGTTGTGACTTTCCTATTTTTCCTGTTTCGGCCTAAGGCATTGGGTTCATGGCTCCATGCCGATTTATGCATAGAAAAACCTATACTTAGACATTTTTCAATGCTATATCACTTGAGACTCTCTCAATACCCTCCCCTAGCCTTAACCAAATATTTCAACTAAATTCAAGTATCCTAAGCTTAATTTTGGATCTCAAGAACTCCATTCAAGCTTCAAGTATCCTTCAAATCTACATCAAGAAAACCTCAAGTTTGAGGTATGTCAGTTTAACCCATTGGGTCCTTTCATCCATGAGCCCAATCTTCCAATTTTATGAAAATTGCATGTTTTTAAGTTGTATTATCTATGAGTATCTTTTATTACGAATTATAAGTATGAAATATGTGGGGTTTTATGAAATGTTGATTAAATATGCATGAGTTCTATCTAAAGCTTATACTATGAGTTGGTTTTTTCTATTAAGACTATATGCTTTAAACTATGAAACTATGACCTATTATGAGATTTGATGATGGATTTCAAGGTATCTTACATAAGGGTTTTACTATGTGTTGGTGGGTTGATTTATATTGAAGTTTATCATATTATTTCATTGTTGAATTACATGATTTTTAACTAGTATTGCACTCCTACCAAGTGTTTGATAAAATGTCTTTTCAAGGATTCATAGAGTTATTGATGGTGTACTGCATGATTTATGAGTCAAGTAACTTTATGATGATTTTGGGGTTTCAAAGATGGATTGAATTCATGAAAATGTTTATGATGTTGTAAATGCCAGATTAAGCCCTTTTTCATAGATTATACCTCTTGTGACTCCTTTGATGTTAATGCAAAGGTAATGTTTACTGATGATCTATTTTTATGTTTTAAAGTTAGGCCCACCATTAGAGGTCAAAGTTGTTTTAGAGCTACTCATGTCGTGTTTTTATGTTTCTTACAAATTGTTAAAGAACGACTATATCATTTATTCCGTGGGATTAGGCTTAGCATCGATGGAAGGAGTGTTTTCTCTCTTTCCATAAACTATGTGCCAACATAGGAGTATACTTTACCCTTACTTTACATGTGGATCCATGAAACAACCCCAAAAACGTGCACGAAAATGTGCCACAAAAGTACCCGAAATCATAATTTTCATATATATGAAAATTCATATGCGATATCAAAAGTCAAACATTATATTCTAGATTAGGAGGCAAAATTGAGTGCGAAATGGGTCCAACCTTGATTTTAGAGAAACCGTATCAAAATTTGGAAATCGCAAAATGTGATTTCCAGAAAGCTCTCCGTGCCTTCAGTGCAACGCGCCACAGTGTTAAATTGTTGCTAGTTTTTACTTCGATCCAAGACTTTTGGGTACTGGGCCTAAGCCTTTCCATGCGTGAAAATACCTATAAATAGCTTATTTGACCTTCATATCATACAAGACATTCCCCAATACTCTCTGAAAGCTATAGACTACTATTTCTCTCAAAATTCAAGTATACAAATCTCTTTCGGAGCTTAAGGAATTCATTCAAGCTTCAAGTTTATATTCAAATCTTTATCGAGGAATTCTCCAAAGTTACGGTATGTGGGTTTCAACCATTGGGTCCTTTCACCCTTGGAGCCCAAGCTTCATTTTTTTCTACCTAATTTGCATGATTTCAAGTTAATTTACTTATGGGTCTTGCTTATTATGAATTAGATTATGAACTATAATGAGGTTTCATGAAATTGTGATTGTTTTAGCATGTTTTGAGCTATGAACCTAAGATCCATTGTGGGATCTTTAATATATGTTGTTTGAGGGTGTTACCAATTATTGATGAATGGTTTTACATAGGATTTTCTTTCCTGATTTCATCCCTAAATTGCATGGTTTTACACTAGCACTACGCAGTCACCAAGTGTTTGATAAAATGTCTGATTATGATTTCTTGAGGAATTGAAGGTCCAATACATATCTTTTGAGTTGAATAACTTTTTGATGATTGAAGGAATGTAGGTATATGATATTCTCCTATATCATGTTGGTAGTTGACCATGCCCCACTCGGGGGGTTGTGAGCTCGGGTAACCATGTCGAGGGGTTTGTACCTTGATAACTAGGTTGAGGGTTGGTACCTAAATCACCGTGGGTGGTAGGGTGAGACAATCCATCAACCAATCAATGAATTTGTACCTTGATAACCTAGTTGATGGGTTGGTACCTTAATCACCATGGGTGGTAGGGTAAGATGATCCACCAACCATGTCGAGGTGTTTGTACCTTGACAGCCAATTGAGGGGTTGGTACCTCAATCACCATGGATGGTAGGGTAGGACAATCTGCCAACAAATTAAGGGGTTGGTACCTCTATAATCTATGCATGCTATAATGATGGTCACTTCTTGCACATGTATTATATTTTATTAAAGCATGATTTACTTTAAGCATCTTCCATGCATGCCATATTGTTATATGCTCATCTATTTCCCATTTTATGCATTTTAATTATGTTGCATATCTCTTGTTGTGTTACATTCTACATACTTAGTACATTTAAACTTACTAACACATACTCTATGCCAACATAATATCACCATGTAGGAACCGGAGCACTGATTGATCATCTTCCTCCACGTGGCTAAATCATCTTCCTCCACGTGGCTAGTATAATTTCTGTCAAGCTAGGTAGTGAGTGCTCTATTTTGGGAACAACATCTAGATCTCACGCTATGTAGTAATACTATCTTTTGTTATGTGTGTATTGACTATGACGGTAAGCCTGGTTGCTTGCCTTGGGGGCCTATGTTTGAGAGACTCTAATGCATGTTGTGGATATGAGGAAGTGGGTCACAAAAAGATTGATTGTCCTCGTAACCTTAACAAGGGTTAAGAGGTTCATCCATAGGTGCAAATGCAGTTCCTTTGGGGTAGGTGGTCAACAAGGTGGTGCCCCAAGGCATAATCGATTCTATGTACTACAAGGTCGGTAAGGTGTTAAGGAAGTTCCTGATGTCATCACCGTTATGTCTAAAGTATTTTATTTTGATGTGTATGCATTGATTGATCTGGGTGCCACTCTTTCTTAAGTTAAACCTTTTGTCACCAAAAAATTCCATGTTCAACCCAAATTGTTGTAAGAGTCTTATGAGGTGTCTACTCCTATTAATGCATCTATTATTGCTAGAAAGGTATATAGAAATTGTCCCATTTGCATTTTGAATAAAATATTGCCTTGTGATCATATTTTGTTGGAAATGGTGGATTTTGATGTCGTACTTGAGATGGATTGGTTGCATGCATACTATGCCTCTATTGATTGTAGAACCCGTAGGGTCAAATTTCTACTCCCAAATGAACCCGTCCTTGAGTGGGAGAGTCATGGTGTGCTGGTCAAAGGTAGGTTCATCTGTTGCATTAAAGCCCGTAAGTTGATCTTTGAGGGGTGTCCCTATCATATTAAGAGGGTAAGGGATGTGGAGTCCAAGGTCCTTCCTATAGAGTTGATTCAGATTGTAAATGATTTCCTCGATGTCTTTCCACATGACCTTCTTGGTATTCTTCCCGAAAGGGAAATATATTTTGCTATAGACCTCCTTCCCGATACTCAACCCATTTCTATTCCTCCTTACAGTATGGCCCACCTTAGGGTGTGCCGGTGTTGTTTATGAAGAAGAAGGATGGGTCCCTTAGAATGTGTATTGATTACCGACAAATCAACAGGGTCACCGTAAAGAATAGGTATCGTCTTCCAAGGATTGATGATTTGTTTTAAAGGGCTAGTCACTTCCCTAAGATTGATCTTCGGTCTGGGTATCATCAAGTAAAGGTGATTGAGTGTGATATTCCTAAGACGGCCTTCTAGACTATGTATGAGTATTATGAGTTTTTTGTGATGACTTTTGGGTTTTCAAATGCACCGGCTATTTTCATGGATCTTATGAATAGGGTCTTCAAACCCAACCTTGATTCATTTGTTGTAGTATTCATTGATTATATTGTGATCTATTCACATAGTGAGGAGGAGCATATGGGTAATTCGAGGGTAGTGCTACAAAGATTGAGGTAAGAAAAGTTGTATGCTAAGTATGAAAAATGCGAATTTTGGTTAAAAGAGGTTGCCTTTCTAGGTCATGTGGTATCAGGGGATGGTATTAAAGTGGATCCTAAGAAGACCGATGTGGTTAGAAATTGGCCTACACTATTGACCCCGTCGGTTATTAGGAGCTTCTTAGGCTTAGAGGGGTACTATCGAAGGTTTCTGAATGGGTTCTCTTCTATTACTTTTCCTATGACCATGAAATTCTCCAAAGTTAAGGTATGTGGGTTTCAACTAATGGTCCTTTCACCCTTGGTGCCTAACCTTACTTTTTACCTAATTTGCATGATTTCAAGTTGATTTACTTATGAGTAATACTTATTATGAATTAGACTATGAACTATATTGTGGTTTCATGAAATTGTAATTGTTTTAGCATGTTTTGAGCTATGAATCTAAGACCCACTATCGGATTTCAAAAGGGTTTTGATGTATATTATTTCAGGGTGTTACCATGTATTGATGGATGGTTTTACATTGAATTTTCTTGCATGATTTCATCCCTAAATTGTATGGTTTTACATTAGCACTACACACCTGCCAAGTGTTTGATAAAATATTTGGTTATGATTTCTTGAGGAATTGAAGGTCCATTGCATGTCTTATGAGTTGAATAAATTTATGATGATGAAAGGAATCTATGTATATGATACTCTCCTATATTGTGTTGGGAGTTAACCATGCCCCACTCGAGGCGTTGTGAGCCCGGGTAACCATGTTGTATGATTTGTACCTTGATAACCTGGTTGAGTGGTTGGTACCTAAATTACCATGGGTGGTAGGGTGAGACAATCCACCAACCAATCAAGGGGTTTGTACCTTGACAACCAGGTTGACGGGTTGGTACCTCAATCACCATGGGTGGTAGGGTGAGATGATCTACCAACCATGTTGAGGGGTTTGTACCTTGACAACTAATGAGGGTTTGGTACCTCAATCACCATGGGTGGTAGGGTGAGACGATCCACCAACTAATTGAGGGGTTGGTACCTCAATAATTTATGAATGCTATAATGATGGTCTCTTCTTGCACATGTATTATATTCTATACAAGCATGATTACTTCAAGCATCTTCCATGCATGCCATAATGTTATATGATAATCTAATACCAACGTTATGCATTTCGATTATGTTGATTATCTCTTATTGCACTGCATCCTATATACTTATTATAATCAAATATACTAACGCATACTTTATGCCTACATGATGAAATGACAAAATAAGTGGCCAAAAACGTTTCTCGGAATGCCCAGAATTTTGATTTCCTTATATCTAAAAACTCATTTTTTATTTCATAAATCTGACTTCGTATTTGTGATCAGGGGGTCCAAATTAGAAGAAAAAGGGTCTAGCCTCGATTTAAGAGCGAAAGAATAGCAATTATAATATTTGAGTGACGATTTCCAAGGTGCAATTCGTAATGCCTCCACGATGCGCCTTGGGCTTTCTTTAGTTCACATTCCACTCCACGTCCTCTCCATGACGCGGAGATGTATTTTTCACCTGACAGTTTTTTCCAAGTGCGGTTTAAAATATTCTGAGTTTTGGGCCTAAGTTTTCCAAACGTGTTTTTATCTATACCTAGTCAAATTTAACCCTTATATCATTCTAAACATTTCCCAACAATCCCCAAAACACTTACCCATATTTTCACCCCAAATTCAAAGACTCAAAACCCTTATCCGGATTTAAGGATTCTCTTCAAGCGTCAAGTCTCCACTGTCAATCTTTAAAAAGAACTTCTCAAAAACTAAGGTATGTGGTGTTGAACCTTTTGGTCCTTCCATTCATGGTGCCTAAACCCTCTTTTACGTAATAATGCATGATCTAAATTTGATTTTACATATGGGTCTTGTATGTTAAGAAATTTACTGCACAGTGATTTTAGTTCCTGAAAGTATGGTTTTTTTGGCATGTTTTGAGCTCAAAATCTTTGATCTATTATTGAATTTGATGAGGGGTTTTGATGTGAATATCTTGAAAGTGTTGCAAGGTGTTGGTAGATGTTTTTACAATGGATTTTCCTATGTGATTTCATCTCTAATTGCATGGTCTTTTACCTCAATTACACACACCCAAGTTATTTGATAAAATTTCTAGTTATGGTTTCTTGAGGAAATAAAGGTCCAAAGCATGAGATATGATATGTATGATGTTTTAATTATGAAATGAGCTTATGGACATGATGTATGTATGGCTGTTCTATATAACGTGTTTTATTAGACTATGTCTAGTTTGGGGGGCATAAGGCCCGGATAACCATGTGAGAGGTGAGTACCTTGCCACCAGGGTGTCCGGATATGAACAACATCTACCATGTGAGGGGTAATTACCTTGCAACTAGGGTGTTCGGGTGTGAACGACATCTACCATATGAGGGGTAAATACCTTGCCACCAGGGTGTACAAGTGTGAACTACATCTACCACGTGAGGGGTAAGTACCTTTTCACTAGGGTGTCTAGGTGTGAATGGCATCTCCCAACTAATTTGGAATTCAATCTTAGTCTCTTCTACACATACGATATCTTATATGAGCATGAGTTACTTAAAGCATATTTTCTAAAAGCATTGTCCATGCATACCATATTATTATACTATGTCTATTTCCTATTGTTATGCATTTTGATTACATCGCCTATATCTTGTTACATTGCATCCCATATATTTTGTACATTCCAAAGTACTAACGCATACTCTTGTCTACATGATATCATCATGTAGGAACCGATGCCCAAGTTGATCATTCTCCTCCTCCACATAGCTAGACGGTACTATTCCAAGCTTGTTGGTGAGTCCTACATTTCTGGGACTTTGGGTTATATTTTACTCTAATCTATGTATTGAGACACTACTTTATGTTCTACTTGGCTATTAGAGTGAGCCAGGTTACTGTGTCTTAGCCTCTTCTCTATTTATGTAATTAGAGGTGTTTGTTGGACTAGTTATGGTATTTATGATATGAGTTCTGATTTCTTATCCCTTGATGTTGATGTGTTACAAAGCTTTCCATTAGACATAATGCCCTATTTTGTTATACATGTCTTTTATATGCTTCCCCGACCTAGGATGTGTAATGACAAGTTAAGAGGCTTGTTTGGGGTTCTTACGGTTCCCCATCGCCGTGTCACATTTAGGCCCTAGGCCTGGGTCATGAAAAACTTGGTATCAGAGAACTAGGTTTATTAATCCTCGAAGTCCAACACACCGTGTCGATTAGACTCATATTCATGGACTTGAAGTGCGCCATAACTATGAATAGGAGGCTGTGAGGCATTCTAGGAAATATTTCCCTTCTTCATATCCTATGTCATGCCATAGAGTTGTGATAAGTATTCCCCCTAACGATTTTTCTTTTCTATGCTAGGTCATGTTGAATACTAGAGGAAGACGAGCCCAAACTCCCGAGGGACTACCTATTAATCGTGTGCTCTGGGATGCGATTACTATGCTTGCCCAAGTTATGGCCAACCAAGTCCAACAAGGGGCCCACGACCCTCACGCTAGTATCTCGGGATCTAGGATAAGGGACTTCATGTGGATGAATCCTCTGATTTTCCATAGGTCAAAAATGGGTGCAGATCCACAAGAGTTCATCGATAAGGTCTACAAAATTTTGTCTATCATGGGTGTAGGGCCAAATGAAAAGGCTGTCTTCGCGACATACCAACTCAAGGGGGTGACACATATTTGGTTTGATTAATGGAAAGGTGAGAAAGGTAATGGCTATGTTGTGCTTTAGGAGGAAGTCAAATTGGCCTTCCGTAATCAATTCGTCCATCTTGATCTTAGGGAAGCAAATTTGGTAGAGTTTATTAATTTGAAATAAGGTGCTATGAGTGTGAAGGAGTATGCCCTCAAATTTAATCAACTTTCAAAGTATGCTCCTCACTTGGTGGCCGGCCCTAGGTCAAGGATGAATAAGTTTGTTATGGGGGTTTCCAACTTGGTAAGTGAAGAGTGTCGATCTGCCTTGCTTATTAGTGATATGGAGTTGTCTCGGTTGATGACATATAGGGAGCAAATTGAAGAAGAAAATTTGAGAAAGAGGAAGTGTTATGAGGCCAAGAGAGCCCAATTTGAGGGAAGGTTCCAAAAGGATGCTAGATATCATCAAGGCCAAGGGCCTCCTCATGCTACTAATAGGAGGTTTGCTAATGACATCCCTAGGCCTCAAGTTGTTGGTGGAATGGCTCTCAATGGTGTGTGCCTTAGGTGTGGAAGGAATCATAGGAGACTATTTTTGAGGGGTTCCAATGCGTGATTTGAATATGGGGAGATTAGTTACAAGAGAATAGATTGTCTAAGAAATCATGGCAAGGTTCGGGGTGAAAATGCGGTTCCACTGGGCAGAGGTGCTCCTCAAGGTGGTGCCTCAAGGCATGATCAATTTTATGCTCTACATGGGAGGCAAGGGGATGGTGAAGTCCCCGGGGTTGTTATCGGTATGTTGAAAATCTTTAATCCTGATGTATATGCATTAATTAATCCGGGTGCCACCCTTTCCTTTGTTACCCCCTTTGTTGCTAAAAAGTTTCATGTTGATTCGGAGTTGTCGCATGAATCATATGAAGTGTCTAATCCTATTGGTGCATCTATTATTGCTAGAACGGTGTATAGAAATCATTCGGTTTGCATTTTGCATAACATCCTTCCTTGTGATCTTGTTGAATTGGATTTGGTTGATTTTGATGTTATTCTTGGAATAGATTGGTTGCATGCATACTATGCTTCTATTGATTATAGAACCTGTATGATCAAGTCTTAGTTTCCTAGTAAACCCGTCCTTGAGTGGGAAAGTCAAGATGTGGTGGTCAAGGGAAGATTCATTTCATTCATTAAAGCCCATAGATTAATGTCTAAGGGTGTTTGTATTATCTTGTGAGAGTCAAAGATGTGGAGTCCAAAGTACCTTCCATTGAGTCGGTTCCGGTTGTAAGTGAGTTTCTTGATGTCTTTCCAAATGACCATCCCGGTGTCCCTCTAGAAAGGGATATATATTTTAGCACAGATCTCCTTCCCGACACTCAACCTATCTCTATCCCCCCTTACAGTATGGCCTCGGTGGAGTTGAAGGAGTTAAAGGAACAATTGAAAGACTTGTTGGAAAAGGAGTTTATTAGACCTAGCCAATTCACTTGGAGTGCACCGGTGTTGTTTATAAAGAAGAATGATGGGTCACTTACAATGTGCATTAACTACAGACAACTCAATAGGGTCACTATAAAGAATAGATATCCTTTTCCAAGGATTGGTAACTTGTTTGAGCATTTACACGGGGCTAGCTTTTTCTCTAAGATTGATCTTCGGTCCGAGTACCATCAAGTGAGGTTTAGGGAGTGTAATATTCCCAAGTTGACCTTTCGGACAAAATATCATCACTATGAATTTGTGCTGATGTCCTTTGGGTTGACTAATGTATCGACCATCTTCATTGACCTAATGAATAGGGTCTTCAAACCCTACCTTGATTCCTTCGTTATGGTTTTCATTGATGACATTTGGATCTATTCACATATTAAGGAGGAGAATATGGGTCATTTGAGGGTAGTGCTACAAAGATTGAGGGAAGAGAAGTTGTATGCTAAGTATGAAAAATGTGAATTTTGGTTAAAAGTAGTTGTCTTTCTAGGTCATGTTATGTTGGGGGATGGTATTAAGGTGGATCCTAAAAAGATGGATGTGATTAGGAATTGTCCAAGACCATTGACCCCATCGAATATTAAGAGTTTCTTGGGCCTAGCGGGTTACCATAGAAGGTTTGTGAATGGGATCTCCTTTATTGCTTCCCCTATGACAAAATTGACTCAAAAGAAGGTGAAGTTTGAGTGGACCAATGAATGTGAGAGGAGCTTCCAAACATTGAAAGATAGACTTATGTCCGATCTTGTATTGTCGCTACCGGATGTGCTTGAGGATTTTATTATGTATTGTGATGCATCTAGAATCGGTTTGGGTTATGTGATAATGCAAAATGGTAGGGTCATAACTTGTGCTTCTAGGAAACTCAAGGTTTATGAAAAGAACTACCTTACCCATGATCTTGAATTAGCCGTCGTAGTGTTTGCACTACAGGTTTTGTGAAATTATTTGTATGGGATGTATGCTAATGTCTTCACCAATCATAAGAGCCTTCAATATGTATTTACACAAAAAGATGTCAACTTGAGGCGAAGAAGGTAGCTAGAACTCCTTAAGGACTATGACGTGAGTGTGCATTACCATCCAGGTAAGGCAAATGCTGTGGCGGATTCTTTAAATTGGGTGTCTATAGGTAGCCTAGATCATGTGGATGGTGGTGACGGGGAGATGGATAGGGAGGTGCATAAATTGGCTAGATTTAGGGTGAGGTTGGAAGATGTGGGTGATGGTGTTATTGTTGTGGACGGTTCCAAATCTTTTTTGGTTGATGAGGTGATAGCAAAGTAAGATTTAGACTCCTCCTTGCATACATTGAAGGCCTTGGTAAAAGAGGGCAAGATAGAGGTTTTCTTCTAAGGAGGAGATGGGACCCTTATATATCAAGGTAGGTTATGTGTACCATGTGTTGATGGTTTGAGGGAGAGAATTCTTGATGAGGCTTATAACTCTTCTTATTCTATACACCCCGGTTACACCAAAAAATAAAGAGACTTAAGGGATGTGTATTGATGGGGAGGCATGAAGAGGGATATTGCTAAGTTCATTTTTGGTTTCCATAGTTGCCAATAAGTCAAGGTCGAACACCAAAGGTCGGGTGGCTCACCCAATAAATAGAGCCTCCTACTTAGAAGTGGAAGGTTATTAACATGGACTTTATTGTTAGGTTGCCCATGATTAGGAATGGTTTTAATTCCATATTGGTGGTGGTTGATAGGATGACGAAATTAGCTCACTTTCTACCGGTCAAAACTACATATGGGGCTGAAGAGTATACAAGGTTGTACATCCATGAGTTAGTGAGGTTGCATGGGGTTCCTCTATCCATCATATCGGATCATGGTGCACAATTTACTTCACACTTTTGGAGATCTTTTCAAAGGGATCTTGGAACTAAAGTTTGGCTTAGTACCGCCTTCCACTCCTAAATGGATGTCCAAGCTGTGAGGAGAATTCAAACTCTTAAGGATATTCTCAGGGCTTATGGCATGGAGCTTAAGGGTAGTTGGGATGACCACCTTCCATTGATTGAGTTTGTCTACAATAATAGCTATCACTCTACCATCAGCATGGCTCATTTCGAAGCTCTTTATGGGAGACGTTGTAGATCACCGTTGGGTTGCTTTGAGGTTGGAGAGGTGGGTTTATTATGGCCAGACATGATTACAAAATCTCTTAAGAAGTTTAAGATTATTAGGGAGAGGTTGAGGATAGCCCAAAGTTGTCAAAAATACTATGCCAATGTAAGGAGGAGAGACCTAGAATTCCAAGTTGGTGATTGGGTTTATTTGAAGGTTTGTCCAATGAAATGTGTAGTTCATTTTTGCAAAAAAGCGAAGGTGAATCCAAAGCATGTTGGTCCTTATGAGGTTATAAAGATGGTAGGCAAGGTAGCTTATGTGTTGAAGTTGCCTAGTGAAACGAGTTTTGTCCATATGGTATTTCATGCCTCTATGTTGAGAAAATGTGTTGGTTATCCTAACGCCATTGTGCCTCTTGATGTTATGGGTGTTGTTGAGGACAACTTAACTTATGAGGAGGTTTCGGTTCAAATCCTGTATAGGAAAGTGAAGAGATTAAGGAACAAAGAGGTAGCATCCATTAATGTCCTTGGAGGAACCAACAAGTCGAAAGTGCTACTTGGGAGACCGAAGCGGATATACAAAAGCAGTATCCTTATCTTTTCTACTCCACTCAAGCCTCAGATACTAATCGTAAGTCTCATATATGATTTCATGTTCGACATTCCAGCCCTTATATCATTCATATGCATTCATCTTTAAGTTCGTAAACTTATGATGATTTTACACTTATGTTGAAAAATTGAAAATGGTGGTTTACATGTTATGTTGTATTCTTGTTGGCATGAGTTTTTCCTGATCACTCTTGTCTTGTACGTCTCTTTTGCATTCAGGGACGAATGTTCCCAAGGGGCCAATACTGAAATGACTCCAAAAAGTGCCCAAAAAACATGCCTTGGCATGCCCAGAATTTTGATTTCCTTATATCTAAAAATTAGCTTGTTATTTCGAAAATCTAACTTCATATTTGTGATCAAGGGGTCGAAATTAGGTGAAAAATGGTCTAGCCTCGATTTAAGAGCAAACGAATAGCAATTATATTTTTTTAGTGACAATTTCCAGTGAGTAGTTCGTGACGCCTCTACGACATGCCTTGGGCACGCCTTAGTTCAAATTTCACTCCACGTCCTCTAGGCGATGCGAAGATGTATTTTTCACCGGGCAGTTTTTTTCAAGTGCGGTCCAAAATATTCTAAGTGTTGGGCCTAAGTTTCCCAAACTTGGTTTTATCTATACTTAGTCGAATTTCACCCTTATATCATTCTAAATATTTCCCAATACTCCGCCAAACAATTAACCATATTTTCACTCCAAATTCTAAGATCAAAACCCTCATACGAACTTAAGGTTTCTCTTTAATCTTCAGGTCTCCATTGTCAACCTTCACTAAGAACTTCTCAAAAACTAAGGTTGTGGTGTTGAACCATTTGTTCCTTCTACCGATGGTGCCTAAACCCTATTTTACTTAATAATAAATGATTTAAATTTGATTTTACATATGGGTCTTATATGTTAAGAAATTTACTACACAGTGATTAAAAAGGTCATGAAAGTATTGGTGTTTAGCATGTTTTGAGCTCTAATTCTTGGATTTAATGTTGGATTTGATGAGGGCTTTTGATGTGACTGTCTTGGGGGTGTTACAAGGTGTTGATTAATGGTTTTCACAATGGATTTTCCCACATGATTTTATCTCTAAATTGTATTGTCTTTTACCCCAGTTACATACCCCAAGGTGTTTGATAATATGTCTGATTATGGTTTCTTGAGGAAATAAGGTCTAAAGCATGAGATATTATATATATGATGTTTTAATGATAAAATGGGCTTATGGACAAGACGTATGTATAGATGTTCTATATAACGTGTTTTATGAGACCATGTCCGGTCCGGGGGGCACAAGGTCCCAGATGACAATGTGAGGGGTGAGTAACTTGCCACTAGGGCGTCCGGTGTGAATGGCATCTATAGTGTGAGGGGTAAGTAAATTGCCACCAGGGTTTCCGAGTGTGAAGGACATCTACCATGTGAGAGGTAAGTACCTCGCCATTAGGGTGTCCGAGTGTACACGACATCTACCATGTGAGGGATAAGTACCTTGCCACTAGGGTATCCATGTATGAATAGCATCTCCCAACTAAGTTGGGGTTGAAGCTTGGTCTTTTCTACACATAAGATGGAACTTTAGGCGGTTCTCGAAAAAAGATTTTCTACAAGCATTGTCCTTGCTTGTCATATTCTTATACTATGCCTATTGCCTATTGATATGTATTTTGATTACATCGCCTATATTTTGTTGCATTGCATCCCAAATACTTAGTACATTCCAATGTACTAATGCGTACTCTTCTCTACATGATATCACCATGTAGGAACTGGTGCCCAAGTTGATCATCCTCCTCTACCACTTGGCTAGACGGTGCTATTCCAAGCTTGTTGGTGAGTCCTCAATTTCTAGGACTTTGGGTTATGTTTTCCTCTTATCTATGAGGGTTATCCGGGTTACTTTGTCTCGGCCACCATCTATTTATGTAATTAAAGGTGTTTTTTGGGCAAGTTATGGTATTTATGATATGAGTTATGATTCCTTATCCCTTGATGTTGATGTGTTACAAATGTTTCCCTTAGCCCCAAAGCCCCATTCTATTCTACATGTCTTTTATATGCTTCTGCGAACAAGGATGTGTAATAACCAGTTAAGAGGCTTGTTTGGGGTTACTTCGGGTTCCCCATTCACCAAGTCATGTCTAGGCCTTAGTCTTGGGTCATGACACATGATTTCAGCATGTAGGAACCGAATCATCTATTGATCATCTTCCTCCACATCGCTAGTACAATTTCTCTCAAGCTAGTTGGTGAGTCCTCCATTCCAGGGACAATGTCTATGATCTCATGCTATGTACTAAGACTATCTTTCTTTATATATGTATTGACTATGAGGGTGATCCCGGTTGCTTATCTTGGCCCCCGGTCATATCTAAGTTTTAGATGTGTTATTGGACATGTTATGTATTGAGCCTTGACTCCTTTTTTTTGATGTTTAAGTTATGAAAGTTTCCCTTTAGCCCCTTTTCCCTTATTTCTAATCTAATTATGTTGTTTAATTGCTTCCGTGATGATGTATAATGATATGTTAAGAGGCTTGTTTGGGGTCCCTTCGGGTTTCCCATACACTATGTCACGTCTAGGCCCTAGGCTTGGGTCATGACAATCCATTTAGTGCACTTCTCAATGAAATTAATGCCGAAAAGGGATAGGTTCCCATAAGGGGAGTTACTTTTCCAAAATGGGACAGGCTCTCGTAAGGTGAAGTATGGTTTACCTTGACAAGTAGACTACCTTTTTTACTGATGAGGGGTAATCATTGGGATTCTAAGTTGTAGCTTACTTGGTCTTATTCTTTCTCAGTTGAGGTCTCTTCCCACATATGTATCATATTCTATGCAAGTTGTATGATTTATAAACATGTTTTACTTCAAGTATTGAACATGCATACCATATTGAGAATATGCTTACGTATTGACTATTACTAGGCATTTTGACTATATTGGCTTATGTCTTGTTGCATTGCATCCTACATACTTAGTATATTCAAATATACTAATGCATACTTTTCCCTACATGATATGACCATGTAGGGACCGGAGCTCTTCTTGATCATCCTCCACATCGCTAGTGAGATTATTCGAAGATAAGGTTGGTGAATACTCAAGTTAGAGGACACTATCTACTTTCTCTTAATATTCCTAAGACTTCTTTATGATGAATATTTGACATTATGAGGGTGAACCCAGAAAGTTTCTTGGCCGCTGCTCTATCTTAAGTTTATAGGTGTTGTTAGAAATATTATGACACATTTATGTTATAAGCTTAACTCTTTATGCTTTTATGGTATCAAAGACTTCTCTTAGCCGTGCTTTCCCCTTTTTATTATATCTTGTTATTGTTTACTTTCTTTCCATGACCAAGTATGTGTGATTGATATGCTAAGAGGCTTGTTTGGGTCCCTTTGGATTCTCATTCACCGTGTCAAGTCTAGGACCTAGGCTTGGGTTGAGAAAAAATTAGTATCAAAGCACTAGGTGGTCAATGGTCCTCAGAATCCAACTTATCGCATCGATTAGAGTCTTGTTAATGGTAGTGAAGTGCGCCACATCTATGAGTAAGAGGCTATGAGATGTTTTCGGAAATGTTTCCCTTCTTCATGATCTATGTCGTGCTATAGAAGTTAAGGTAATATGCTTCCCTAATGAATGTTCTTTTCTATTCTAGATCATGTGAATTCTAAGAGGAAGAAGAGCTCGTACACCTAAGGAGCAATCGATACCTCCTAGCTCCTCAAGAAGGAGTGGTAGGCAAAGAAGAATTCAGAGATACTATTACAATGTTGGGTTATGTTATGACCAACCAAATCAACTAACGGCCCAAGCCCCTCATTCTCCTACTCTGGCCTCAAGGGTGAGGGATTTTACTAGGATGAATCCACTGAAGTACTATGGGTCTAAGGTGGATGAGGATCCCCAAGAACTCATTGATACGGTGTATAATGTGTTGTCCATTATGAGGGTTAATTTGGACTAAAAAGCGGAGCTGGTGGCCATATGGTTCACTCAATGGATATGAAGAAGGGGAATGGTGATGTTATCCCTTGGAAGGAGTTCAATGTGGCATTTCTAAATCAGCTCTTTCCTATTAAGCTAAAGGGGGTGAAGATGTTGGAATTTATGAATCTAAAGCAAGGGTCTATAAGTGTGAGGTAGTATGCCCTCAAGTTCAACCAACTCTCCAAGTATGCCCCATAATTAGTTGCCGAGCCAAGGTCAAGGATGAATAAATTTGAATCGGGTGTATCTGACTTGGTTAATGAGGAGTGTCGTACCACCATGCTAATAGGTGATATGGATTTTTCCTGCCTCATGACATAAGCGGAACAACTAGAGGGGGAGAAGCTTAGAAAGAGAATGGTTGGTGAGTCCAAGAGGGCTCAATTTGAAGATGGGTTCCAAGGATCTAAGGGTGACCAGTTTTCTCAATGCCACAAGTTCTAAGGCCAAGGGTTTTCTAGTGCTTCTAACAAGAGGTTTGACAATGATAGGGTTCCTAATCAAAGGTTCCATGGTGGTAATGGAGGAATAATAAAGCCTAGGTTTCAAAAGTGTGAAATGAATCATAGTATTCCTTATATAAGGATTACAAATGCTTGCTTTGGTTGTGCTGTGATGGGTCACAAAGTTGCATGCACAAAACAAAGGTAGAGATGGTCGTCCACGAGGCTAAGGTGCAAATATGGGCAAAAGAAGAAGGGAAGGTCATCAAGGAGGTGTGCCAAGGCAAAATAGATTCTATTCTCTTCAAGGGAGACAGGGAGTTGACGAGGTGCCTGATAATGTTACTGGTATGTTAAAGGTGTTTGATTTTGATGTGTATGCATTGATAGACCTGGGTGCCACTCTTTCTTTTATTACTTCGTTTGTTGCCAAAAAGCTTTATGTTAGTCCTGAATTGTTATATTAACCTTATGAAGTGTCTACCCCCATTGGGGAGTCCATTATTGCTAGAAGGGTCAATAGAAATTGTCTTGTGTTCATTTTGCATAAAACTTGCCTTGTCATTTTGTAGAATTAGATATGGTGGATTTCGATGTCATTCTTGGGATGGATTGGTTGCATGCATATTATGCTCTTATGGGTTCTAGAACCCGTAGGGTTAAATTCTGATTCCTTAATGAGCCCATAGTTGAGTTAGAAAGTGATGATCTAGTGGTTAAAGGTAGATTCATTTCTTATCTTAAGGCTGAAAAGTTGATTTCTAAGGGTTGTCTCTATCATCTTGTGAGGGTTAGGGATGTTGACTCCAAAGTCCTTTTGATAGAGTCGATCCTGGTGGTTAATGAGTTTCTTGATACCTTTCCTAATAAGCTTCCTGATCTTCCTCCCAAAAGGGAGATAGACTTTGGTATAGACCTTCTTCCCGACACTCAACCCATTTTTATTCCCCTTTACCGTATGGCCCTAGTGAAGTTGAAGGAGTTGAAGGAGAAACTGCGCAATTTGTTGGAGAAGGGTTTTATAAGGCCTAGTAAGTCACCTTAGGGTGCACCGATGTTATTCGTGAAGAAGAAGAATGGTTCTCTTATAATGTGCAATGATTACTAGCAACTGAATAGAGTCACCATAAAGAACAAGTACCCTCTACTAAGGATTGATGACCTTTTTTATCAACTTCAAGAGGCTAGTCACTTCTCTAAGATTGATCTTCTATTTGGGTATCACCAAGTGAAAGTGAGGTAGTGTGATATTCCCAAGACAACTTTCCAGACTAGATTCGAGCACTTTGAGTTTGTGGTTATGTCCTTTGGGTTGACTAATGCACTGGTTGTATTTATGGATCTCATGAATACGGTCATTAAACCTTACCTTGAATTGTTTGTGGTGATTTTATTAATCATATTTTGATTTATTTCTGTAGTGAGGAGGAGCATGTGGATCACTTAAAGGTGGTATTGCAAATATTAAGGGAGAAGAGGTTGTATGCAAAATATGAGAAATGTTAGTTTTGGTCTAAAAAGGTTGCATTTTTGGGACATGAGGTGTCTGGTGATTGTATTAAGGTGGATCCTAAGAAGTGGAGGTTATTAGAAATTGTCCTAGACATTGAATCCATCGAACAGTAGAAGTTTCTTGGGTTTGGTGGGTTATTACCGGAGGTTTTTAAATAGTTTCTCTTCTATTGCTTCTCCCATGACAAAATTGACACAAAAGAAAGAAAAATTTGTGTGGAACAATGAGTGTTAAAAGAGTTTCCAAACTTTGAAAGATAAGATTATCTCCGCACCTACGTTATCTCTATCAGAAGGGTTTGAAGGGTTTGTTGTGTTTTGTGTTGCCTTAAGAATTGGTTTGATTTGTATGTTCATGCAAAGTGGTAAGGTGATAACATATGCCTCTAGACAACTTAAGTTACATGAGATGAATTATCTCACCCATCATCTTGAATTGGTGGCTGTGGTATTTGCTTTAAAAATTTGGTATCACTACTTATATGGGGTTTATAATGATGTGTTCAACAACCACAAGAGTCTCCAATATATGTTCACCCAAAAGGATATTAACTTGAGACAAAGAAGATGGTTAGAGCTCCATAAATATTATGATATGAGTGTGCATTATCATCTCGGAAAAGCTAATATTATGGTCGATGCTCTAAGTAGGGTGTCCATGGGTAGTTCGCTCATATTGATGATGGTGGCAAAGAGGTGCCTAGAAAGGTTCACCAGTTTGCTAGATTGGGGGTTAGGTTGGATGAACTTGATAGTGGTTGTGTAGTGGTTGTTGATGATTCTAAGTCTTCATTGATTGAGAAGGTAAATGCAAAACAAGATCTTGACCTCACCTTGTTAGAGTTGAAGGCCTTTGTGAAGAATGTTAAAGTGGAGGTCTTCTCCCAAGGGGGAGATGGTGCCATTAGGTACCAAAGTAGATTGTGTGTGCCAAACGTGGATGATTTAAAGAATTTATATTGAACGAGGCCTATAATTCAACCTATTTCATTCATCCCGGTTCTACAAAGATGTATATAGACTTAAGGGAAGTGTTTTGGTGGGGTTGTATGAAGAGATACATTGCCAAGTTTATATTTAGATGTAACAATTGCAAACAAGTGAAAAACAAAAATCAAAGGTTGGGGGCCCTAGCCCAATATATAGAGATTCCTACTTAGAAGTGGGAGGAAATCAACACGGATTTTTTGGTTGGGATGCCTAAGACTAGGAAACATTTTGAATCAATTTTGGTTGTTGTGGATAGAATGACAAAGTCGGTTCGCTTCCTATCGGTCAAAACTACTTATAGTGCCGAAGATTATGCTAAGTTGTATATATATTGTTGGTTAGATTGCATAGGGTGCCTTTGTCTATCATCTTAGGATCATGGTGCTCAATTCACTTCTCACTTTTCGAGGTCCTTCCAAAAGGTCTTGGTACAATGGTTAAACTTAGCACGACCTTTCACATTCAAACAGATGGGCAAGTTGAGAGGACTATACAAACACTTGAGGATATGGTTATAGCTTATGTTTTGGAGTTTAATGGTAGTAGAGACGAACACCTTCCACTCATTGAATTTTCTTACAACAATAAATACCACTCAAGCATTGGTATGACTCCTTTTGAAGCTCTTTATTGTAGGCATGTAGGTCCCTGATTGGGTGGTGTGAAGTGGGGGAAATGTCTTCCCTAGGTCCGAATTAAGTCATATAAGCCTTTGAAAAGGCGAGGTTGATAAGGGAGAGATTGAAGACAACCCAAAGTAGACAAAAGTCGTATTTCGATGTGAGAAGAAGAGATCTTGAGTTTAAGGTTGGTGATTTAGTTTACTTGAAAGTCTCATCTATGAAGGGAGTGGTTCGATTTGGCAAAAAGTGGAAGTTAAGCCCAATATTTGTGGGTCTTTATAGAGTTTTGACGAGGTTTAGTAAGGTTACATATGAGTTACAGTTGCCTATAGAGATGAATATGGTTCATCTGGTTTTCCATGTATCCATGTTGAGGAAGTGTGTGGGTGACCCAAGTGCTATGGTGCCTTTGGATGTTGTGGGTGTTGTAGAAGATAATTTGACTTATGAGTAGGTCTCCATGGAGATTTTGGATAGGCAAGTGAAGAGATTGAGAATCAAAGATGTAGCTTTACGTCAAGGTACTTTGGAGGAACCAACAAGTTGAAAGTGTCACATGGGAAGTCGAGGTGGACATGAAAAGGGGATACCCATACCTCTTCCACTCTACTCAAGCCTAAGATACTAAGTTAAATACCCTATATGATTTCAAGTCTTAAGTTTTCGCCCTTATGTGATTTTGCATACATTCATATTTATGTTGACAAGTTTATCGTGATTATTAACATTTCACATTGAGATTTTTGATATGATATTTACATGCATTTGTTGCATTCATGTCAGGCTGAAATCTTTATTTCTCTTATGTACGTTTCTTTGACATTCTGTGATGAATGTTCCCGAGGAGGAGATATTAAAACGCCCCAAAAATGTGCCTCAGGAATGCCCATAATTGTAATTTTCATATATCTCAAAATTCATGTGTGATATCAAGAATGCAACTTTATTTGCTTGATCTGGGGGTAATGTTGGGTGGGGAATAGGTATAACCTAGATTTGAGAAGACCTATAGTGAAAATTAATTTTTGCAAAATTTTCGGGGAAAGAAGTTGTCCGCAATGGCTCCCCGATGCGAACCTGTCGCGGAGCAGTGTTGTGACTTCATTATTTTTCGTGTTTCGACATATGGCATTGGGGTCATAGTCTCTTGCCCAGTTATGCATAAAACACCTATGGTTAGCCATTTTTCAACTCTATCTCACTCAAGACACTCTCAAAACCCACCCCAGACTTAACTAAATATTTCATCCAAATTCAAGTGTCCTAAGATTAATTCAGGATCTGAAGAACTCTATTCAAGCTTTAAGTCTCCTTCAAGTCTACATCAAAAAAACCCAAGTTTGAGGTTTGTGGTCTATTGGTTCCTTTCACCCATGGAGCCCAATCTTCCTATTTTATGAAAATTTCATGTTTTCAAGTTGTATTATGTATGAGTATCTTTTATTATGGATTATAACATGAAATACATTGGGGTTTTATCAAATGTTGATTAAATATGCATGTCTCTCTGTCTCAAGCTTATACTATTAGTTGGTTTTGTCTATTGAAACTATGTCTGTTTTGAGCTGTAAAACTATGATATATGATGCAATTTGATGATGGATTTCAAGGTATCTTACAAGAGGGTTTTATTATGTGTTGGTGGGTTGATATACATTGATTTTTCTAATATTATTTCACTCTTGAATTACATGATTTTGAACTAGCATTGTACACCCACCAATTATTTGATAAAATATCTTTTCAATGATTCTTAAAGTTATTGATAGTCTATTGCATGATTTATGAGTCAAGTGACTGTATGATGATTTTGGGATTTCAAAGATGTATTGAATCCAACAAAATGACTATGATGTTGTAAATGCCGTATGAAGCTCTTTTTCAATATTTTGCCTCTTGTGAGCCTTTTGATGTTAATGCAAGGGTAATGTTTGATGACGATCTATTCTTATGTTTTACAGTGAGGCTCACCATAAAATGTCAAAGATGTTTTAGAGCTACTCATGTCGTGTTTCCATGTTTCTTAGAAATTATTAAGGTATTATTATATCAATTATTCCATGGGATTAGACTTAGCACCGATGATGGGAGGATTTTCTCTCTTTCCTCAAACTATGTGCCAACATAGAAGTATACTTTACCCTTGCATTATTAGTGGATCCATTTAGTGCAATTCTTGATGAAATCCACCCCAAAATAGGATAGGTTGTTGTAAGGGGGTTACTTCTCCGAAATGGGATAGGCTCCGTATAGTGAAGTATGGTTTACCTTGACCAGTAGATCACCTCTTTACCGATGAGGGGTAATCATCGAGATTCCAAGTTGTTGCTCACTTGGTCTTATTCTTTGTTCATTGAGGTTTCTTCCCACATATTTATCATATTCTATGCAAGTTGTATGATTTATAAACATGTTTTACTTCAAGAACTGAACATGCTTGCCATATTGAGATTATGCTTACCTATTTTCTATTACTATCCATTTTGAATATATTGGCGTATGTATTGTTGCATTGCATCCTATATACTTAGTACATTCAAATATACTAACACATACTTTTGCCTACATGATATTACCATGTAGGGACCGGAACTCCTCTTGATCATACTCCATTTGGCTAGTGAGATTATTTGATGATACGTGTCACGACCTAAGCCTAGTTCATAGACTTGACCGGCAAATGGGGAACCCAAAGAAACCCCAAACAAGCACCATAGCATATCATTACACATTCTTGGTCGCGGAAGAAATTAGAAAGACAATAAAAGTAAGCATAAACAAGGGGAAATTAAGACTAAGGAAATCTCTTTCATATCATAAACAACAAAAGTCAATAGAGTCAAGGCTCAAAAATAGATACACCATATGTCCAATAACACCTCTACTACCTAAAGAAAAGAGCGAGGGCAAAGACAAAGTAACCGAGCTCACCCTCATAGAAAAAATAGAAAATTAGAAAGAGTGTCTCGATACATAATAAGAGAATCATAGACCAACATCCCCAAAGTGGAGGACTTGCCAACAAGTTTGAGAAAAGTTGTACTAGCCACTTGGAGAAGGATGTTCAAGTGGGGCTCTGGTTCCTACGTGGTGATATCATGTAGGCATAGAGTATGCATTTGTACATCTGAATGTACTAAGTATGTGGGATGCAATGCAACAAGCGGTAGGGAATGTAATCAAAATGCATAATTATAAGAAGAAGATAGGTATGACATCAATATGGCATGCATGCTATATGCTTAAGGTAAAACATTCCAGTAAATCATGATCAAGAAATATAAACTTAATATGAGAAATATACTTAAACCCCTCGGTGGGAGCCTTTAATCTTTCTTCCTTACGGCATGGCCTTTATGATGGCATGTCCATACCTTATAATATAATCCTTTTGGGAGGCAGAATCAGTCTATTCTACCTTATGGTATGACCTTTTCGGTAGGGTATCCACACCTTACGATATGATCTTTTCTGTAGGAATCATTAAACACTCTACGTTACGGTATAGCCTTTTCGGTAGAATCATAGGACTAACTCATCAAATCATCACATTCAAATCATCAAGAAAGAACTAGTCAGTTTCCCAATAACACAACAAACATAAGGTCCAACAATCTATATGAAGCACCATAGGTACTTTTTCATGAAACTAACTCATATAGACATCCCTAGCATCATCCCAAAGTCATAATATACCTACATTTCCTCTCCTCATTATAAATCATATGCACACCATCATCTCATCCTCATTCAATCACTATTCCATCATCATGTAATCATCATAACACCATCCAACTCATAAGACATATAGTGGACCTTCAATTCCACAAGAAACCCTAGTCGGACATTTTATCAAACACCTTGGTGGCATGTAATGGGGGTAAAAGACCATGCAATTTAGAGATGAAAACATGCAAGAAAATCTATAGTAAAACCATCAATCAACACCTTGCAACACCCCCAAGATATTCACATCAAAACCCCTCATCAAATGCAACATTAGATCCAAGATTTAGAGCTCAAACCATGATAAAACAACCATACTTTCACGACCATAAATCACTACACAGTAAATTTGTCAATATACAAGACCCACATATTAAATCAACTTTAAATCATTCAATATTAAGTAAAAAAGGGTTTAAGCACCAAGGGTGAAAGGAACCAATGGTTGAACACCACATACCTTATCTTTAGAGAACCTTGAAAGAGAATGGAGATGGAGACTTGAAGCTTGAATGAAATCCTTGAAGAAATCCTTAAGATTAGTCTTGTGTTTGGTACTTGTATTTAGGATGAAATATGTGTCTAAATGTTTGAGTGAGTTTTGAGATGTTTAGGGTGATATGAAGGTGAAATCAGGATAAGTATATGTATTTTCAAGTATGGGAACCGTTAGGCCCAAGACTTATAAGTGTTGGACCAAAATCACAAAAATAGGACCCAAATAACACTAGTCAGCGTCGCAGAGGCGACAAGGATTGCTCACTGGAAACTAAAATTTCTGCACGAATGAGTTTTACAAAAATTGGCATAAATCCTTCACCCGATCTCGGAATAAGGTTAAACGAAGTGTGTTGGAACTCTATTCCAAAGGGCTTTCTGTTAGTAGGTCGTGGACCACCCAATTGTTGTGTGCTAAGAGATATTCCCCGTCAAAGTTGACCCTTCTAATAGCATATTTTGCAATTTTCAGATTTTTATACGGTTGCTGTAAAATTCTGTTTAGACCCATTCCCCACTCAATTTGACCCCCTTAAAATAAAATGAAGTCTAATTGTCAAAATAACAAATGAATTTTTAGATATATGGAAAACAAGATTTTGGGCATTTCCAAGGCACGTTTTTGGGCATTTCTTTAAGGTTGTTTCAATATCTCCCCCTTGGGAACATTCATCCCGAATGTTGAAGAGACATACAAGACAAGAGTAATCATGGACAAATCAACCCCAATATGAATGGAACATTACATTTAAAACACCATTTCCAAAATCTCAGCATAAGTGTAAAATCATCATAAACTTGTCAATATAAACATCAATGCATATGAATGACATACGGGCTAAAAAAGAAAGACTTGGAATCATAGAAAGGACATGGCATGTCATCATAAGATCGAATAGAGTGAAAGAGATATGGATATCGCTTCTCCATATCTACATTGGCTCTCCGAGAAACACATACGAATAGACAATATTTCCAAAGGGCCTTGAAAAATACTACATCACTATCAATCAATCAATTTCTCCACTCATGCATCCAACACCTCCACCGGAAGCTCCTTCTAAGACAAATTTTCCTCAACCTCTCCCATAACATCAAAGATTTCTATAGCATTAGGGTCACCAACACATCCCCTCAACATAGAAACATGAAGAACCATACTAACCAAACCCATTTCCAAAGGCAAGACCCTAACCTATGCAATCTTTCAAACTTTCGTCTACAATCTATAAGGACTCACAAGCCTCTACTAAATTGCCAATCTTAAATACACCTAACCCACTTGATACGATAACTGCAATCTCCCCCTTGGGAGACAACTTCTACTCTATCATTCTCTCACCCAAAACTTCCAACTCTAATAAGGCTCAAGGACTTGCCTAATCCAGTCCTCTTAACCCAAGAAGATTTAGAACCATTAACTCCTCTATACTACCATTCTCATCTTCCTTCAACCAAACTACCTATCCAGCCGACCGATGGACTCTACTAGGAATCTCTTTACCACCATCATCAACACATGCTAGGCTACTTAGAGAATCAACCAAAACACTAGCCGTATCAGGGAGCAGTAATGCACACTCATATTACAGTCCTTACAGAATTCTAACCTCCTTCTTGTTATCTCCCATTCTCACCTATCATAATTAGCAACAACTCCCTCATCATCCAAGACTTGAAATACTACCCCCAAATAATTCATAAGCTCTAAACAAATCAATATTTCATCACTAAAGACCACTACAAAAATATCAAGGTAGACTTTTAAGACCCTATTCATGAAACCCATAAACATAACCGATGCACAAGTCAACCAAACAACTCCAACAATACTCAAATGCTCACTCCTAGCCCGAAAAACACTTAGGAATATCACTTACCCTCATCCTCACTTAGAGACGAAACCCAAAGTAAAGATCAAGCTTAGAGAAGCGACTAAACCATCATATTACAACCTTTTGGTTTCTACACTCATTAGAAACATGTTGTGCAAGTAGCCCAAACTACCCCAATCCTCCAACAAAAAAAGCTAGGTCATCATACCACAAGAATACTTATAATATGCATGTAGTCATAACACCTTAAGACCTCTAATCCATCAACTAAAAAATTCAACCAAGATCACAAGACAAGACTTTAAGCAACAAGAACATAGAGAAAACCTTACAAGTCCTTCTAGCATCAATTATCTCATATAACCAGATATTACTAGCAAAAAGGAATAATGGAAATAAATAACGACTCCCGGAACATCAAAGCATGCATAATAAAATCAAGGAAAACCTCTAACTTAGCTGTATCGTCAGGCAGCACATCCTCTCCTTGCATCCATTGGAGAGCATAGAATCGATTACATTCTGGAGCATCCCCTTCATCAATATCACCACCTTTGTTTCAAGCATATGGATAATTTAGGATCTTGTGGCCCATCTTACTACACTCAAAGCATGCACCCATGTTTCTCCAACATATACCAACATGTTTCCTTCCACATTTTCAGTATCTTGGATGAGTCACTCCACCATTTCCTCGGGGCCTTGCATTTAGCACCCCACCCCTAACAATACTCTTGCTTGGAGCATCATCAGACTCTAGACCATTGGAGCCACCATCCAATCAGGCCTTGTTGGCCTTACTACTCCTCCTTTTCCTCAACTTATCCCCCTCCATTTGCTTGGCATAAGTCATCAAGCAGATGAAATCCATGCCTTTAATAAACACAGCGAATTGGCATTCTTCACTCACCAAGTTGGAGACGCCCATCACAAGCTTGTTTATTCTAGCCCTTGGGTCGGCAACCAAGTGAGGATCATACTTAGAGTGTTGATTAAACTTTAGGGCATACTCCCTCACACTCATAGCATCTCGCTTCAACTTCATGAACTCTACCAACTTAGTTTCCCTAAGCTCAAGAGGGAAGCACTAACTACGGAAAGACGCCTTGAACTCCTCCCAAAGCAGCACATTGTGGATGCCCTTCTCCTCCTTTCCTTCATCGTACCATATTTGTGCTACCCCTTTGAGTTGCTAGGTTTCCAACTCTACTTTATCCTCCAATCTAATACCC
This sequence comes from Solanum ossicruentum, assembly GCA_025774065.1. Lineage (NCBI taxonomy): Eukaryota > Viridiplantae > Streptophyta > Magnoliopsida > Solanales > Solanaceae > Solanum > Solanum ossicruentum. The sequence goes on along the minus strand of JAOTQR010000001.1, from coordinate 10,613,698 downwards.
ATGATGGCCTATACCTTATAGATCTCATCAATAAACTCTTGTGGTTCCTCATCCACCTTTGATCTATAGAACTCTGGCGGGTTTATCCTCATGAAGTCTCTCATCCGAGAAGCCGATGTAGGAGTATGAGGGGCTTGGGCCCCTTGATTGGTTTGATTAGCCATAACATATACAAGCAAGGTGAGAGCATCCCGAAGATCTCCATTGGTTGATTGCTCCTCAGGAGCACTGGCCCTTCTTCTTCTTGCGTTAGGCATGATCTAGCATAGCAAAGAACATTCATTCAAGGGGGAAAAAGTCACCAAAACTCTATAGCATGACTTAGAATGTGAAGAAGTGAACCATTTCCTAAAATATCTCATAGCCTCCTTTTCATTGTCATGGTACACTTCGCAACCATGAATAAGATTCTAATCGATGCGGTGTGTTGGACTCCGAGGATCTTTCAACCTTGTGCTCTGATACGATCTTTGTCACAACTGCAGCCTAGGGACTAGATGTTATCGGAAAATTAGGAACCCGAAGGAACCCCAACAAGCCTCAAAGCATATCATTACACATCCTTGGTCACAGAAGCAATTAGAAAGACAATAAAAGATAAACATAAACAAGGGTAAATTGGGACTAAGGAAATCTTTTTCATATCATAAACAACAATAGTCAATAGAGTAAAGGCTCATAACATAGATACACCATATTTCCAATAATACCTCTACCACATAAAGAAAAGAGCAGGGGCCAAGACAAAGTAACCGGGCTAACCCTCATAGGCAATAACAATATACCCAGTGAAATGCCACAAGTGGGGTCTGCGGAGAGTAGAATGTACTCAGACCTTACCACTACCTCATAGAAGTAGAGAGGTTGTTTCCTGGGAACCCTTATCTCAAAACCCATAATTAGAAATAACTAGATATGACAAAATGAAAAGGGAAAGGAAAGGAAGGGAAGGGAACAGATGGAGCAACTAACAAGGAATAACACGTGATAGTATGCAAATAGGATAAAACGAACACATATGCAACAGATAATGAGAACACATAAAATAATAATAATAATAATAATATAGCCTGCTACTCTAATTCGCGACCTCCACTTCTTTCTATCTAAGGTCATTTCCTCAATGTGATCGAGTTCCGCCATGTTATGTCCGATCACCTCCCCCGAGTACTTCTTTAGTCAACCTCTACCCCTCCGTCCAGCTACCAAAACCAACTTCTCGCACCTCCTAATAGGAGCATCGATACTCCTTCTCTGCACATGTCTGAACCATCGCAGTTTCGCTTCCCTCATCTTTTCGGCTACCGGGGCCACTCTAGTTTCCCCCGAATGGTCTCATTCCTAACCTTGTCACTTCTTGTGTAACCACACATCCATCTCAGCATCCTTATCTCTGCGACATGCATCTTCTGAATATGTGCGTTTTTAATTGGATAACACTCCATCCCATATAGCAATGATGGTCTAACCACCACTCTATAGTACTTACCTTTGAGTTTAGGTGGTATCTCCTTGTTACAGAATATTCCAGAGGCAAGCCTCGATTTAGTCCATGCTGCCCCAATACGATGTGTGACATCATCATCAATATCGCCACTACTATAGATAATGGACCCCAGATACTTAAAGTTTTCCCTCTTAGAGATAGGTTGGGTGGCAAGCCTCACATCAAAGTTTGCTTCATCCCTATCAACACTAAATTTGCACTCCAAATATTCAGTTTTGTTCCTGCTCAATTTGAATCCTTTAGACACGAAAGCGTGTCTCTAGGCCTCCAATCTTTCATTAACTTTAGTCTGAGTCTCATCAATCAGTACTATGTCATCTGCAAATAGCATACACCATGGTACCTCCTCCTAGATAGATCGCGTCAGCACATCCATCACTAAGGTAAATAAGAAAGGGCTCAATGTAGATCCTTGATGGAGTCCTATCTCAATAGAAAAATACTCTGAGTCTCCTCCAACCGTTCTTACCCGAGTTTTGGCTCCATCATATATGTCCTTAATCACCCTGATATATTCCACTAGGAAACCTTTCACCTATAAATACCTCCATAAGACATCCCTTGGTACTTTTTCATACGCCTTCTCGAGATCAATGAACACCATATGAACGTCCCTCTTTCTTTCCCTATATTTCTACACCAAACTCCGAACAAGATGGATTGCTTCATTAGTTGACCGCCCCGGCATGAATCTAAACTGATTCTCTAAGATAGATACTACTTTTCACACCTTTATCTCTACAACTCTCTCCCAGACCTTCATAGTGTGGCTTAAATAATTGATACCCCTGTAGTTGTTACAGTTTTGAATATCTCCCTTATTCTTGTATAATGGAACCATTGTACTCCTCCTCCATTCATTAGATATCTTAGCAGTTTTCATAATAGCATTGAATAGCCTGGTCAACCACTCTATGCCATCCTTGATCATGTTCTTCCAAAAGTTTACCAGAATCTCATCGGGCCCGATCGCTGTCCCCCTCTTCATCCTAGTAATCTCCCCTCTTACCTCCTCCACTCTGAACCACCTGCAATACCTAAAATCACAATGGTTTTTGGAGTGTGCCAACTTACCCAACTCGATATCTCTATCTCCTTTTTCATTGAAGAGTTTATGAAAGTAAGCTTGCCATCTTAATTTAATGGAAGTATCATTCACCAACACCTTGCCCTCCTCATCCTTGATGCACTTCACTTGGTCCAAGTCGCGAGCTTTTCTTTCACTTACTTTAGCGAGCCTATACAATCTCTTCTCCTCGCCTTTATCACTTAGCTCCTCATAAAGGCGCTCAAACGCTGCTGAATTAGCATTCGTCACCGCTCTAAAATTCGCGTTAGACCTATTGCCCAATCAATTTGACCCCCTAAAAAAGAATATGAATTGTAATTGTCAAAATAACAAATGAATTTTTAGATATATGGAAAACAAGATTCCGGGCATTTCTGAGGCACGTTTTCAGGTATTTTTTTGGGATCATTTCAATAAGCTTGGTGAGTCCTCAAGTTCGGGGACACTATCTACTTTTTCTTGCTATTCATAAGACCTCTTTATGATGAACATTTGACATCATGAGGGTGATCCCAGAAAGTGTCTTGGCCCCCGCTCTATCCTATGTTTAGAGGTGTTGTTCGATGTATTTATACTATAAGCTTGACTCTTTATGGTTTTTTGATATCAAAGACTTTCCTGAGTCCCACTTTCCCCTTTTTATTATCTCTCCTTAGTCCCGCTTTCCCATTTTTATTATCTATTGTTGTTTTTTTACTTTGGTTCCACGACCAAGGATATGTGATTTATATGCTAAGAGGCTTATTTTGGTCTCTTCGGATTCCTATTCACCGTGTCACGTCTAGGTCATAGGCTTGGATCGTGGCATATAATAAAGGAAGTGTGTGATCCACATGTTAGTACTAGACCGTAAGCTTGAGTTTTGAGGAGTAGTGTGAAAGAGGAGATAACATTGTAAAAGTGATAGTCTTAGTTGGAGATTTGCTCTAAGAGGCTTGCCATAGTGTATGATCGAGATGAAGACGTTGATTTTTATGGAAAGTGATGCTATGGGCAGGGTACAAGTGCCCCTTAGGTAAGACTACTGAAACGAGGATAGCTCAATAGATAAGAAGAGGCTTGAGATGTTCATCTATGATTGTTAACGTGGAGTTATTTCATCTAAGATATATCTACTATAAGAATCTAGGTAGCATATTCGAGTTGTTAACGTGGAGTAGGCTAATGTAAGCATTCTTTTTCATCCTTTGCTATTAATCCTCTGGGGGCATATGGATAGATGATGATGAGTTTTCCATGATAGTCTATTTCACATACAATTTAATTTATGGGAGCACAGAAGTTACATATTAGCAGGCAAAAGAAGATGTTAGATTGTAAAAGTTATGGAAAGTGGTGATATAAGACAATAAGAGTAGCAAATATAGAAAGCTTTTCATAGAGACAGGAAAAAGCTACGAATGGTATCTTTGAAGAGAGTCTTAATGGCTATTATATATATATATATATATGAGACTATAGCATAACAGAAGATATTAAGATATTCTTGTGAATAGTGATTCCCTGCCCGTGTGGAGATATGTACTTATAACCTAGTAAAGGGAATTGATTCACAAACTTAGATAGACAACCCTTGAGCTAAGGGGAAGATGATGAGGTGATGAACCAAAGTGGATCTTGAGTTCTCGATAGTGATTGAGTTGATCAAGATGAGACGTCAATTCCTTGCCATCTCATATATTCCTTATTCTACAATTGAGGTGCTACTCTATTTCTGTCTGGTGTATGACTGTCATGCCCATGGCGTAGCCCCATGTACCACTCGTTGAATAGTAGAAATCATTAAGACACTTTGTGACTTGGATTCTGTATGAAAAGAAAACATATAGATATTGTTGTAGAGGAATGCAACATAATAACCTTGTTTTATTTCTTTAAAGATATGGTTGTATCAGACATGATAAACTTGCTTTATTTTTTTTAATATAAACATATAGTAGTGCTAAAGTTAGGAAAAGGAACCGAACTTCGGTATTGCGTTGAAAAAAAACAATTGCTTCATTTTTTTACTATAAATAGTGGGGGTAATAATAGCACTAGCAGTGTTATCATCGAAAGTCTCAATTTGCTTTGAGAATAATTGCGAGAGTTATCATTTCGGGAGTTGAATTCAAGATTTGTCCATTTAATAGAATTGTTTGAGTACGGTTCCAGCACTGAGTTAGATTTGTCTATCTATCTTTCTTTGAGATTGAGATTGAATTATTGAATATTTGTATGATATAATTTAAGGAATGCGATTATATCATGCGTTGAATTTTTTTTAATAATATCCATGTGGTAAACTTTAATTATGTATGGGATTATTCTTTTACTGAAAGCACGACAAACCTAATCTGATTTTTAATTGGTGTTAATTATCAAAGAATTATTTTTACAGCCTATTAATAAGTATAGGGAGAAGAAAGGCAAGAAGCAGGGTATAAGTTCACACTTATCTGAAAAATGGTAAATTGTTGGAATTTGAAGCTTTCTCTACCTAAAAATATGACGAATGGAGAGGACTCCAAAATAGAACCACGACTACACAGTGCAAAACACCAAAAGAATTATTCAAAAAGCCGAACTTAATAATATGATATAATCATTTACTGAGGATATGATATCAAATTGACACAGAAAAATTAGAGCCAATGTTTGCTCTTTCTTAATTTGACTATAGGCTTACTCTTTCTTATTTCGAATATATGATTGCTCTTTCTTTTGCTTAAGAATAAAGAAGAGAGGCACAAAGAGATATAGAAACTAACAGAGTACCATGTATACTTCAAGAGTCATACATAAGACACGTACATCTTTTTTTTTTCTTTTTTTAATCTTAAATGCAAATCAAAACTGATAGAGTATAATGTCTAAAATGACCTTCCTTTTGAATGAATTGATAATTAACTTGACATACTGTACCTAAACAGAGAAAAATGTTCAAATAAAAAGAAGCCCGTGATTTTTAGCTTTGTACTTTTGGAAAACAGTGGGCGGTCCAATAAAAAGTGTCGACAAAAACAAGAAAACACTAGAAAATAACAGGAGCAACATAACTAGGAGCCACGTGGGTAATTTTGCTGTCCAACCCAACAACTATATTCGTAAAGGTTGAAGATATTAATAAAATATTCACTTTACTCCATTAAATTGTCTGTTTGAATTTTTTTCATAATTTTTTAACTTTAATTTATTTTGATTTCAAATCTCTTTATTTTCGTATCTATTTAATTCTTCAATTTCATCGCATTATCTAGTACAATTGACAAAATTTATGTTTCGTAACGATAAATAAAAGTCTTAATTATGAGACAAATGATGATCGAAAGTATATACTTTTGACATAATATTAGACATAATATTATGAATTGTGACTAAATTGAGAAATGACAATTTTGAAATTTGGCGAAGATTTTTAAAGAGAACAATATCCAAAAATGTATAAAAGAGAGTGACTATATAATTGCTAAATTGGAGAACTTTGATAATTATTGTACTTATTGAGAGAAATATTGCTTCCATAATTGTATTGTGATTATGTATCCTCATACTAATTGACATAATATTTTGTGAAGTAGCGAATGATGATTCGTATAATGAGTCCTTGACCACGAGTATTTAGGTGGCAAGGTAGTTGATACATTGAGATTCGTATCATGAATCCTTGACCCCGAGCACTTATGTGGCAAGTTAGTTGGTACATTGCGATTATTATCATGAGTGTTTGCAACGAGTTAGGTGGCAAGGTAGTTGATATATATTGAGATTGTATACAATAGGCTGTGAGACAGTCTTGATCCCACCTTGCATTACATTGCATACCATATCATTGTAGTACTTATGGTCATTTTTTATTGGCTTAATTAAGATTATATATTTACTTTATTTGAGTCGTTCTATATAAATTGGTAGCACCGATGCCGGACTGATTTTGCCTATTGCAGGTGGAAGCATTCCTCAATTATTTCATAGTTTATTTAATTTCTGATTCCCTGTTTTTTAAACCTGTTGGGTACATATCATGTGTACTAACCCCTAGTTCTTTCTCTCCCATAGATTCTCATCAAGATTACCCATGCGGTAGTTGATTTACTCGTGCAGTTGGTTCATACTAGATATCATAGTGAGACTCAAGGGCTTCAGGTTTCTATTAGATTTTACCCTAGTTGTATGATTTTTATTTCTGTTTGAAGACTAAAATGTAATTATTTCACTCATTTATGTATTAGATGCTCTTTACACTCGTGACACCAGGTTCTTGGATATGATTTTATTCTATTGAGTTTTTTCGCTTTTAATGTATTTTAATTTATCTTTGTGTTTGGAAATTTAATGGCTCCATAGTCATGCTCCCAATTTGGGTTATGACAATTAAATAGATGAGAACGAACAATATTCTCTAAGTAAAGGTCACTACGGAGATATAAAACATAGATTTCTCGAGCTTAGACTAGTATAAGGATGATCATCTTAGGACTAGTACCTTGGAACTTAGAGTCAGGCGTGAACGAAAGAAGAGGATGTGGTTAGGCGTAGATTTGAAAAGGAGTTTTAAGCTTAAATTGGAGTAAAGTTCTATGAAAAGGAGCATAGTTGAGGTGAGATGCTAAGATATAGAGTATCCATAGAGTCTTATATATCACGATGGTCCCATTTTTTATTAGAGTTGATGACTTCCTTCCTGAGTTCAAATAACTTTCTATCGAGATGTTTAAATGATTTGAATTGATTGAGTTTCGATATTCCATATATTCCTGATGGTGAGAACGACGAAGATAATATCTCTACTCTTGATCTGAATAGATTTGTCTATTCTGAGTGATTTGTGTTGTCCTGATTGGTCAATAAGTATGATGGCAATTGGTTGATTGTGATTTATTGATTCAATAAAGTCCTAAGTGTTTGATTTGTTCTATTAGTTCACCCTCATTTACCCATCATTTGAGGACGGACGATTCCAGGGGAAGATAATATAACACTTGATAAAATTATAAAAATACTCCTAGAGTCACAAACTCTGATGGCAAATTCGAGGCCGAAAATGCAATCAACATAAAACATTGTGGGGGGAGTAGACCTGGTTGATTTTTAGAGTAACTGGATCAGAAGATAACTTTTTTGGTGCGAAAACACATTCTAATAAGAGTATGTGAGATGTCCATATCGTGAACTTATCATGGATCTACACTTAGATGTGATCCCAATATTTTCTATGGGATTAGAAAACTCGATCAAAAAACTTTTAGCAAAAAACCCTGAAATGCACCCAAGTCCGCCACTTGGACTTTGTTCTCCAAAGTGCATTTTTTCAGTTTCGTGAGGGGCATTCCAAACTTTTCTTAACCCTTCGTAAACTTAAAACACGATTACAATAGGTTGTTTTGAGTGTATAAAGTGTTTTAATCCCCATTCCTAAGTTTTTGTAAGCTTCTAAGAAAGACTAGAGCTAAAGAGAAGTGAGGAGGAGCGAGAATTCAAGTTTGACTATCAAAACTCCATACCAAGTATGTAAGGCTAAATTAAAATATGGAATTGTTCTTCCATGTACCCCTTGATGGAGAGAGATTGATAGATGAATATATTGAGTCTCCATGCATATTTTCTTTAAAAGTTTCTTGTAAATTATACATTCTATGTATTTTCATGTGTTGGCAATCATCATAAAACTGATTTTATTGATTAAATACTTTTCATTAGTTACTGCATAGATCTTATGTGATATTTTATAAAAGATGCATGAATAACCTAGGAAATTGAGTCTAAAGCCTTCATTTAAGAATGGTGATTGTGATTGTGATGTGAGCATGATGATAGGTTTATAGAACTTGATGATCCTATGAGTATTCATAATTGAACTCTAGAGATTGGTCTAGTTGACTTGCCTCCTAATGGTTAGTCTAAGCTTTCTGAGAGATTGAATGATAATTGAGTTGATGAAATGATTGATATCATAGGCGAGAAGGCCCAATTTTGATAGAGCTACTGAAATAATGAGAGTCTTTATGAGACTAATTGAGATGATTGATTGAGATGGATGGTCTTATGAGCATTGAGTCTTAGGAGAAGTATCGAGCACCGAAATTAGTAAGAGTAAGCCCAACTCGCACTAATTAACTACGTCGCCAAATGTAGGTGAGGATTGAACCATTACATCAGAGGTTCCCTCTCGAGTTGAAGACCTTGAAATAATAGCAGATATAAGAGAATAGATCCCTTGTGGATCTTATTTATTCTTTACCTGGCAAGTAAAGAACAGTTGTACAGCATCTGCAAGATTGTTGTATGATTATGGCTCATAAGTTATTATTGTCTGATAAGAGAAACTTCCAAATAGGTTCTACACTGATAGTACTCTAATTTATTTTGATTGGATTAGATTGGATGGTATTAAAAGGTTATTGTCTACTCTTTGTTCTTGCTTTAGATAAACATTTGAAATTTTGATTGAGTATCATGTGAGTTGATGTTATTCTATATTATTCTATCTATATCTAGTTCATTAAGCTATTTTACATACTTGTACATTCCACATATTAACATCCATTTGGACTATATCATTTCATAATGTAGAGACAGGTACTAGAGATCACCAACAGGCGCTCCGTTGAAGATCTACTACAGTCAGCTGAGTTGGTGAGCCTCCTTTTCGGAGGATCCTCATTTTATTTTCATCTAGATATTAGAGTTAGACTTCAGATGAGCTTTATTTTGAGTAGCGATAGTCATGGGTCTGTTATTTGCACTAATTGATAGTGATAAATGCTTCATAGACTAATATCAAATTTTTGATTGGAGATTATGTTGAGCTAGTTTCTTTCATGCTAACCTGTTATCTAATATAATTATATAAGACTTATATTTTCCACCTTTTATTATCATAGTCTTCCGCTGATTTGCTAAGAATGTAGAGTAAATACATATGATGAGGTCAAGTGGTTTGCTTGGGGACTAGTAATACTCTCTGAGTGCCAACCAAATTTAGGGTACTCTCCCAGGACGTGACAACACAATTGGTGATTGGCGACTCCTCTAAAGGGTGTAAAGGAGCCTGAGGTAATGAGTTCGATACTCTGTAGTGCTGTAGCATAAAGAGGGATGACGATACAGACTAGTTGGGCAGCCAAAGATAATACCTGAGTTTGTGTTCACCCGCGAGGAGGGCTCAACACAGATATCTTGTATCCATTGAAAAATTATATCTCTCAGACATACTTTGAAGTGCAACAATCCATCTTTTAGCTCCATATATTTGACAATCATACAACAAGTCTATGAAGATATGGTTAGCCTGATTCTTTTCATTTACTTGAATATGTTCAACTCATATAACCTACAAAAGAAGGAAAAAATCAAGAAAGCAAAAAAAAAAAATTATCTTGAGCATTGGAAACATTTTCGATAGGGACATATATTGCAAATCGTGAATTTTTGTAGCAAATCTTATAACACGAGGATTGTTTAAGATGATATAGGGTACGAATATTCATTCTGTGTTTTCAAATGAAACATTTGGGGTATGAACAACATAATATTGATCGATGTTTAATATTCTTAAAAATGATAGTGCTAGGTCAAATGATCCTAATAAAATATGTCAAAAAGATGGTTGTTGAATCTAACACAATTCTAAAATATAACTTATAAGATTATTAATAGAACTGTCTGAAGTTATACACAGAACAAATGATCATTTTCAAAACGAATAATAGGGACACTTTAAAAAGTTCCTAACACATGTCCAAAGCTAAATATTTATAGTGTGAACAATATAATATGAGGATCTAATATTGGATAAACTGAAATCAAAGATAAGGTTGATTACCATAGTATGAAAATAGACTATATGAGAAAGGCATCGGTATGTGTAATTTTTTTTAACCTATGTAACATACTTTTTGGAAAATATGGTACATGAAAATATGATATATGTTTTATGTTCGAGCTATGAAAATAACCTCTTACAAATATGTAAGGTAAATTTATGTACCATTGTGATGTACATGGCTTACCATACCAATCTATCTTTTTTTATATATAAATTGTAATATATATAGTGAGAGAAAGAGTGATTCTTATCATACTTTTTCCATAACCCAATTCTCAAATTAAACATCCAGAAGGAAACTCCCATGTATAAGAAGGTACATATGTTTGAATTTCATTGAATAAATCATATGAAACATCCATCATGTTAGACCCCGTATTTCTTTAAATTAAGGATAACTATCCCGGTGCAACTTGAACTTAAGTATATTCCCGGTGCATGATTAGAGTATGAAGTGAATTTTATGTGCATCATTAAGTTTGAGTCGGAAGTCCTCGATTGGATCAACATAGAAAAGTTTGGGGACCTCATTTATCAATAGGCTAAGATTGACCCCTTATGATGAAATTTTGGGAAGTTGAAAGTCTATAAATAGGCCTTTGTGTCCCAAAATAAGAACATTTTCATTGTTCTTCATACTTA
>JAOTQR010000001.1:10589263-10602573 GCA_025774065.1 Solanum ossicruentum | reverse complement strand
CGGTAGAGTTCGTATACATATGGATGGGACTTGTGGTTGAACGTCGGTCTAGGTGTCCAATCGGCACCGGTCATGGCTCCGGGGTCGGGTCGTGACATAAATTGATGAACTTTGGTCACAAATGTTGTTTGAGGATATACATGAAGTTCTGACTGATAAAGCCTCATCAAAATATAATGTCTCCTCACAACATCTCGAATATTAGAATCATATTCCAAAATGGGCTTTCTTTCTTTGGGATCCCGTTTAAGAGATCTAACCCCCAAAATACTGTTGATACCCAATTTTTACCCTCCACAATATATATTAATTATCGAGCTTCTTCAAATTTAAATAATTTAAAATAATTAATATTCACAAAATTCAGAATATTTTAAGGAATTTTTTTCATATCATTTCAGTACTTTTATAATTCGCAAATGACTTATCACGTTTGATTAATCTTCTTTCATGAATCAAGGACTTTGCATTTTTGGTTGATTATTCTATTTTGTTGGACTTAAGAAGCTGGTCAATTAATTAAAAAAAATTCATTTTGTTCAAATTCACCATTTCAATTCAATTTGATCAAGATTTGCGATTGAATTGGACCTTTTTTTTAAAAACCCGTTTTAGTTCGTTTCCTTGGACCAATTGGCCTTTTTTGGGGACAAATTTGGCCCAATTGACTCAAAAATCCAACCAGCCCATCCCCTTTTATAAAATAAAATCAGCCAGTAATGAACAAATATATTACACATATGTATATACATACGTGTGGGGGCCACACTCCCCCAATTTTCCCCTTCTTTCTTTCCTTTCTCTTCCACAACTACACCCCTCACCCATAATTTCATCTTCTGCAACAACACAACACGTAAATTCCTCAACGCTCCCTTTGACAAAGCTAATAAATTTTAATGCACTGTAACCCATCTCTCTTCACGCGTGCTTTTTCCCTCAGAACCATCAATGAATCAGCAACTTTCTTGTCCAGAGAGGAAATTTGAAATTCAAATTCCAACCCCGAAAACCCCTATTTAAATCCCTTGTTCATCATCATTTAGGGGCAACCGTCATTACCTCAAAAAAGTACTCTTCTTGTTAAGGCCAATTTCTAAGGTTTCTAGTCAATTTTCAAAGATTTCCTTTGAGATTAAAAGCTATTCAAGTCAAAGAAGGGGCCAAACAAAGTTCTCAGGTGGTGAGACTCCCATTAGCTCATTTGTCGTCCTAGCTCTCTACCATCCAAAAGGTAATACTTTAGTCTTGTTCTTTCTCATGTTATTTGAATATGAGTGTTTGACATTTTAGGTTGCAAGGTTCTCGATTTAGTGTTGGTTTCATGTTTCCCGTTTAGTCCTTGTTGTGTTGGATTTATTTAAAGTTTTTTGTCAAAATTATTTTGCATCCGCGATTAGGTGTCGCCTCAGTTTTTGCTTCGTTTCAGATTTTAGCTCTGATTTTATCTGGTTATTAGAGCTAGTTTGAGATGATAAGTGAGTCCATGAGTTATTGGTTCTTTCTTTGGTTCAACCTGTTTATCGAGGTTTTTGATTTTATCTATTTTGGGGTTCATTATTAGCTTCTGTTAGTTTTAGAACAAAATGTTTAAATTAATCTTTAGTTGTCTCACTCTTGAATCTATATGACAGAGTTCATACATTTTAGATATTTCGATTTCCTATTACGATACGTACTTCCAATTTTGAGAATAGTAGTAACGACTTTCATCTCGTTCTTCATCACTTATTTGAGTGTACTCATTAGTTTGTGATAAATCTTTATGTTGCATTGAAAGTTGTTGAAAAATGCAGAAAATCTGATTATGTTCCCTGTTTATTCTTTTGGTTTCAAGATCTATCTATCATTTGGTCGATAATGCCATGATACTTTAAGTGGCTATGGGTCATGCTTTAACTTCAATCTAGCATGTTAGAATACCTTTATCTTGGAACATTGCTTTTTTTTTTTTCAGTGTAATTAAAAAGATAAAATTATATAATTTGATCATGTAGTTGCTGATCTATTTTTGTTTTCTCCATACACGAGGAAATTTGTTACCACTACTTGAGTATTTTTCTATTTTACTTTCTAAACAATTTATGACTTCAAGAGGTTTATTATGTGTAGGAGAACTGGTGATATCAATGTTTTCATGTTCTTTTTGTTTAATCTATAAGCTCAAAATGGATTCTTTATCCCTTAATTTGGTTATTTCCTATTAGATACCTGCTAAGTTTCAGAAATTTAGCCACTATTTATTCTTAAAATGTTCTAGTTCTTTATGTTTGATGTAGTCAATCTAATATATGTCATGATGCTAACATTTTAAGATATATGTTTAAAGAGGTTTAGATTTTTGTGTGTGTCTTACATAAGCTTTTGTTTAAAGTGTGATTTATCCTTTCATATGACTCTTGGTTTTGATTAACCACTTTAGCTCTTTATTATGCTTCCTGTTCCTTGTTGAGAAACTGATTGTTAATAGCTTAGTCATTCCTCAACTACTCTTTTCTTCTTCTTTCATTTTAAAGCCCTGTGATTCATACTTATTGCTCTATTTGTTGTCTGATTGTGCTTTCTTTTTTAGATGCTTGAGGTTACAATATTTTATTTCGTGCTCACTAGGAGTTGAGATTCATTAACATGTTCCTTGTTAAATGTGGTTAATGGAATCCAAACACATGTAGGCTATCGAATTTGTTATCTGGTTCCAATAAACTAGTCTTCTTTCAATCAAAAACTTCTTCAAGTTTAAATTTTTTGAATTTAAAGAAAGACTCTTCTGACTAAGTAGTTACCATTATTCAATTAACAAGAGTAATTTTCAATAAAAATGGTGATACTCGAGTTAATGAAAATAATTTTTTGAGCATGCAAAAAACACCTGTGAGGAATGTTTTGTTGAAAATGTTTGGTAAATTTTTGTTGGAATTGTGAGCATAATGTTTATTTCCTTTTCCAAAGATTTTGAGGTGGGCCTCGTTATTTTCTTAAGAACAACATATTTCTTTTTGTAATGTTTTGAAACATTTTATAAAAAAGAAAAATAGAATAAGAAGGAATCAACATTTGGCTTTAACTTTTCTTTCACTTGATAATAATGATAGGAGGAGACAAAAGCAGAGAAAACTTTTCGGCCTAATCCAAGAATTTTCTTTCTTGCTTTTCTTTTTCCCATTGTTGGTATCTTCCTTCTTTTCTTTAATATCTAGAAAATTCTTTCATCATCAAATATGTTTTTAGTTTTCTTGATTAGAATATTTTGGGATTCAATCGTTTAATATGTCAACTAGATATTAGCTTCATGTCATATCTAGCTATTACTTTTATTTACTCTCATTTGTTTAAGTGAAAATGATTAAATCAGTCTAGTAATTGCATATGTTCTGTCTACTTTTCCTTTTCCAAAAATTTGTTCTTTCAATCATGGCTGGTAGAAATAAGTTTGTTGGGATGTTTGAAGTTGGAGTGTTTTCTTTTGACTTTATCTGAAGCATGTAAACTTGTATTGACTATTATTTCTTACTAATTGATAAACATGCTAGTCTAGTTAGCCATTTGTTAGTAGAATTTATTTTGGGATATCACTATATTCAATCTATACTCCTTTTTGCTTATTAAGATGTCATCGATAATTTGTCCTCCTCTATTTTGTTATTATAGTTTAGAAAATTGATATCTTAAGCATTATTTTGTTTTCTTTTTTGTTTACATGTGAATTATTTTGGAGTCCTAAATGGACTCCTATCCTCTTGTTTGCATTTCATTAAGACATGGAGGCCTAACTTCCCTCCTTGAGTCAGCCTCACCAACTCGCATAGAAAGAAGCAGTCCACAGGGTCTTGGAAGCTGGATTACAGGTTTTGAACACCAAAAGGAAAAACACTGTATACACCTGTATATATGGGTATATAGTCTTTGTATACAGAAGTATGTATCAGTATACACTAAGTGTATACAACACTGAAATAGGGCCAAATGCTTGGCACAGTGGCAGCAACAGGATGATGGGGTCAGGTAGGCCTAATCATTTATTTAGAAATTAGGGCAAGATTCGAATTTGGGCCTGGCAAGCCCAAATTATTATTTTAATTGCTTTCTTGTATTTTGTTACTTATTTTGAAGTATTTGCTACTTGTCTAACTCTAGCTTCAATTTAGTATTATTTGTTTTAATCTAATTAAATTCCACAACTTTTTGAAACTATTTATTTTATTTTTCATCATTTTATTTTCATATATAAAAAGGTGTGTTTTACTTTAGATTTTTAATTATTCTTAAATTCTTGTGCAATTTCATTTGTCTGAATTAATTAAGTCTTAAAAAAATAATATGATTTTGGCATTTTAGTTTAATTAGTCAAAGAATGAGGTTGAGCCTTTTTTTAAATTACTTAGAATATTCAAATATATTTTAGGTTTCTTTTAATCCATTTAAATCAAACTTTCAAAGTTAGTCAAAATTTTCTAATCACCGGATAACCGCATGTTAACGGTCATTTCTAGTGCGTAAAACCTTCTCAAAATGGAAATGTGAAGCCGAACCTTTTCTTTGGATTTTAAAATGATTTTTTCTGTTTAAGTCTTTCTAAAATTATTTAATTGTTTTCTTGATTTTTCCTAAAAATTAAGTGGCGACTCTGTTTCAATTTTGAAAATTTGGTTTATTTAAACTAATTAAGTAAGAAATCAAATTTTTGAAATCTAAACTACTTTTTCCATATATCAGAAAATGGCGACTCTGCCGGAGACTTTAATTAGGTTCTAATCATTAGATTAGGTTGTTTGACTAACTATTCGGTTTGTAATATTTAGTAATTTAATTTCCTTATTTGCTTTATTTGTTTAATTCTAATGTAAACTATCATTCCGCTTATACTTCCTCCAATTATGGAAACTTGACACTATCACACATACATGCGAACACAAACTTCTTTAAAAAAATCCAAAATTCAGGAGATTTGGCATATGCGCGGGTGTCTTGATCTTTTTTTGTGTAGCCGCGTAGCCTTCTCACTTGAGTTTCTGCTCAGGAACCTATTATCTAGTAAGCCAAATCTTAGAAAACATAGGATAGGGCTATACCACCCCTATTGATTTAGGTCATGCATGCATATTTCCTTATGTGTGTTGATGTTCAGCATCAACTCCACATTTAGGAAATCCACCCATACATCGATGGGTTTCACAACCCAACGACCAACAAAGCATATAAATAGTGCAACATGATCATGATAGACGGATCCAAGTCCGATTTTGGCATAATGAGTTTGGAGATTGTTTTTATTTTATTTTACTTTGTATTATAGGATGGATCTCGTCCCACCAATTTCCTGAATTAGAATGATTGAAGGTATACCATATAAGTTGAAAGCATGGTGGGGAGATTTCAACCATTGTGAAAACCTAGCTATTATAAAGAGGGTGGGGTTTCTCATTAAGTTATTCAGTATCTCTCCCGACAAGCACATAATTAGAGCATTGGTTTCATTTTGGGATCCCGACCATGCCATATTTATTTTGTAGAGATTTTGAGTTAACGTCTACATTGGAGGAAATACGTTATTTTACCAGTTTGAAGTATCAAAGGAGAGGTCAAATTGTTCCACATAGTCAATCAGGAAGAAAATTTCTTCGTTATTTAGGATTGAAGATGCTTTGAACATAATTGGGTTTCCTTAGATTATTTGTATGAGAGATATGGGCGTCTAGATAGCTACAAATTATTGAAAAAGGAATTCTCTTGCACTTCTGGCCATTGGCAATCTAGGCGACATATCTCATTTGCCATGACTTTACTTGGGAATTTTGTGTTTCCAAGAGAACATGAAAAGATTAGTACTTGCATATGTTATGTGGCTAAAGCACTTTTTGAGAGCGTCGATGGCGAAGAACTTACCTTAGTCCCTATGATTTTCTCAAAAATACTTTGAGCTCTCGGGAAATGTAAAAGAGGAGAAACAAACTTCTTTAAAAGTTGTAATCTTCTTTTGCAAATGTGGGCGATGGAGCATTTCTACCAACGCAAAAACATGGTGGACACATGTTATAGGGATACTAATTGCATTGACAGTTTTTACGATAGGATGAAACAATCTATGTCTCTAGTTGGTACCATTGATTGGCATGAATTCTTGGTTTCCTGTACTAGCGACCAAATTCAATGAAGTATCCATTACTCTCACGTTCCATTGCATAGATAAGATGAAGAGAATCATACTACATCGAGTTTATTGGGTTGGAATAGCTTCAGTCATAGTGTGCTCCAATAGTTTGGTAAAAATACAAGTAATTCCACTTCATGCAGATATGAGAGTTTATGAAATTCCCTTTGGATTAGACTTTAAAATCTCTAGAGTTAGATAGATTCTTCATGAATAGGATAATGTTATCACAATAGAGCTAGGAAATGGACCGGCAAGAGCTACTCCAGAATATCAAGCATGGCTTCTAGAGGCTTGCTATAACATAAGCCCAAAATGTGAGCAAGGTTTTGTAGATATCAGGATGACAATTTGGATACGACACACTCATCTCAAAACTAAAAAAATCACTCCAGAGATATGGGTTCAAATGGTAAATATAATGCAGTATTTGAAAAATGCAAAAGCGGGACCAAGCAATATTGATGCGTCATCCTCATCTACTCCACCATCTTGATCAGAAGCAAATCTTGGCCAAGTCTTAGTATTTTCCTTATGATACGTTGTTGTAATATTAATGTTGACATTTTATTATGTCACATTTTCATTGGAATCCTAGTCTTGCACTACTTTATTAGTATTTAATCTTTTATCTTTCAAACTGGACTTGCCTCAATGACTTGGATCAATCTATCATAATTTCATATATTTAATGTTTAGGCCTACCTCTGGCTTTAAAGAGTTCCCTTGCATACTAGGACGTACTTGTTCTATTAATCTCCCCATTAACTATGTGGTTTATTTGCTGTATAATACATGATTTCTCCCTTTTTCTATTATCCGCCTTATTATTTGATGTTATTGAGGAAATGATTATCCACTTTAGACTAACATTTGTTTTTTCGCCTTCCTTAGATAAAGAAAGAAATAGGTTTCACTTTATTTCCCAAAAGGTTGATTTTCATTGACTCTAAGCTGGCGGATCATCTATACTTTACAAGGTCAAAAGCTCGATCATCCACATACATGACTGATTCAGATGCATGTGATCAAAATGGTTTGGGACTTGTCACTACTCCAGGAGATGAACTCGTAGCTTTGGAAGGAAAGGATTCAAACATTTATGATGAGCGTATCTCTAGCTTAATGCAACAAATGGCTAGCATGCAAAGTGAAATCGACCGACTTCAAAATCTTACCAATTTGTCAATCAGCCTAAACACGCCACTTCCTGAGCAGGGAACGAATTCAACCATCTCACCATCTTTTCCACTTGTTGACATTCCTCCACCAAATCTCTCCCCTCATAAGACCAACCCAACTACTCCTACTCCACCAAATCCCTCCCTTCACAAAACCAACCTACTACTCGTAAACAAGTTGCCAACTCCCAACAATTCAATTTACCACAAGGAAACTCACAACAAATCAATCCATTACCCTCCACTACACTGACCTAGACTCCACTTACCCAAACTTCCTCATTTATCCAAAATCCATGCATACAAACTACCTCATTCACCCAAACTCCACCTATCCAAACAAACCCACCCATACAAACTACCCAGCTCAGCCAACAATACCAAGAAACCCAACATATACTGGTGACACACACTGTAACTAACACGCAATATGTGCCATAAGTATATGTAGCGGAAGCCCAACCTTGTGTTGCCCAAATCCTAGCCATACCAGAAGTCGGTCCGTATGAGGAAATGGAGAGAATAGCAAGGTCAAGAGTAGATTAAAATATAGTCAGAGAGATTCACAATTTGAAGGAAGCGCTGAAAAACATCCAAGTTCACAAGGGACATGAAGGGCTTGAATATGAAGATTTGTGTGTTCATCCTGATATTGAGTTTCTTGGAGGTTACAAGCCAACAAAATTTGAGATGTTTGATGGCATAGGAAATCCTCTCAATCATTTGAGGTCTTATTGTGATAAGTTGGTTGGAGTAGGCAAAGATGAGGCCATAAGAATGAAGTTGTTTGTTAGAATTCTAACTGGAGATGCATTAACTTGGTATATTGAGCAAAATCCTAAGAAGTGGCATAATTGGAGTAAAATGATTGAAGATTTTATGGAAAGGTTTAGGTTTAACATTGAGATCATCCCAGATTGGTCTTACCTTTAAAAGTTGGAAAAGAAAACAACTGAGACCTTTTATGAGTACGCCATCTGTTGGAGATCTGAAGCAACTAGCGTTCGACCACCTGTGGATGAAAATGAAATGAAGGACATATTTACCAAAGCTTAAGATAACATGTATTATGAAAAGATGTTTCTCATGACTGGTGCAAAATTCACATATCTTGTTAAAATTGGGGAAGCTTTGGAAGAAGGAATCAAGTCGGGAATAATTATTAACCTGGTAGCCTTACAAGCAACAAATCAGGCAATTCAATCGGATTCAATTAGAGGAGCCCTTAAGAAGAAGAAAGACAGAGTGTCTGTTGTCATGACCATCCAGGAATGCAGGCCTAACCAAATGTTAACCTACCAAATCCACTACCATAGTCTTCATACTATGGTCAGTATACCCAAATGCCTCAGCCTTATTACCAGTCTTCACCTACCCTTTATCCAGTTCTAATCAACATATCATCTACCCCGAGCACCTATCTATCCAAACACACCACAATATCAATCTATGCACCCATGTCAGCTCTATTGCCCACCACAAACTCATCCATCAAATGCACCTAAGCCTCGCCCAAACTTCGCAAAAAGACCAACCAAAACCTATACCCCTTTAGCTGAACCTTTGTCCTAACTATATGAAAGGTTGAGAACTGCAGGAGTACTACAACTAATATAAGGACGGGTTCCCAACCCCCTTCTAGGATAGTATGATGAGAGTAAGCATTTTGCTTATCATTCTGGAGTTGCTGGACTTGATACCGGCAATTACCTTACTCTCAAAGATAAGATTGAGATGCTGATTAAGGAAGGAGTCATTCAGCTCAAAGGTGTGGCCCCTAATGTCAACAAGAATCCTCTGCCTAATCATTGGAATGTGAACATGATCACCATTGATGAAGAATGTTATTTGTAAGGGACCATTGTATCTGTCAAAAAAGAGGAAAATGTTCCGACATCAGCCTTCGTTGCTCCTATAATCACAGTCCAACTGCGAGCGTCAACTGGGGTGGAAGTTCTTATTCCCAGGCCTCAAATAGCTGCCTTAGTTTCTCAATCATCTTCTTTTGACACTAAAGCAATTCCTTGGAATTACTTGACCAATACAAAGGCAAAGGAAAGGAGAAGATAGTTGTGGAGACTGCTGTAGCTGGAATGAAAAGATCTGGATATTGCTATGCTCTTGAAGAAATTGCACAAGGTCCACCGACTAAGGAAAATAACCAGAAAAAGTAGTCATAGAGGTCGAAGTAGAAGAGTTTTAGAGGAAAATACCAACTTAGGAGTATTCCATTGTTGAACAGTTGAAGAAAACTCCCGCTCAAATTTCTCTGATGGCATTATTGATGAGTTTTGCAACTCATAGATGTGTTTTTGATTTTTGAGTGAGGCCTATGTTCTAGCTAAGACAATAAATGAGAAATTTTCAGCCATGGTGGGATAAGTTTTGGAAGCTAATAAAGTTTCTTTATATGATGACGATCTTCCACCTGAAGGTTTGGGACATAACAAAGCTTTGAATATCACCATTAGGTGCAGGGACAAGTTTGTCTCTAGAGTTCTGATTGATAATGGTTCTGCTGTTAAATTAGGTCCTTTTGTTACACTTCAAGCTTTGAGGATTGATATTGGGAAAAGTAGGGAAAGTCAGGTAAATGTTAAAGGTTTTGATGGGGCTCAAAGGGGAGTCATTGGAGAAATTAACTTGCCACTATAAATTGGGCTTGAGGAGTTTATGGTGAAATTTCAGGTGTTGGATATATATGTTAGTTACAATTTATTACTTGGAAGGCTGTGGATCTATATGGCTAGTGTGGTCCCTTCTACTCTACACTAGACTTTGAAATTTGTTTAGAATAATCAAGAAATCATTGTTCATGGAGAAGGCAGTAATTCAGTGCATCCTGACATCTCAATCCCTATGATTGAGAATTTGGAAGAGTTAGATGGATTTGTATTCCATACTAGGGCGATTATGTGTTCTACTCAAATCGAAAGGATGAAACTACCATGGGCACTTATGATGGTAGCTTGGGAACTGTTGAAGAATGGATTTATGCCTGGTCTAGGTCTTGGAGTGAATTTGGATGGAATAGTGTAACTAATTCGGTTGCTTGGTCAGAAACACACCTTTGATCTAAGGTACGAGCCTATGCGTGAAGAAGCTTCATCAGTTAATCTCAAAAGGACAAGTGATAGTCCTTTGCCACAACCAATCCCATCATTGAATCAGTCATTTTTCAAAGCATTTGTTGTACAAGGATTAGAAGAAGCCGCTGAAGGCAACCTCGTAGAAGGACTCAAAAGCCTATTCATTGAAGAAGCAGAAAGCAATGTGATTGTGGAAGATTTCACCAAGAGCCATACCATATGGGATGTTAAGCCAGAGGGCACTTTGATCAATTGGACTTGTAGCCCGTCTCCGATTCTTCGGGAATCTTGGTAGATGATTGTATTAGAATCTAAACAACATAGTTCACAATTGAGGCCTAAATTACGCTCATGAATTTTGTTTGTTTTGCCTCAACCTTTTGAAAGCTTCAATATCAAATCTCAACTATGCTTTTGCTTTAAATTATAATCTACCTTTTGTTTAAATTTCAATTTGGTCCTTCAAGTTATTAAGCTTATTTTATTTTTTCTTCTCTCTTTCAATAAGCAAACTACTAAAACTGCCAATATCGAGAATGTGACATGTTATAAAATGAGTATAAGAACCTCAAATAGTGAACAAGAATTTGCAGAATATGAAAAAGATACGAAACCTAAAGAATTGAGCGAAAAGTTTGAACATTTTGAGAATAAGGAAAAACCAAATTTGGATAAAACTAAGGCAATAAATTTGGGAGATTCAGAAGTGATAAGAGAAACAAGAAACAGTGTCTATTTGACTCTGACTCAAAGGAAAAAGCTTATTGAGTTATTGAGACAATATATGAATGTGTTTGCATAGTCTTATGATGATATGTCGGGGTTAAGCACGGACATTGTTTCACATAAGTTACCAACTGATCCATCTTGCCTTCCAGTAAAGCATAAGCCAAGAAAGATCAAGCTGGATTTGAGTTTAAAGGTCAAGGAAGAAGTTTCCAAACAATTTGATACCAACATCATTTGAGTCACGAAGTATCCCACATGGTTGGCTAATATAGTGCCAGTGCCGAAGAAAGATGGGAAAATCTAAGTATGTGTAGATTATCGGGATCTCAACAAGGCCAACCCAAAAGATGATTTTCCTATTCCAAACATTCACATACCCATTGATAATTGTGCTAAGCACGAGTTGTAATCATTTGTTGATTGCTTTACAGGCTATCATCAGATTGTTATGGATGACGAAAATGCAGAGAAAATAACATTCATCACACCTTGGGGCGTGTATTGTTATCAGGTGATTCCTTTACATCTCAAAAATGTAGGGGCAACATACATGAGAGCTATGACTACCATTTTTCATGATATGATCCATAAAAAGATTGAGGTCTTTGTAGACAATGTCATTATCAAGTCATGAAAAAGCTTAAATCACATGATGGATTTGAAGAAGTTCTTTGACAGACTATGGCAATACAATCTGAAATTAAATCTTGTAGAGTACGCGTTTCGCATCTCTGCCGACAAATTATTGGGTTTCATTGTGAGTAAAAAAGGAATAGAATTGGATCCTTTAAAGATAAAGGCTATTCAAGACTTGCCTCCTACAAAAAGTCAAAAAGATATAATGAGTTTTCTTGGTCGCCTTAAATTACATCAGTCGATTTATTGCACAATCAACTGTGATTTGTGAGCCGATATTCAAACTGCTAAAGAAGGATGCTGCTACCAAATGGACAGAAGATTATTAGCAAGCTTTTGATAGAATTAAAGATTATTTGTCTAGTCCGCCTATTTTGGTGCCTCCCGAGCCTCGAGGACCATTGTATGTATATTTTGTCTCTGTCAGAAAACGCATTTGGATGCATGCTGGGACAACATGATGAAAGTGGGAGGAAAGAGTAGGGCATATGTTACTTGAGCAAAATGTATATACCTTATGAAGCTCGGTATACTTTATTGGAACATACTTGTTGTGCCTTGACTTCAGTCGCACAAAGATTAAGACATTACTTGTATGCATATACCACATTTGTCATCTCAAGGATGGATTCGCTCAAATATATCTTTCAAAAGCCTATGCCTACTGGAAAGCTGGCCAAATGACAGATTTTGGTAAGTGAATTTGACATTGTGTATGTCACTCAAAAGGCCATCAAGGGACGAGCACTGGCTGATCATCTTGTTGAAAATCCTGTGGATGAAGAATATAAGCCTCTAAAAACTTACTTTCTAGATGAAGAGGTTTTGTCTATTGGAAAGGATATTTCAGAGAGATATCCAGGGTGGGGAATGTTTTTCGATGGTTCTTCAAACTCTAAAGGAGTGGGTGTTAGGGCAGTGCTGGTTTCAAAAGCAGGTCAACACTATCTGATCTCAACCAAGTTTAGGTTTTTATACACTAACAATATGGCAGAATATGAGGCTTGTATTTTTGGACTCAAAATGACCATTGATATGAATGTACAAGAAATGCTAGTCATAGGTGATTCAAACTTATTGATTCACCAAGTACAAGGAGAATGGAACACTAAGAATATGAAGATACTCCCATATTCATAATGCATGAATTGTGCAAGAAATTCATTAAAATAGAATTCACGCATATTCCTAGAGCTCAAAATGAATTTGCAGATGCTTTGGAAACCCTGGCTTCTATGATTCAACATTTAGAAAAGAGTTACATAGATTTGATCAAGATCAATGTGCAAGATCAACCGACATAATATTTTCATGTAAATGAAGAACCAGATGGAGAACCTTGGTACTATGACATCAAAAAGTATCTCAAAGAAGGAGAATATCCAGATGGCATAAGCAGTATTCAAAAGAGAACATGTCATGACCCAACCCAGGGGCCGTGACTAGTGCTAGTTGGGCACCCAGACATACATTGACTCCGAAGGCTAACTTAACCCCCAGGAAATCTACCGAAATTTCGGCAGAGTT
>JAOTQR010000001.1:10549413-10583000 GCA_025774065.1 Solanum ossicruentum | reverse complement strand
TCTGGGAGCTGCTGCAGGTGAGGTTAGTCAGTAAAACAGAGGAGACTCTGCCGAAATTTCGGTAGAATCATAGAATAAGATTGGAAGGGAAATTGACTTATTAGGTGATTACGTGTCCCTATCGGGCACCGGTCACGACCCCAGGGAGGGGTGTGACAGTTTTTAAAATGTATTAATGTATACCTTCAATGTCAATGATAAGCAAATATCAGTTTCAGAAACACTAATCTTTAAGCTAATGGTAAGTAGACAATGTGTATAATCCTTGAGAATTCAGAGACAACTTCATAAGAAAAAAATAAAGATAATGTCTTATAATAATCACTCAGACTTGAAACATAACTTCAGAAGAAAAAATTAATGACAGTGTCTTATAATCACCTAGAATTCAATAAGCAAAAAGTAAGTGTTCAACAACAACTTAACAGTAATTGATGATGAAGGTACAAACAAAAACGATAATGATCATGTCATTAAGCTAGACATAGATAAATCTATTATGTGTCTTGAGTGGTTGGTGTGAATTAAGTCTCGGTTGTGGCTTGAATGCTTGTATAAGAGTTTAATCTTCTATAATTTCCTTCTTATAGTTGTCTTTTAGCAACTGCAACTCTTCGCTCCACCTTAGATCATTAGGTTTGTAATCAAGATTAATGTTTGTAGGAATTGCGCTAGTTATAGTAGGACTATGCAAGACTCTATAAGTAGTTTTAAACTGATAAAAATAATAACTTACCAAATTAAATATCAATATATTTTGACTATATGTAAGATGCACTGGTCTATATAGAACTGTCACTAAATGATAACAACATACCCTTTCTATTACACTGCCACGTGATCCAAATAGCACACCAAAATCAACTATTTTTGTCTTGTTTTGCCTAGGTCTCTTATATCTAAGAGTTGCACCACCTCTCAAAGTTGTGGTACTCTTTCTTTTTTGTCTAGTAGAAGTTGATTGTTGAGTACCTGATGTAACATTTTCAAAGCTCACACTAGTTGAGGCAGTTGCACTTGGACCTACTGCTGAGACAGATGCACTTGGACCTGCTATTGAGGCAGTAACACTTGGACCCACTTCTAAGACAAGTGCACTTGGACCTACTGCTAGTGCATTTACATTTGATTGACTTCCAACTATAGTATTTATAAAATCAGATATAGTGGATGCTCTAACGATTTCACAAGTCCAAGCAGTTGAATTTCTAGTAGTGAAATTATTTTTTTACAAGCATATGTTAAAGTCACAATCACAATTAACAAAAGTAAGATTCAACTAGAGGTTCATGTTACTAAATTCAATAACTTATAAGAGTAGAATTCAGTAAATTACCAGAGTTGAACATCTTTTATTGTTATGTCCAAAAGTCTTGCACACAAAACATTTCATATTTCTTGCGTACTTTCCAAAATTTTTCTTAATAGATTCATGACTGTCTTTTCTCCTATTTTTACTTGGTCTCCCTAGCATGGGAGTAATTTCAAGTGGCTCAATGACTAGTCTTGAATTTATTGACCATATCTTGATGTTTGTCATAGATTGAATAAATTTGTTATATGCCTTCAAATATGTTTCCTTCTTATACCAGTTTTAAACAAATGACTCAACAACTCAATCCTTAAAATAAATTGCAATAACAACATGAGCACAAGGAATTCCTTTTTACTAGCATGACCTACAACTACAAGCCTTCTTTTTGACATTAACAACATGTTTATATGGTGGCTCATAAATCTCAAAGCCAAGATCATCATTAAGCTTTACTTATAGTTGGCTACATGTTTAGCATTTTGTCTAAGAATTTCCATAGCCATTGGTGATACATTAGTAATCTATTTTTTTCAGAAAATTCCCTCATTTGATTCAACTTTTTTATGACTTTGACTCTAATTTTTCTAGCATAGTGATGATGAATTTGAATCTAGCACCAGAAATTCAACTGTTGAAAGTCTCACACATGTTATTCTCAACCATATCACAATTTCTATATTCTTTAAAAACTGCTATACAACATGCTTCTTTATTATACTTTAACGGATCTTCCACAATTTCTTGTTCTAATAGATTCATTTCATCAAGTTTTTATTGTTACAATATCTCAAACGATGCCTTGGAAACCTGTCAGAATTTTCTTCTTCTTTCTTTCTCTGTCCAAGTCTTCTTCCAGTTGGCTCATATATGCCTGACGTGCCATCTGAGATCAATATTTGGTAATAATTCAGTAAATTATAAATGAAGACCCTGTCAAATAAAGAATATCAAAGACACAATAGAAAAGAAAGTTAGTACTTCACTTTTACTTTCTGTAGTTTAGTAATTTAGTATCACAATTTTAAAAAAATAAAATTAGACATTTAACAATACCTTTTGCATACCAGACAACACTGTTAGTCCTTCACTTGCACTTTATGTAAGCTCCAAATCACGCTTGATGCACTTGAGAAATCATGACCATGTGTCCTTGGTCTCTTTATCAACCATTGCCCATGCTAAAGGATACTTTTGATTATTTTCATCGTTGGAAATACAAGATAACAGCTCTCCTTTAGATACACTTTTAAGAAATTCACCATCCAAACCAATTATCCTTCTACACTCTTTTATTCATCAATTTTTAAGGAACCTAAACATATGTAGATACCCATATACACCTCTTTTCGTGGAATTATGTTCTTTAATATCCTAATAGATACAGTAGTTCTTGGATTTGTGGTCTTCAATTCCATAGCATAATCATATAGTCTATCAAACTCCTTTTTGAATCATCCAAATTTTCATTCATAGCTTTCAATTTTGCCTTTTTATAACTTGTTTTACTAATAACAAATCATACTTTCTTCCTCATCAAACTTCGAATCGGATACAGTTTGATGGTAGACTCACTTATAATCCTCTCCTTGTAATGTTTGCTAATCCAAATTAGATTACACAATTTATTTCTGGTTCTTTTACAATACTTGTGGATAGGATAATATGTTTTTACAATGAAGTTTCTAGTGTTACCTTCAAGACTTCCAAGAATATTCCAACGACAACCCTTCTTCTTACGCTTTGCCCTTATTTATTCCTTCTTATCATGTTTCAGCTTAATATTTACCCTCTTCCGAATAGAGTAGGTTTGTAATGTCTCCCCAAACTTAATATGCTTCACAAAAATCATATATAACTTAAATATAACCTTTTTGACAGTTGGGTCACAGTGGATCTTGCTACTTGAACTCCTAGGTGGTGGATCTACCACTTCATCATTTTGAACAGGACTCCCTTTTACACTTACTAATATCACTATTAGGATTTGAACCTCAAAATAAGGCTCATCACTACCTAATTTGCCTTCAAATATTTTTATTTTGTTCTTATAAATATCTTCAAAATTAGCATCTATAGCCATAGGATCAAATGGTATCTTATCTAGATTTATCCTATCAACCTTTTGTCTTTTTAACTTGTTCTTGGATTTTAGATTATCTAGCTTGAAGCAACTCTTCATCCAGATCACTCAAATCATCAATATTTTCCTTAATATTATGCAATGAATCAAAACCAGAAAGTTACTTATCTACATTTACTCTAGGGACTGCCCTTCATTTAAACCAATACCTTCAATTTCATTAATATCAAATGGTAGAGATGAAGACACATCAATCATATCTTTTATAGGTGAGGAGGTCATATCAACCATATTTAGGTGCGGAGGAGGACAAACCAACAAATTCATCTAGTGGGGAAGACACATTATTGGATGGGGAAGAGGACAAACTAACAAATTCATTGGGTGGGGAAGACATATCAACCCTTTCATTAGGTCGGGAAGACACATCAGCAAATTCATTGGGTGGGGAAGACGCATCAACCCTTTCATTGGGTGGGGAGGACATGTCAGTAGTGGAAGCTAGAAATAAAGTTGGTTCAACAACTATAGGTACACTTACTTGATATGCCATAAATACATCAATAAAGTCCCCACCATTCAGATTACTAAAAAAATTTAAAACACTTGAATCAAAATTTAACATGTGATATCACCCTTTTTGTTGACTCTATATCCAAATGCTTCAACATTATCAAAACTCAATTCTAGTACTAATTTATGAAACAAGATGATATGCAACTGATCAACGTCTATATCTGTCTCAACCTAAACCTAGGGTCTAGGAGTGACATGGCGATAGGAACTCAAGAGGCTCCAAACAAGCCTCATAGTATCCATATTCACATCATCGATTTAGAAGCATATAAAGATAGTAGATAAATAGTTCCAAGAGATGGTAAAATATGACTCATGCTATGGAAATATCATAGGAATAGAGATTTGCATGGATTCACATAACACAAAGTACATAAGGACTAAGAGACGGGTAAGTACCACTCACTCTATGGGGACCAAATAGGACTTAGGATCTTCCAAATTTTCACATCATAACATATACATATCATATTATAACAAAATCACGATAACCATATCCAATAGATAGCCATGAAAATAATCTTCGAATAACAACACATAGCATATAATCATATAAGATTCTACAAGATGTCCACTAATGCCTCTAGTCATAAGATAAAATGGGGGCCAATACATGTCTCGGCTCACCCTAAAAGTAAATAGCATAAATAGAGAACATGAGGTAGATGGTTAGTGGATGGTCCTTAGAAGATAGGACTCACCATGATAACTTTCTCAAATCTGACTAGCCATCAAACTTATGAATATAGTCTTCGGTCCCTACATAGTTAGATCATGTAGGCAAAAAATATGTATTTGTAAGTTTGAATGTACTAAGTATGCGGGCATACAACACATATGAACTTATTAAACCTACATTTAGTGTTAGATGACAAGGGCACATATATAGAAGGTAACATACAAGATGAATAATATATCAATATGCCATAAAATACATGACGCATGAATGTCAAAATACTTTGTATATATTGGGGATGAGACCTTAACTGACATATGACCAAGTGAGATATAACCTCAAACTCCATCGTCTTCCCCACAATAGATAAAGAGGTGATTTACATGCCAAAGGTAGATCCATTAACATTCATCATCCAGAAGGGGCATAAACAAAACCTACGTTAGGCACATAGTTCAAATGAAAGGAGTAAGGACCCTTGGAAATAGCCCTCCCTGCCTCCAATCCCATCGATGCTAAGTCATCATCCCACAAGAATATATATTGATCTACGTGCTTGTAAAAGAAGCATAAGTCGTTCAAATCATTTACATGCACACTTAGGCTTAAAGGACAAATATACTTCATAATCATGCAAACATAGGCTAAAAATCCTAATCATACTTCATGTCATACTTTAATTTATAGGAATAAATACTTTAACCACATGGATATGAGAAAGGAGTAAGGTCCCTTGGGGATAGCCCTCCTTGCCTCCAACCTCATACGGTGCTCCTTAAACATAATGGTGTAAACACCCTTAATTGCTTGAAGAGCCATATCATAGATATTATATGATCACATTCTTGTCATATCCATACTTTGCTTTAAAACATAATCACCATCATTATTGGGACTTAGCCTACATCATAAACTTCATGAAAACCATAGTTCATCTATGCATATGTCATGAATGATAAGAGAATAGCATGGGCAATAGAGATTTAAACTTAAATCAACAATATAATACAAAATTCAAGTAAATCCATAGGCAAATTCATATTTAAATCATAATTTAGATTACCCATGCTTAATCACACTTTAAAGGGGACATACATATTCAAATCTTCATAACCTCAATGCAAATTAATCATAATGGGGCTTAAATCACTTCAAAATCAACAATTAAACATAGTCCATATCTCAATTGAATCAAATAAATAATGATCTTAAAAATCTATATTTAAAGTAAGCGGGAATCTTAGTAGCTCAGTTGGTTGACTACATGAACTCCCACCTTGTTGGTGAGGGTTCGATTCCCCACATTGTAATCCCCTCCCCATTCCCCCTTCGCCTACCCCAATTTAAAAAAATATTTAATGTAAGCTGAATTTTAGGAAATTTCAAGTAAAAGAGTTTGGGTTCTTTATGCTTGAAAGGGACCATGAATCATCTCACATATCTTAGTTAAATAAGAAGAAATAGGAAGAAATTTGATGAAGAAGAGAGCCTTTCCTTAATCTTCAAGATAATCCTCCAAGGTTCACTTTAGAGGAGTTCTTAAGAGGAAGCTTGAATGATTTCCAAGTGTTGAATGAATTTGAATAAGAGGAGGAGTTTAGATCATTTGAATGTCTTCAGATAGCATAGAAATTCACAAAAGACCCTTAGGAGTTGCCATAATTATGAGAATGTCATTAATAAGATGGAATAAAAAATGTTGCCAAGGGTCCTGTATGGAGGCTTCACGATCCGTACCAAGGCAGATGGACCCTGTGCCCTTCCATGGTGCCATGCTTCGAAAAATATTCATTGAAAAAGTTCTGAGATGGTGATTCCATACATAGAAAATGTTCACACCAATGCCCATACAAGGCCCATATGGACCGTGAAAGGGTTATATGGTCCGCGAGAGGTTCATGAGGAACGAGCCTTGGCCAAAATATGATTTCCAAGGCCAAGTCCACTCACACAAGCCACGACACAGTCCATAAAGTGTGACACGAACCGTATAGGGCTCATGTGGTGTTAACCTTAGTATTGAACTCCAAAGTTAAGGCTAACATTCTGCTTACAAGGCCAAGGGCCACCTCACGGCCCCTCCACATGACCTGTGGTGAGCCACACAGCCTGTGGAGGTGCCCATAAGGTTTCACCTTGGTCAAAAACTTTTCAAAACTAATTTTCAAGTACCATTAAGGTCATACCAAGTCTAGATCCCTACATATTCTTCTCTTTGGGAACATTTATCCTCGAATGTACTAGAATAAGGATAGAAAGCCTTGACTTGAACATGAAATATCTAAACTTAAGATGCAATGTATATTTCATCACTTGAAAACCATAAAGCCATTAAAATTCATATAAAAACATCTTTAAATCATTCAAGACATTTTAGAATCATTTTTGTGCACATGTATGCTTGTCATGTCATGAAACACAATAGTGAAAGAATTAGAACGACTAGTAATAGGAAGAACCTAATATCTTAGGCTTGAGTAGATTGGAAAAGATGGGGATATCATTTCATCATGTCCGACTCCGCCTCCCATGTAGCACTCTCCACATATTGATTTCTCTAAAGTACCTTAACCGAAGCCACATCATTGTTGCGAAGTCGTTTCACTTACCTATCTAAGATCTCAACTGGAATTCCTCATAAGACAAGTTCTCCTCAACCTCAACACCTTCTAAAGGCACAATGGTGCTAGGATCACCAATCAATTTTTCAACATAGATAAATGGAAAACCGGGTGAATAGAACTCAAATCTAGAGGCAAATCCAACCTATAAGCCACATTCGTAATTCGCTCAAAAATCTCATAAGGACCTACATACCGGGGACTCAACTTGGCCTTTTTACCAAATTGCATTACACCCTTCATAGGTAAGACCTTTAGATATACCCAATCACCAACATGAAACTCAAGATCCCTCTTCCTAACATCCGAATAAGACTTTTGGTGACTTTAAGCCATTTTCAACTTCTGCCTAATCAACTTCACCTTCTCCATAATCTCCAACACCAAATTTGGGCCAATTAAAGCCAACTCTCCCAAATCAAACCACCCCATCAGAGATTTACATCTCCTACCATACAAACCTTCAAACAGAGCCCATATCAATGCTAGTATGGAAGCTATTGTTATAAGAAAACTTGATGAGTGGTAGATGATCATCACAATTACCCTTGAATTCCAACACACAATCCCTCAACATGTCCTCCAAAGTTTCAATTGTCCTTTCGTCCTTTCCATCAGTTTGAGGATGAAAAGAGGTACTTAACATCATCATGGTGCCAAGTCCATTTTGAAACGATCTTCAAAAGTGAGAAGTAAATTAGGTGTCACGATCTGATATGATAGACCTAGGCATGCCATGCAACCTCACCAACACTTAGATATATATAATCGTGCATAATTTTTGACATTGCAGGTAGTCTTGATCTATAGGAAATAACCTGATTTAGTCATTCAGTCAATAATAACCGAAATTGAATCAAATTGTTTTGGGGTCCGAGGCAACCCAACCAAAAAATCCATATTCATATCTTCCCACATCCAAGTAGGAATCTCAATATCTTGAGCCAAATAATCCGGCCTTTGTTGGGAATTAGGGCATTCAGATATAAATTTGGCTATAACTTTCTTCATACCTGTTAGGTTATGGATCCTGAATATTATATCTATGTACTGTGCTCAGAAACATGTTCGACGCACTCCGAAAGGCTCCAGAACTCTCTGGTACTGTAGCAACTGTTAAGGCACTGTAGCAATGGTCATGGCACTGTAAGAATGGTCAGAAATGTCACTATAGCAATGGCTAGAAAGGGCACTATAGCAATGGCTAGTACCCTTAGGAATAGGAGGGTTATTTCATTTGTTATGCATCTAGAAATCTGACAATCTTACAAGCAAGTAAGGATATTAAAGCATTCTCCAAGTAATCTCCTTGTATAAATATATTCTATGTAATTGTCCGGATATCATTAATATATATATCCTATCGCCGTGGAGTTTAACCATTACGTGTTACCACGAAAGTAACTTTCTCTCTCTTCACGAATTTTCTCTGCCTTCTCTCTAAGAAGAACTCCTTCTGCATCAATCTTTCTTCTTCTTCTTCTTAGATCTTCAGATCGTATTTCCTAACAATTGGCACCCACTGTGGGGATGGAATCACTACGATCTGTGCAGATGGAGAGTTCAAAGATCAGAATCAAAAAGTTTGATGTATCCGATTATAGTTTCTGGAAGATGCAGATCGAACATTATCTATATCAAAAGGATCTTCATGAACACTTATCTGGCGTAAAGTCGGAATCCATGAATGAAGGAAGAGGAGAGGTCATGAGATTGTGTGGAGGTTTGTTAGGTATGCAAACTCCACATCGGTGGAAGAGAAGAAAATGAACCTATTTAAATAGGTTCAACCTAATACATTAGTATGAGGCCTTTTTGGAGGTGTCCAAAAAAACAAATCTATGAGTGCTTGGCCCAAAGCAGACAATATCATACTAATGTGGGGTTGGGGCGGGGACATACGGTCTATTCAAGTGGTATCAGAGCCTAGGTTCGGAGGACCGGAGTGATGGACCGACGTGTGTGGAGTCAGTGGTGAGGCATTAGGACCAAAGATTTATAAGGGTGCCTTGTATTAAAAGTTTTTCTGTCATGTGATAGTACAAGCGGCGTATCCCGTTGGGTAATAATGGCGGTGCAAGATGATTTAGCGTATTAGATGGTATAACCTAGCGATGTGGAGGTCTGCGGTAATGCCTTGTGGCGAAAGTCTTCCCGACAGGATGGTCAGGCGACATGTCCCACAGGTTGTTGCGACGGTACAAGATGGTGATAGATCCGAAATTATAATCATTGGAGGGAAGGACAAGGATATGTTGGTTTCAGATGATGTAACCTATCGATGTGTAGGTCTATGGTAATGCCTTGTGTCAAAAGTCTTTTCGAAAGGATTGTCAGGCGGCGTGTCCTGCAGGTTGTTGCGGCGGTACAAGATGGTGGTAGATCCGAAACAATAATCACTGGAGGGAAGGGCAAGGATATGTCGGGTTAAGATGGTGTAACCCAGCGATGTGGAGGTCTATGGTAATACCTTGTGTCGAAAGTCTTCTAAAAAGGATGGTCGGGCAGCGAGTCCCGCATGTTATTGCGGCGATACAAGATGGTGGTAGATCGAAATGATAATCGCTGGAGGGAAGGATAAGGATATGTTGGGTTCATAGAATGCAAAGCAAGTGGGAGATGAAGTTGAGTTGCAGAGGAGTTCTCCTAGCAATGTTGCCACTGAAACTCAAGAAAATCAAGAGACAATTGCTGAAGAACTTGAGGTGGAACAAGTAACACCAGAGCAAACGTTGAGGAAACCATACAGAACCATCAGGGCACCAGATAGGTATTCACCTTCATTACATTATTTGTTGATGACTGATGAAGGAGAACAAAAATCTTTTGATGAGGCCCTATAGGTGGAAAACTCGATCAAATGGGAACAAGTCATAGATGATAAGATGAATTACTTGAGAAGAACAACACGTGGGTCTTGACTGAGCTGCCTGCAGGGAAGAGAGCTTTATTGAACAAATGGGTGTTTAAAATCAAAGCTGACTCAGATGGAAAGAAGAGGATCAAGGCCCGATTGGTAGTTAAGGGATATTCATAATGAAAAGGTATCAATTATGCTAATCTGAGTGGAGATGTGGATTCGTGCAAGAGCACACTTGGGTACATCTACACTATAGATGGAACAACAATTAGCTGGATGTCTAAGCTTCAGAAGTGTATTGTTCTTTCATCGACTGAGGCTGAGTACATAGCAACAACTGAAGAAATGATATGGTTGATGGATTATTTGGAAGAATTAGGTTGGAAGCAGCATGAGAAAATTTTTTATACATATAGTCAGAGTGCCATACAGTTGGTGAAAAATCTAGTATATCATTCGAAGACGAAGCACATCCGAAGACAGTAACATTTCACTCGGAGATCAGTGGAAGATGGTGACATGTGTTTGGAGAAGATAGAGGGTGCTTAGAATCCAGCAAACATGTTGACCAAGTGTGTTGGTGTTGAAAAACTGAGGTTGTGCAAAACCTGGGTTGGTCTTCTGTAGGTTGTACAGAAGAAAGTGTTGCAATGGGGTGAAGATATTGATGATAGAGGACATTTTTTTGGAATACATTTATTGTTTTGGAGGCAGAGTAGATCAGTTTCCAAGTGGGAGAATTGATATGTTGTGGAGCCTGATGATTATATTTATGTACTGTGCTCAGAAACATGTCCGACGCACTCTGGAAGGCTCCAGAATTCTCTGGTACTATAGCAACAGTCAGGGTACTATAGCAACGGTTAGGGCACTGTAGAAACAGCTAGAAATGGCACTTTAGCAACGGCTAAAAAGGGCACTGTACCAACGACTAGGACCCTTAGGAATAGGAGGGCCATTTCATTTTTTAGGCATCCAGAAATCTAAAAATCTTACAAGCAAGTAAGGACTGCAAAGCATTCTCCAAGTAATCTCCTTGTATAAATGTATTCTATATAATTATCCAGATATCATTAATATATATATCCTATCTCCATGGAGTTTACCCATTGGGCGTTACCACGAAAGCAACTTTCTCTCTCTTCATGAATTTTCTCTGCCTTCTCTCTAGGAATAACTTCTTCTTCCTCAATCTTTCTTCTTCTTCTTAGATCTTCAGATCGTATTTTCTAATAATACCATGCCACCAATACGCTTCCCTCAAATCCTAATACATTTTTGTAGATCCTGGGTGAACAGAATAATGAGGGTTATTGGCTTCACTCATGATCACCCTCTTAAGATCATCAATATACAAAACACACAATCGATCTTGATACTGAATTACACCATCTCACCCTTGGGAGAAAACCTTTATTTTTTTTTCGGCAACCAACTTCTTCAACTCAATCAATGACAGGTCTAGATCTTGCTTAGCCTTGACATCAACAACCACAGAAGATTCAGCCCCATTCTGAACATGAATACCACTATCATTAGAGTTGTCCAACCTAACACCCAACCTAGCCAAACAGTGAACGTCTTTCACTGACTCCTTCTTCCCTTCATCAACATGAGTCACACTTCCTATAGATAGTCTACTAAGAGCGACGACTACAACATTTGCCTTGTCGGGATATTATTGAACACTCATATCATAGTCTTTAAGGAGTTCCAACCACCTTCTTTGTCTCGAGTTAAGATCCCTTTAGGTGAACACATATTGCAAAAACTTGTGATTGGTGAAAATATCGACCTGAACTCCGTACAAGTAA
This sequence comes from Solanum ossicruentum, assembly GCA_025774065.1. Taxonomy (NCBI): domain Eukaryota; kingdom Viridiplantae; phylum Streptophyta; class Magnoliopsida; order Solanales; family Solanaceae; genus Solanum; species Solanum ossicruentum. The sequence goes on along the minus strand of JAOTQR010000001.1, from coordinate 10,571,058 downwards.
TGTCTCCAATTATTCAAAGCAAACACCACAACTGCTAACTCAAGATCATGAGTTGGCTAATACGTTCATGCACCTTCAATTGCCTCTATGCATAAGCTATCACCTTACCATGTTGCATAAGCACACACCCAACCCAATCAAAAGAGCATCACAATATACCAAAAACCATCTAAGCCATCTGGTAGGATCAAAACTGGAGCCGATGTAAGCCGATCTTTCAAAGTCTAAAAACTCTTCTCACATTCAACTGATCATACAAACTTGGACTTCTTTTGAGTCAACTTAGTCAATAGAGATGCAATAGATGAGAAATCTTCAACAAATCTCCTGTAATAACGGGCCAACCAAAGAAAATTCGAATATCAAAGGAGTCAATGGTCTAGGCTAATTCTTCATGGCCTCAATCTTTTTCTGTTCAACCTTAATACCATCATCAGACACTACATGACCAAGAAAAGCTACCTCACCCAACCAAAACTAACATTTGCTGAACTTAGCATATAATTTCTTCTCCCTCAAAGTTTAAAGAACCAACATCAAATGATCCATATGATCCCGCTTATTTCGGGAATAAATAAGGATATCATCGATGAAGATAACCACAAAACTATTAATAAATGTCTTGAACACCTGATTTATAAGGTCCATATATATAGCCGAAGCATTAGTTAAACTAAACAACATCACCAAAAATTCAAGGTGCCCATATCTATTCCAAAATTTTTTTTGGGAATGTCACACTCCCTAACGATCAATTGATGATAATCGAAACAGAGGTCAGTCTTTTTGAAATGTGTGGTTCCTTGAATTTGATCAAACAAGTCATCGATTCTTCGTGGAACTGGTATTCATTCTTGATGCTTACCGTATTCAATCGCCTATAATTAATGCACATCTGAATTGACCCATCTTTCTTTCTTACAAATAATACTGGAGCATCCTATGGTAATATACGTGGCCTAATGAAGCCTTTTTCCAACTAGGCTTTCAATTGATCCTTCAACTCTTTCAACTCAACTGGTGGAATATGATAAGGATGAATAGAGGTAGGTTGAGTATTGGGGAGAAGACCAAAGTCTACTTCCTTTTTGGGAGGAGTACCAGGAAGATCTTCGGGAAACATATCCAGAAATTCATTAACCACCGGAATTGATTCAAGAGTAGGTGACTCAGTCTCCATATCTTTGACCCTTACAATATGATAGATACACCTCTTAGAAATCATCTTTCAGGCCTTGAGATAGGAAATAAACTGACCTTTAATAACAGAGTCACTACCCTTCCATTCAAAAATGAGGAACTTGACCTTCCAAGTTTTATAATATATAGAGGCATATGAAGCACGTACCAAATCCATCCCGAGAATAACATCAAAATCAACCATATCAAGTACCACAATATCACATGGGAAATCGTTATACAACACAAAATTAGAAAACCCCAATAAACTCTTCGGGCAACAACAAACTCACCCATGGGAGTATAAATCGAAAAGGGATCCCTCAAGATTTCAGAGATCAAATCAAACTTAACAACCAAAAGATGAGTCACAAAAGATGAATTTTCACCTAGAACAAGCAAAGCATAAACATTAAAATCAAAGACTTTGAACATACTAGTCACAACATCTAGAGCTTCCTCTATTTCTAGAGCATACAAAGCACAGAACCTATTATTTCTGGGGGTACCACCTTGTGGAGCTCTAGGCTGGAAATGATTACATTGAGCCATTTGACCTTTATTAGGTTCCTTTGGGAAATCAATAAGCGTGTGATCTATCTCACCATACCCAAAGCGAGCACCTGAACTCCACAAGCACCTCTTTGTGTGAATTTTCCCACATTTTTCACATCGTGGACGCAATGGTCACCTTTGATCTGTTCCTTGGGAGGAGGCACCCTAACATTATGAAACCTTGCATTAGAACCCTAGCCCTATTAGAAGCGACCATAACTACTATTCTTGGAGTTGGAGAACCCACCATCACAACGGGCCCTCGTAGAATGATGCACCTTCTTCGACTTGGGCTTTGCTCCTTCAATATGTTTAGCATATATCATGATCCCGGACATGTCCATATCTTGAATAATCATAGTCGTACGACATTCTTTCATTACCAAATAAAAGATCTCATAAATAAACTTCTGCATTCTTGCACGTGGGTTAGCCGCTATCACAAGAGCATACTTGGATAGCTTTATGAACTTGAGGGCATAGTCTCTCACACTCATGCTCTCCTATTTGAGATTGATAAATTAAGTCGTATTTGCTTCCTTAAGTTCAAAAGGGAAGAAATGATCTAGAAATGATAACTTGAACTCTTCCCAAGTAACTTCATTACTACAGACCCTCTCCATCAACCATTGAGTGTACCATACTTGAGCCACATCCTTCAACCTATAAGCAGCTAACACATCCTTCTCCTCAGAAGTCACTCCCCTCACAGTCAATACCTTAGAGAGCTCATCAATGAACTCTTGAGCATCCTCATCAGCCTTTGATGCATAGAACTCTAGAGGATTCATCTAGGTGAATCTCACTCTAGCAGCCAGTGTGGGATCACGGGGAGGAAGATTGGCCTATCTAGCATGGGTGGTCAGTACTTGCGCAAGCATAGCAATAGCAATACGAAATTCACCGTTAGTGACTGTCTCTTCCATAGGCCCTTGAGGAACTTGGTCCTCATTGACCAGGCCCTATATTGGTAGAGGAAGCTCTTCGTGAAGGCATCTTTTGTAATATAGCAAGGACATAATCAGAATTTGGAAATTGTAGCACATGGTCAAAAGCATGACATAAGACATGAAGAAGTAAGACAATTCCTCGAACACAATCACAGTTTCCCACTCATAGGTATGGTGCACTTCACACTCATGAATAGGACTTTACTCAATGTGACATATTGGATTGTAAGGATCATTTATAAATTTAGTGCTCTGATACCAAGCTTTTATCGACCCAGACCTTGGGTCTAGGAGTGACATGGCGAATGGGACCCCAAGGGTCCTCAAACAAGCCTCATAGTATCCATATTCATATCATTAGTTTGGAAGCATACAAAGATAGTAAAAAATAGTTCTAAGGAATGGAAAAGTATGACTCAGGCTATGGGTATATCATAGAGATAGGTATTTGCATGGATTCACATAAACATAACACATAAGGACTAAGAGGTGGGTAAGTATGACTCACTCTATGGGGGCCAAACGGGCCTTAGATTCTTCCACATTTTTACAACATAACATATTCGCATCATATCATAATCGAATCATCATAATCGTATCCAATAGATAACCATGACCATTATCTCCAATAACAACATATAGCATATAATCATACAAGAGTCAACAAGATGTCCAACAACGCCTTTAGTCATGAGATAGGACGGGGGCTAAGACATGTCTAGGGCTCAACCTCAAAATAAATAGCATAAAAAGAAGTAACATGAGGTAGATGGATGGTGGCTTATCCTTGGAAGATAGGACTCACCACGACAACTTTTGCAAATCCGACTAGCCTTCAAACGGTGGATGACTGTAGTCTCCAGTCGCTACATGGTTAGATTATGTAGACAAAAAGTATGTGCTGGTTCATTTGAATATACTAAGTACGCGGGCATGAAATACATATGAATGTATTAAACCTGCAATTTAATGTTAGATGACAAAGGCATATATATAGTAAGAAATATACATGAAGAAGACTAATATATCAATATGCCATGAAATGCATGATGCATGAATGCCAAAATACTTTGTATATAATGGGGATGGGACCTTGACCGATATAAATCCAATGAGCTATTACTTGAAACTCTGTCTTCTTCCCCACAATTAATAAAGAAGCGACCTACTTGCCAAAGGTAGATCCATTAACATTCATCGTCCTCAAAGGGGCATAAACATAATCTGTGTTAGGCATATAGTTCAAGAGAAAGAAGTAAGCTCCCTAACTCTAATCCCACTGGTGTTAAGTCATCATCCCACAAGAATAAATATTCATATACGTGCTTGTAAAAAAAGGCATAAGTTGTTCAAAAATCTTACATGCATATTTAGGCCTAAATGCCAAACACACTTCATAATCATGCATACTTGGGCTAAAAAGTCAAATCATACTTTATATCATACCTTCATGCATAGGAATAACTCCTTTAAGCACATGGATATGAGAAAGGAGTAAGGACCCTTAGGGATAGCCCTCCCTGACTCCAACATCATCCGATGCTCCTTAAACATAGTGGTGTAAACACCCATAATTGCTCAATGAGCCATATCATAGATACTATATGATCACGTTCTTGTCATATCCATACTCTACTTTAAAACATAATCATTATCATAATTGGGACTTAGTCCACATCATAAACTTCATGAAAATCATAGTTAATGTATGCATATGTCATGAATGATAAGAGAATATCATGGGCAATAGAGATTCAAACTTAAGTCAATAATGCAATATGAAATTCAAGCAAATCCATAGGTAAATTCACATTTAAACACAATTTAGATTACCAATGCTTAAATCACACTTTAAATGGGACATGCACATTTTAATCTTCATAATCTTAATGCAATTCATCCTGTTAGGGCTTAAATCACTTTAAGATCAATAATAAAACATATTCCATATCTCAATTGAATAAAATAAATAATAATCTTAAAGACCCATATTTAAATTATGTTAAATTTCATGAAATTTCAAATAAAAGAGTTTGGGGTCTACATGGTTGAAAGGAACACTGAATCTATCCCACATACCTTAGTTAACCAAGAACAAATAGAAAGAAATTAGATGAAGAGTAGAGTGTTTCCTTAATCTTCATGACAATCCTCCAAGGTTCACTTTAGGGAAGTTCCTAAGCGAGAGCTTGAATAATTTCGAGATGTTGAATGAATTTGAATGAGCTAAGAGTCCAGGTCATTTGAATGTCTTAAGATAACATAGAAAGTCTCCACTACGAGTTGTACTATGGTATCGTAGTCCACAGGTACCTAGCAAAAGTTTATACTGAAATCATGTACAAGGCTTAGTTACGACTAGCAGTCGTGGCTATGGGTCATAGACTGGGCTCGTACCAAATTTTAGTGACCAAATTTAACACACGATAAGTTCACAATACCTACTACGGGTCGTAATGGTACTAAGACCCATAGGTGTGTCTCATATGGTAAGTTTTAATGATCCTTAGACCACTATTATTAGCTATAAGGGGCAAATACGGCCCATAGATCCTCTTACATGTCGTACGAGACCCTTGTAGCAGAGAATCACACGTGTCTAAGGTACCTATCACATCGGCACATAAACTTCAAAACCACAACTAATCAAGGATTTTAAACAACATCAAAGCAATTTCTAGGTCTACATATCAAGCGCAAGACGATACGAACCCTAAACATGACATTCAAATCAAACCCCTAACCCCTAACCACCCGGAACAATTTTTGAGAGATTAGGGTTTATTTTGGGAGTTTTAGGGTCAAAATTAGATCTTGACCATTAAAATACCCAAACAGGCCGACTTTTAAAAATCTCAAGGTTGGGTCTATGAAACCCTAACTACGGGTCATAGCTCGAACTATGACCCATTCGTCTTGGTCGCGTAGACTACTCATCACTTAGAAAAAAATTAGAAACCATACATGGTCACTATGAACCCAATTTATGACTCGTATCTTGGACTACGAGTCATACAGTTGGCTCGTAGTGGGAGTGCGAACTTTAATCATTCACTGTTATCCTCTACAAGGCATGACTATGAGTCGTAGTATGCACTTCAGCTCGTAGCTAGAGGATGCTTCCAATGCCATTTTATGTAAATTATCTGTACTTATTCAATACCTGCAAACGTTCATCTAGAGATACACCATTATCCAAACATACTACTGACTCAACGTCTTAAAAGAAAAATCAAAACTCAATCAAGCCACTAACAAAAAAAAATTCACACAACAAAAAATAAACTCAATATAAGCAAAACATCAAAAGTACTTGGGTTGCCTCCTATGTAGCGCCTTGTTTAACGTCGTAGCAAAACTTTGTCATTTTGAGTCATCAAAATTCCTCAAGTTGTGAGTCCCTCTTTCACAAGATTTTTCTTTGCTCAATACATCCGTTGAATCTATTCAAGTTGTATAGAAACAAGTTAGAATTTGTTATTGACTTGTTGAATTTTCGACGAATGATATTCAAATTCATAGTTTATCTTAATCACATCGAACTTGACTTCTCAAAAGATTACCTCTTGTGTATCCATTCTCTCCATCAGCTTGGCAAACATATTCTCAACCTTAGAGGATCCATCTCCAATGCATTAGTTATGAGGCAATATGAACCACATGTTTGCACCACTCTCTCCCTCTTGGTTGCATTTATTACCAAACGTACACGTGTGGGTGGCTTGTTACTCATGTATAAGTTTGTATACTTGATGAATAGCAGCCAATTTATACGTATTTTTGGCAATGTATGCAAATGGTTTCCTTAGGAAGCCATGTGTTCTCCTCCTAGTAGAGCATTGGCCTGACCCTGTTGTTCTGAATTCAAAGCTCTATAATAACTTATCACCAATAATTTATCCAAGAGACCATAAGCCTGAGCTCTTCCCAAGAATTCCTTATATCGTTCACATGTCATACTTAGCGAATCACCTAGAATTCGCTGGAAGTTGAGAATTTGGTCTTGATGTTTACACTTGTTTGGTCTAACATATAATCTTGTAAGGAAAGCTCTCTTTCAACTCCGAACAATTTGAGCACACATCTTGAGTTCAGAACACCAGATAGCAACATCACTTCTAAGGGTCATTGGAAAAACTTGACATACCATGGCATCAATAGTTTGATGTTATGTTCCCAAAATGCCCCTATAAACTTGTGTAGATTTCTACAGATGATCGTGCAAATCTTTTGATGGTTGACCATATAATAGCACACGTCTTTGCAATGATTGGAGTAAATCATTTGTGATTAGGAGCTTCTCTTCAGCCATTTGCTTAATAGCTTGTTGGATGCTAAGCAAAAAGGGTAAAATCACAATGTACCTGTATAAAAAGAAAGACTACAATAACAAAAACAAAAGGTAAAATACAAGAGAATTAAGCAACAGCCTGAATTAACTACTAGTGAAATCAAGACAAAACCTCATCGTATTCCCCGGTAACGGTGTCATTAATTTTGATCACACTCAAATAGTATCTCTCATTTTGAGGATAAAGCGATCGCTGTCAAATATAAAACCTAACCATAGGTTAGGGTCGAATCCCAAGGGAATACGGGGTTTTGCTGCATTTATTCATGAACAATCATTTCAAACGTCAATTAACTCTACTCTCAATTGAATGGGGGATTTGAAGTAATTTATAAGAAACTAAAACCGTACTAACAAAGCAATGAGACAATCAAATTTGAGTGAAACTTGGGAAATTGTGTTCCCCATGATTCACTAACTCAAACACCCCCGATAACATAACCTAATTAGCACATTGCTTGCAGGACGGTAACTTAGGTTCTTCTAACCCTTGGGCAAAGGTGAAGGTCAAATTTCACTATATCGCTTGGCCAACAACCATAGTATGCTAACTAACCGTTACCTATTGTCCTAGTCAACCTCTCAGTGGTCGGTTTTGGTTGATTAGGTGAGAACAAATAAATCGAATTCATTCACCCATTTTCTTTTCCTATTCATCACTACCTTAGTTGGGATCATGACACTAGATGGAAATTAATGTAAGCCATCATTAAACAACAAGCAAAATGAAGAAAAATGGGCAATACATGCAAATATCCAACTCAAGAGGTGCAAATAATCTGGGTTATTAAGCTAACTACTCATGGTTCCAACAACACCCAAGTTGTGGGGGTTTAGCTACTCATGATTTAGAGAACAAAACAAACAATGAGTAAAACACACATAGTTGAGAAATTACCCAAGAAAAATGAAAAACAACGAATCCCTTCTTAGAATTACAAGCTTGAATGATGATATTGATTTACAAGTGATTCCAAATCTCCAAGTTGAGTCTCCATATTAAACCCTACTCTAAAATCCTACAATATTCTAAGAGCTTCTCTCTTTATAATCTCTCTTAAAATCTGTGTAATCCTCTTCGTCTCTTCTAAAAACCCTAACATATACTATTTATAAAAAGATCCTTAATATAATTAGAAAATTCAGGTCGACAGCTATTACGACTCGTAGTTAAGGCTCGTAAGGTAACCTACGAGCCGTAATCGGGCTTTCATTGTCAAGACTTGGCCTTTTTAAGTTCACTGCTATTATCCACCTCTATGAGTCACAGTCTGGTGTATGACTTGTGGTGCCTTCTCGTAATGTACCCTTGTATTTCTTGATCCAATTTTAATCAACATTGTTAATCACTACGAGGACCCCTCACTACGAGGCCCCTTTCTACGAGTCATAGTGAGGGATATGACCCATACTTTAAGCTCGTATATTGAACTTCAATTTCTCAGATTTTGGTTTTGGAAATTGTTAATCACTACGATCATTCCCTATGACTCGTAACTTGGGCTACAACTCGTAGTGAGTCTAGTAGACCCTCAAATTCAACAAAATCTACTACTTTTCCCCAAAATTAGGCCAACTTATATTTTCTGCAAAAATAAAGATAAAACACATAAAAACCATAAAAAGCCGCATTAAGAAAACACAAAATCCCTTGTTTTAGGCACCAAATATGTTGTATTTTAACAATACATCAACACCCTCAACTTAGAATTGTTGCTTGTCCTCACGTGACGACTCAATCTAGATAGATAATGAGCAATATGTAGCAATCATCCTACTGGTATATACCTTATTCAATTTCAACTTTGGTATACTAGCATTTTCAAAATATGATCATCTAGCTACTAAGCAAACCACAACATATTGATGCATTTGGCAATCCAACTATGACAAGTAAAGGAGTATCAATAATTCACACTCACTGAACAAGTCAAATGCTATCCATGCAAGGCAAATGCCCTCACAGAAAAGAAGTCCCCTTTTTCACTCAATATACCTTCAAAGTTGTTCAAAGGACTGTACAAGCATATTCACTCTCACAAATGAAATTCATGCATGATGATCAATAACACAAGCTTTCTCATACACTCACAACAGTGAACTGTTGAATGATTGGATTAGGATCACACTAAGACTTCATAGAAGGTAGGTTTATGAGGCTTTGGTGTGACATTTTGGGCAATTAGTGACTAAAGGCCAACCTTAAACTACGCTTTTCAACACTTTCACCTTAGCAACTCAACCATTCTTAAATATTTCTCCCTTACTCCTTATTTTCAAGCAATCTGGGTATTTTCTCTTCATTTTTCAGCTTGTGCCTTAATTTCAAATTTCTTGCTTTTTTAACTCATACTAAGGCATCTTATTCTCTTTTTGTCTCACATAGTAACTAACTTTCTATTCTTTCTTTGATTTCCAACTAATCTCCTTATTTTTGCAAATATACCATATCATTGGCCATCATCAACTTAGGCTTTTAGTCTGAGGTGAAGTACACAATATTTTTTCAATCCCCAAAGCAAGGCTACTTTTGGTAGCCACCCTCAACTTAGGATTTTTGCCTCAATCAAGGTTCATAATGTTTAAAAGGATATACCAAAGCCAATATCAGCGTATTTCACTCAATACGGTTATGCTAGCTAGGTGTTAAGAAAGAAAAAGTACATGTAAGGCTCAAACATTTGGAACAAGGGGCAAAATCTTTCATTCGGTAGGTTATTTAAGCAAGAGTGGACTGAATTAAGGAAAAATGGCCTAAGATTCGTTCCTAATCCATTCACTCTCCAGTACGACTCAGAGTAACAAGATAAGCTCTGAATTAGTAAACGACGCATGAACACAACAAAATTCAGCTCACATACACATAACATTGCATACATAGCCAAAATGGAGTCACATATCATGCTTCAAGCATCAACTTTCCTTCACTTAGTTAGAACAAACATTGTCAAACCATTTACACATGCATGATTGAAAAAATAACCAATACTCCCAAAAATTTTGTGGGTACCAATTTTCCAAAACATTTCATAAAATCATTCAAAACATTGTACATGCCAAAAGTTTAGTCACCATATATCAAGCAAATTATCCAAAACACCTAAAACATGCTGGTTCAACATAAAAATAAAAATAATCCACAAGGCAAAAGGACACAACAAGAAAACCTTGGGATATCAAAACTACGATGTTATGGACTAAAGGCTACTCAGTCTTCACCCTTGTCCATAACTACCGACATCCCACAAAAAATGCACTTTCGTGGGGCCCCACGGGAGACTATTTTATAGTCTCCAGTGGGGCCCCACGGAAGTGCAAGGTATTTTTTCCTCAAATATACATAACAAAAACAAAATAAAAATAGGGGGTCAAAAATAGCAAACATCAAGTGGTGCTCAAGCACCGGCATCTCACTGGTCATGAGTAGTTCCCTCCTTCGGAGTAGTCTGAGCTGCAGCCGTACTAGATGAGGCAACTATCTACAATCTGTCAAGCTCCAAAGCTCTCCTCTGCTTCTCTTCCTCTCTCGATATCTGCAAGACAAACTCCGTAATCTGCTCCTCTTTCTCCTCATTCTCCTCGAAGGTCTTCTGCCGCTAAGGCTTCACCTCTGCATCAGTCTCCTTTATAGGCCTCTTCTCGGCAACAAGCAGTGGATCCTGAAGCAAATAGATCAAACAAGCCCTCATCCTCAGTTGCCTACTCTGGAGCTGTGATCGGTCTACTAGTGATGCAATCAGGCTAGCCTTGAACTTTGCCAACTCATGATGAAAGGCGGATATGTCTGCAGGCTGGGTCCCATCAAGTCTCTTCTGAACTCTAAAGGCATCGACTCGGGCATCCACCGAAGCAGTTCTGATCCATAATTGAAATGGTGAACACCTTGGATCTCTTCTCGGGTGCTTGAACTGTCTATTAGAACCAAAGTTTGATCTGTTGCATCAATTAAGCTAGCTAGGCCTCTGTCCTAGATAGCTTGTGAACCACAGCATGAAAGGCAATAGTAGACATAATAGGAAAGTCTGTAGAAGGAGCCTAAGATGTAGAGGGCTCTGGTGCAGGAATGGATGTGGAGGGACCCATCTCGATGTCGGCTGCTGCAGGCTACTATGGTGCAGCTGGAGTAGTAATGGCAGCTGGAGTTGAACTCCCTGCAAGTAGCTCAGGAGCAAAAGGCTCGGGCACTGGAGGAGGCATTGCCCGCTGGAGAGACACCAGATTCTTATCAGCCTTGAACAAGCTTGGATCTATGGTATGGAGGGCCTCAACATATTTGTCAAGATGGAGAGAGACTCGCATCCCAGCCTTCATGCATAATTTATGGATCTGGATAGGAAAAGGCATGTATGTGTTCCTCCAGAGTGCTGACCCGTGAATTTACGCAGCCATCACATGGGCCCAATCAATATCACAACTAGCTAAGATGTTGGTTAGCAGAATTGCTTCCTCTAACGTGATGAAATTATTTGTAAAGGTGGGTCAGATTTGAGCGCAGATGATACCCCACCAAAATTTAGCGGGGAAGGAGAGAGATGACTTCACGATGGGCTCTATATGTGTAGTGACCCACGTAGGCTCAGGGATACTCTCTTCTATCTTGCTGGCCACCCATCTGAGAAGCTTGATCTTCTGGTCCACATTCTTTCCAATTAAAGCCCATCATCTTGTCTATCCAGCTGACATACTCGACTGTGGACTTCGGTGCTCAATAAGTTGGCCCTAACTATATACGGCGAATCATCTCCTCCGAGATGTCAACCCACTGGCCTCGCACCAATACCTCCTGAATTCTAGGCTGCTCAATAGCCTTCTTGCCCTTGGGAAGATTTTGAAGAATAGTAGCGGCATAAGCAGCGTAGAACTCTTGCACTAGAAGGGGAGCGTACTTGCCCAGCTTCCCTATCAACCATCCAAGCCCATGTTGATCGATCTCCGCCTCCAATGCTAGAATAGCTCAAGCCTGAATCCACTAGTCGGGGCTTCTCGTAAAATGGTCTCACGATCTTCCTTCCCCTTAGGCTCCAACCCCTGTCTCTATATGGCGTCCATGCCCACGATGCTAAGGATATGTATTAGAAATAGATGGGAAAATCGAGGACTGGGATGCTCCTCCGGCCTAGGGCACGTCGTCAAACTCAGACCCCTCTTTACTTCCCTCTTCATCAGACTGGGAGGTACTCTCAACCTGCATCGGGCTCTGCGTAGCTTTGGCTCTCGTCTGAGGCACCTGTGCCCCAGGGTATATTTGAACATGATAGTTCTCATTTGGCCCATTTGACTGCTCGATGCCCGAATCTTGATCTCGAAGCCTCCGATTGAAATCCTGGATAGCAGTGTTCCTATTTTTAGGAGCCATTGTACCTGAAATTATTATCATTAACCCATACTTAGCCCCAAATTATTTGGATAAACCACAAAATAGAGAAAGAACAGAAATAAATAATAGCAAAAGGAAAACACACATCAAAATCAACAATGCATCAGTTACAAGTAGCAGGTAGGAGGCCTTGGTACGACTCTTAATGGAGACTAAGAGTCATGTTGTGGTCTCTTAGTCCATAGGTACCTAGCAAAAGTTTATACTGAAATCCGGTATGAGGCTCAATTATGACTGATAACCGTTGCTACGGGTCGTAGACTGGGCTCGTACCGAATTTTAGTGACCAAATTTAACATAAGGCAAGTTCACGAGACCCTACTACGGTTTGTAGTGGGTACTATGACGCATAGGTAGGTCTCGTATGGTAAGTGTTAAAGATTTTTAGGCCACTATTATTCCCTACGAGGGGTAACTATGACCCATAGATCCTTTTACGAGTCATAGAAAACCCTCATAGCAGAGAATCACAAGTGCCTGAGGTACCTATCATATCACCACATGAACTTCAAACCATAACAAATCAAGGATTTTAAACATCATCGAAGAAATTTGTAAGTCTACACATCAAGCACATGACGATACGAATATTCAAATCAAACCCCTAACCATCCTACCCAACAATACACAATCAAAAACCATTTCCCCCACGTCTGTAACAATCCCCAAAGCTTACCAATAAGATCAAGCATTTATATCTACAACTACACTCAGGGAACAAGTCTGCCAACACTTATACATTCAGAGATTCACAACTTCAATCACAGTAATACAACCCTCTTCATGGTCATGATATGGTCACATTACAATTTACAAAATCTATTCATGATTACCTTGATTAAACTTTTCACAAGATAATATGATCCTCAAACAAATCAACATAACCAAAATGATCAACATGACCAAAATGGTCAACATGGGGTTCATGCAATCACTTTCAATTTGTACAACCCCAGTTCTATTCCAAAAATACCATACCAACAAATAGTATGCTCTAACAGTAGCATCACATATTCAATTATTCCAAATCTGAGATCAAAATTGAACCAAGGAAACATACCACAGAGCGGGTGAGTAAATTGAGAAAGAGGAGAATGAGAAGTTCAAAAAACCGTAGGTCACCGGAGAAGGTTTCCAGAAAAGCGGTGGCGCTGCCGGAAACACAATTGAAAAAGTTAGGGGAAAGTTTGTGGAAAATATTTTTAGGGATTAGGGTTTTAATTTGGAAGTTTTAGGGTCAAAATCTTATTTTAACCTTTAAAATACCCAACCGGGCAGACTTTTAAAAATTTCCAGGTTAGGTCAACGAAACCCCGACTACGGGTCATAGCTCGGACTATGACCCGTAGATCTTGGGCTTGTAGACCGCTCAATACTTAAATATAATTCAAAGACCATACCTAGGCACTATGAACCCCATTCACGACTCGTAGCTTGGACTACAAGTCGTAAAGTTGGCTCGTAGTGGGAGTAGCAATTTTAATCATCATTGTTATCCTCTAGAAGGCATGACTATGAGTCATAGTGCATACTAAGGCACATAGACCTTGTCGTAGAGGTTGCTTCTAACACCATTTTATGCAAACTTTCTGCACTGGTTCAATACCTACAAACCTTCATCTTAAGATACACCATTATCCAAACACATAACTGATTCAATGTCTTAAAAGGAAAATCAAACCTCAATCAGGCCACTACCTAAAAAAAATTCACATAACAAAAAATAAACTCAACATAAGCAAAACATCAAAAGTACTAGAGTTGCCTCATAAGAAGCGCCTTGTTTAATGTCGCGACACAACTTAGTCATCTTGAGTCATTAAAATTCCTCAAGCTATGATGTCCCTCCTCCATAAGACTTTTCTTTGCTCAACACACTCCACTGAATCTGTTCAAGTTTTATAGAAACAAGTTCAAATTTGTTATTGAGCTGTTGAATTATCGACAAATGTTGGTCAACTTTATACTTTATCTTAATAACATTGAACTTGACTTCTCGCAAGATTTCCTCTTGTGCATCCATTTTCTCCACCATTTTGGCAAACATGTTCTCAACCTTAGAGGCTCCATCTCAAACTCATTGGTTATGAGGCAATCTGAACAACGTGTTTGCACCACTCTCTCCCTCTTGGCTGGATTTATCACCGGATGTACTCATATGGGCGGCTTGTTGCTCATGCATAGGCTTGTATACTTGATGAATATCAGCCAATTTGTTCATATGTTCGACAACTTATGCAAATGGTTTCCTTAAAAATACCATGTATTCTCCTCTTAGTAGAGCATCGGCCTAGCCCTGTTGTTCTGAATTCAGAGCTCTATAAAAACTTGTCACAATAATTCATCTGATAGACCATAAGCTTGAGATCTTCCTAAGTATTCCTTATATCATTCCCATGTTGTACTTAGCGAATCACCTAGAATTCGCTGGAAGTTGAGAATTTGCTCTAACATAGAACCTTGCTGGGAAAGCTCTCTTCACCTCTACCCAGTTTGAGCACATATCTTGTGGGAGTTCAGACCACCAGATAGAAGAATGAGAAAACTTGAAGTACCATGGCATCCATAGTTGGATGTTATGTTCCCAAAATGTCCCTAAACACTTGTGCAAATTTCTGCAGATGATCATGCGGATCTTCTGATGGCTGATTGTAGAATAGCACACACCTTTGCAATGATTGGAGTAGACCACTTGTGATAAGGGGCTTCTCTTCAGCCATTTGCATAACAATTTGTTGGATGCTTGTTTGGCTGAAGCAAAAAGGGTAACACCACAATGTACCTGTATAAAAAGAAAGACTACAAAAACAAAAACAAAAAGGTAAAATACAAGAGAATTTAAAAAATAAATAATTGAATTAACTACTAGTGAAATTAAGACAAAACCTCGTTGTATTCCCTAGCAACGACACCATCAATTTTGATCACGCTCAAACAGTACCTCTCAAGTTGAAGATAGAGCGATTGTTATCAAATATAAAACCTAACCATAGGTTAGGGTCGAATCCCAAGAGAACACGGGGTTTTGCTGTATTGATTCACCAACAATCATTTCAAACATCAATTAACTCTATTCTCAATTAAAAGGGGGATTTAAAATGACTTAATAAACTAAAACTATACTAACAAATCAAAGAGACAATCAAATTGGAGAGCAACTTAGGAAATTGTGTTCCCCATGATTCACTAACTTAAACAGCTCAAATAACACAACTTAAATTAGGACATTGCGTGCAGGACGGTAATTTAGGTTCTTCTAACACTTAGGCAAATGTGAAGGTCAAATTGCACTATAACGCTTGACCGACAACCATAGTGTGCCAACTAACTATTACCTATTGTCCCAGTCAACCTCTCCTTGGTCAGGTTGGTTGATTAGATGGGAACATATCAATCGAACCCTGTCGTCCATTTCCTTTTCCTATTCATTACTACCTTGGTCGAGATCATGACACTAGGCAGGATTTAATGTTGGTCACCATTAAACAACAAGCAAAATTAAGGAAAACGGATAATACATGCAAATATCCAACTCAAAAGGTGCAAATAATTCGGGTTATTAAGCTAGCTACTCATTGTTCCCACAACACCGAAGCTGTAGGGGTTAGCTATTCATGACTTAGGCAAGAAAATAAACAATGAATGAAATACATATAGTTGAGAAATTACCCAAGAAAAATAAAGAACAAGGAAACCCTTCTTAGAATCACAAGCTTGAATGATGAAATTGATTTACAAGTGATTCCAAATCTCTAAGTTGATTATCCAAATAAAACCCTAGTATAAAATCCTACAATATTCTAAGAACTTCTCACGCTAAAATCTCTCTTAAAATCTGTGTAATTCTCTTCTTCTCTTATAAAAACCTAACATATACTATTTATACTATTTACAAAAAGGTCCTTAAAATAATTAAAAAATTTAGGTCGACAGTTGTTACGACTCATAGTTATGGCTCGTACGGTGACCTATGAGCCATAATCGGGGTTTCGTTGTCAGCATTTGGCATTTTGGACATCACTGCTATGATCCACCTCTATGAGTTGTAGTCTAATGTACGACTCTTAGTGCCTTTTCGTAATCTACCTTTGCATTTCTTGGTCCAATTTCAATCAATACTATTGATCACTATGAGACCCTCTTTTACGAGTCATAGAGAGGGCTACGTCCCTATCTTGAGCTCGTATGGCTGAACTTTAATTTCTCAGATTTTGATTTTGAAAACTATTAGTCGCTATGATTATCCCCTACAACTCTTTGTGGGTCTCGTAAACCCTCAAATTCAACAAAATCTGGTACTTTTCCTCAAAATTAGGCCAATCTATATTTTCTTCAAAAATAAACACATAAAAATCGTAAAAAGTCGCATTGAGAACACACAAAATCCTTTGTTTTACGCACCAAATGTGTTCTATTTTGATAACACATCAATGAGCTCCTACTAATAATTGAGATTATGACATGCTTATTACATTAAGGACTTGTAAGTTATGGCATCTTGAAAAGTTTAAAAATATTATGAATTTTTGAACGGTTTTCATGACACCCATATTGGAGTTTTGCAAGTATGTTGGTGGGTTGTTTTGAATGATTCTTAAATGAATTTATTTTTACTTCTCTCATGTTTTATACTTCAAATTGCATGATTCAACGTTTAAATATATATACCCACATGTTTTGACTAAGTTATGTGGAAAATCTCTTGTGATGAAAACTTTATGGTAGGGCATGTGATTTATGAATGTTGTTAATGTTGAAGGGAAATTAAGCATGCTATGAGTTCATGAGAATGTTATAAATGTAATGAACGAGATGAATCCCTTTATTTGATATTATGATGTGATGGTTTGAGAGCTAGTTATGATATTCAAAGTTATAAATGTTGTGATATCGTGAGATACAATGAAGTTAGGATTGTATGAGATGAGTTTCATATTTTCATATCCATGTTTTGAAAGATGATATGTACGATTGTGATGGGCTATTTAAGAATGATTTAAATTGATGATATTTACTATATATCTTGAGGTATGATGTCAAAATAATGAGAAATGAAGGCGTAAGGAGACATTCTATGTTTGTCATTGACTTATGAAATGGTGACCCATTAGTGAAGGGATATGAAATGATGACCCATTAGTAGAGGGAAATGAAATGGTTAACCGTTAGTAGAGGTATATGATAATGATGCTAGCCGATAGTAGAAGCTTAGCCAAGACTATGATACTAGTCAATAGTAGGGGTTTAGGCAAGATGTAGGAGTTATCCTTGTAATGATAATTAATGTTCTAAATGTTTATGAGACAGGTTAGTAGAATACCTTTCCACTAATAAATTTCATAATTCATGCCTATGATTATTCCGTGAGAGTTTACTTTACACTGAGTGGAGTTTGAGATGGATGTGGAAGCTCCCCGTTAGAAGAGGTGTGAGACCATTAGTAGAATCTATAACTACGTGCCACCATAGGAAATAGAAATCACCCGCTAGTAGAGGTTGATTTCTAGACCAACCGCTAGTAGAAGTTGCTCAATATCAAGACTTTAGTGGATCCACTTTGGCATCTTAGGAGGTCGCCTTGGCAAGTGACTTCCTCATTTCTTCTGGTGTAGGGGAAACATCGGGACTCCATGGCTTAGCTCACATGGTTTATGTCGGTTAAAGGTTACTCTCACATATGCTCAAGTTCTTCTCATGTTCCCAAGGGTCCTCTTATAATAAATTAAATGGTTTCTTTATTTTTTGTAGAAAGGTGATTTAAAGTTCCTATGATTCATTGTTTCACAAGTTCAAATGGTATTTCCACTAAAGGTACATGATGATGTCCACAAGTGTTAATGTGGTCTCTATTATGATTACTAATGTTCCTTGCGTAATAAAATGGTCTTTTATGTAAAGTGATGTATTATTCACCCAAGAATATTATTACTTTAATTATATATGACATCGTGTATTTCTCACTAATTTAAATTTATGTGATCTATCATGCATTCAAGTAAGGGTAAGTTCTTTATTTCTTATATGCATTATTCCATGTTCTCTGGTGAGAGTAAAATATCTAAATAATCACTCATATGTATATTTCAAGTTTATATAATTTGCTTATTCTCAATTATGTTCATCTATGCACCCTAATATGTTCTTTTTAAAGTTGTCATTTATGTTAGCTTGATTACGGCTTACTAATGCCTTTGTAAATGTATCATTTTTATCACAAGACTTAGTATGAATCATTTCATTATTTGTTTCTATGTCATGCATTGCGTACCTACATACCAGTACATTTCAAGTACTGACACATACTTCTATGCCTGCATGATTTAATCATACAGGGACTGATGCTCATCAATATCCTCCACCTGGTTGGCTTTGGATCATTGAAAGAAGAGAGTTAGTGAGTCTCTAGTTCGGGGACAATATCCAGTTTCTATCTTACTTAAGTTGAGACTTTATTCCACTTTACTTTCTCGTTTGAGGGTGAGCCTTAAACATGTCTTGGCCCCCGTCCTATTGATGCTTAGAGGTGTTATTGGATACTATGCTATGTACCTATAATTTGATGTTGAGATTTCATGTAAACTTATCCCTTAGACCTTATCCCTTATGTGATACTATTTGGCACTATTGATAGTGATGGAAAGTGATGAAAGTCCTAAGTCCCTATTTCCCCATAGCTTGAGTCCTACTTACCCTCCCCTTAGTTCTTTTTTTTTTATGTCATTCATGCAAATCCCTTTCCCCTATATATCCCCATAGCATAAGTCATAAGCCCCTAGTCCCCTAAAATTATTTGTTGAATGTTTGTTTTATATACCATAACCAAGGATGTGCAAACGATATGCTAAGAGGCTTGTTTGGGTTGCCTTTGGGCTTCCCATTCGTCGTGTTACGTCTAGGCCCTAGGCTTAGATCGTGACACATACCAAGTTTGGGTACTTACAATATCAATCTTTTCAGGATCAGTGATACCATTGGAATACCCTAGCTCATGATCTGATACAAAAACAACCTCAATTGTGCATTTGAAGTGTCACTATTGTTAAATCAATTTACTTTTTATGCCTGTAAAAGTCAAGAAAAAATATAGGTTATTACTAACTTTATACAACAACATTACCCCGTTGCCTCAAAGGCTTCCGCCCATTGCGGGGTAGGGGGTCGAATGTACACAGCCTGACCCCTATGTTTAAAACATAGATCGACTGTTTCCGGATGACCTATGATGAGCGTCGAAAGTTGCATTGACTAACTGCTACTTCACAATTGAAAGAAGTGCAGATAATTTAAAGAACCATTTTGCTTTATTCCATCATATCCCAAAGCCAAAAAATAGTAAATCTTTGGCTCGATCCAGCTGTGGAAATAAACTTTATAGGTACATGAAAAATAAAAAGCCCTAATTTATAAAGGTAAATGATGTCAATATTGTTATACAGATCAGATAAATATCGGTGGACCCATAAAAGACTCAATACCCAAGACAAATTGTGAAAATATTTGACTTCAATCAATTACAAAAAAAAACCTTGAAACTAATCAAATTCACGAAATATGCAATTGAAGTTAAAATAAAGGCATAACCCAGCTATAACAGTAGCATTAGATGCTAAACAAAGCAAATATACCAATTTTTTTTAAATAAATCAATGTTAATCGATTTAGATACATATGATCGAGCTATCAAATACAATCATACGAACATTAATAAGACAATAAATTTAATACATACCCTTTCAATACGACAAAAACTTGAAACTTGTTTGAGGAATGCAGCCAACCAAGTTTTCCGTTCATCTGAGAAAATGCAGAAAGTAAGAGGCGATGATGTTGAGGGAAGTAGAAGGTTCTATACGGAAAGGAAATTGTATTTCGGAATTCATTCAACCCCCTTTTTGGTTTTAATTTTTGATGTGGCTCTTAGTCGTTAGTTTTTAATAACATGTACGCGTTTGTGCAACACATGGACTTCATGTCAAAAATTGTATTCAACAGGTAAAGTTTAATATGGGTTGAGGGGTTTTGATGGCAAAGGGTTACATAGGAGGATCCAGAATCCAATCGAATACAAGTATAGAGGTTCATTAGATCATTCCACCAATAATTAATAACAAAGTTACAATTATTGTTATTTTCAACAGTAAAATACTTTTATTGTCTTATATTATTAGTTCATTTTCTTTTTCACATACCTCTTAAGAAATTAGAAATAAAAATAATAATTTTTTATTCTGTTAGTGTCTTTTCAATGCACTTTAGTTATGTGTCATACTCATTAATTCCATAATTAACAATAGAAGAATTGTTTTTATAATTTTATAATATTTGTACTTTCGAAAAGAATAATAAAAAATTAAAATGAAAAAAAATTAATTAGTTTTTTTAATTTGTAAATTAATAAATAATTTAAAATATATATTTTTAATAATATGAATCAATAATACGAGATGGAAGATGTATAAATAATACGAGATGCAAATAGTATCGATATAAAAGCTCTTGATAATTATTTAATGCATGCATCCATAATTTATAAGTTAAATAATCAGAAGGAAAACGAAAGAAAAAGACATCAACATACCCAAAGTTATACTCCTATAAATGCAATGTGTAAGAGGCGTCTGTAAATGGAACTAACTTAGATTTGAAAAGTTTAAATTGGACCCCACGTCTTTTATTACATTCTTGAGAACTACGCAATATATGTAGACTAGACATCGGAACAGGGAACTACGCAATATATGTAGATCGGTACCAGCTAGGATATCAAAAGAATATGAAAAATCGATCGAATCAATCAAATTGAATCAAACCGAATCAATTTTTATCATTTTCTCAAGAAAACCGTGGACCTTTATGTAAGTCTATAACTGTCCCGAATAATTGAGATGGTCTTTTTAATTTATAAAAAGCCCAAAATATTCCTGAACTGAACCAAAGAACTTTACATATATATAAATATATTTTCTATATTAACGTGTTGAATTTATAGATAAATATATTTTATAAAAATTTTCAAATATAAATATAACCTAATTTCTAGGCCTCTAGTGATTGGATGATTTTGAGTCTTTGCTCTTTAATTAGCCTTTAATTAAGTACGTTTAAAAGATGATATAATAGAAACTCCATCAAACAAATATGATAAAATCTACACAAATGTCACGACCCCACCCCGGGGCCGTGACTCGTGCCGAATAGGCAACTGAACAAATCTTATCCCACGAAGATCCCAA
>JAOTQR010000001.1:10521207-10549313 GCA_025774065.1 Solanum ossicruentum | reverse complement strand
CTTAACATCCTCATAGAAGGGAGAATTCTGCCTCTCGACACATAGACTTCTGAAGATTTCTCCGAGAGCGGAATCCCCTATATATATATATATATATATATATATTGTGCAAGATGAATGATTTACAAGCATGTTTTATCATGATCATTGATCATGTATGCTATATTGAGATTATATATCCATTGCCTATGATTATACATTTTGAGTATATTGGCTTATGTCTTGTTGCATTGTATCCCGCATACTTAGTATATTCAGACGTACTAATGCATATTCTATGCCTATATGATATTACCATATAGGGACTGGAGCTCCTTTCGATCATCCTCCATGTGGTTAGTTCGGTACTTCGGAGATAAGCATTGGTGAGTCCTCAAGTCCAAGTAATCTATCTACATTACTCTTGTTATTTTGAGACTTCATTATGTTGAACACTTGTTATTATGAGGGTGAGCTCGGAAAGTGTCTTGGCCCCCACTCCATTCCTTGGGCCCCTTCGGGATCTTATTCACCATGTCACGTCTAGGCCCTAGGCTTGGGTCATGACAAACTTGGTATCAGAGCACTAGGTTGTTAGTGGTTCTCAGAAATCCAACATACCGCATTGATTAGTGTTCTATTCTTGGTTGTAAAATACGCCGCAACTATAAATGGGAGGCTATGAGGCATTTTAGAAAATATTTCACTTCTTCATGATCTATGTTGTGCGGTAGAGTTAAGTCCCCTAAGGCTTATTACTGATCCTTAACCATTATGTTCCAGAATATGTCTCAAGCTATTCAGGGTGGTGGATAGCGTGGTAACCCTCTCTCACTCGAGGGTTAACTTCCCAGCGGTGACATGTCAAATTCTGTTCGTAACACTCCATGGCTATTGGCAAAGGTTGTAATCGCTCAACTCAATCAACTAGTGGGTGCCCCGAGATTTCAAGGGACAAGAGGAGAGAGCGAAAGGCTAAGAGGGCCCGAGTTGATGGTGCCTCATCTTCTACTCATCTACCGGTTCCCAAGTATGAGAAGAAAAGGATTCCTTTTGCCACTTGTCAAAGGTGTGGCAAGAAGCATCAAGAAAGGTGTTTGGTGCATGCCGAAGGTTGTTTCAAGTATGGCGGTGTTGGGCATAAGATGAGAGATTGTCAGTGTCCTCAAAGGAAGTGAGAAGAAGGGCTCAATTTGAAAGTAGACTTCCATATGCTAAGTCCGGTGGCAATTGTGGAGCAACCCATCCTAAGTGCCCAAAATATGGGAGAAATCATAGTGGCACATGTTGGAGGAACATGGGTGCATGCTTTTGGTATGGCAAGATGGGCCACAAGATTGTTGATTACCCATATGCTCAAAGGAAGGGCAAAGGTGTTGGTGTTCAAGCTTCTCCTATGTGCTGTTAGTGTGGAAGGTACCATCCGAAGGATTGTTTGGCCGCTTTGAGTGCATGTTTTGAGTGTGGCGCAAAGGATCACAAGTTGAGATGTTGTCCATGGGCTACAAGGAATTTTGAGGATGACCATCGACGATCTCAACCCTACCCCTCCAGGGGTTTACTAGATTTGGCATGGTGCTTCACTAGTATATAAAAGATTTTTTATTTTGATGTGTATGTATATAGATCCGGGTATCACTCTTTCTTTCATTACTCCTTTTGTTGGTAAAAGGCTTCATGTGAATCCCGAATTGTTGTGTGAACCTTATGAAGTATCTACCCCGTTATTGAGTCCATTGTTGCTAGAAGAGTCTATAGAAATTGTCTCGTGTCCATATTGCATAAAGTCTTGCCTTGTGATTTTATTGAATTAGATATGTTGGATTTTGATGTCATTCTTGGGATGGATTGGTTGCATGCATATTATGCTTCTATTGATTGTAGAGCCCGTAGGGTTAAATTCCTATTCCCTAATGAGCCCGTCCTTGAGTGGGAAAGTCATGATGTGTGGCTCAAGGGTAGATTCATTTCTTGTCTTAAAGCCCAAAGGTTGATTTCTAAGGGTTTCCTTTATCATCTTGTGAAGGTTAGGGATATTGAGTCCAAAGTCCTTCCTATTGAGTCAGTCCGGTGGTTAATGAGTTTCTTGATGTGTTTCTCGATGAGCTTCCCGGTGTTCCTCTAGAAAGGAAAATAGACTTTGGTATAAACCTCCTTCCTGATACTCAACTCATTTATGTTCCCCCTTACCATATGGCCCCAGAGGAATTGAAGAAGTTAAAGGATCAATTGAGGGATTTGTTGGAGAAGGGTTTAATAAGGCCTAGTAAGTCACGTTGGGGTTCACCGGTGTTATATTTGTGAAGAAAAAGGATGGTTCTTTTAGAATGTGCATTGTTTACCGATAACTTAATAGGTTTACCATAAAGAACAATTACCCTTTACCAAGGATTGATGACCTTTTTTATGAACTACATGTACATTTCATTGACATTAGGGGATGAATGTTCCAAGGGGAGATATCGAAACGACCCTAAAAAGTGCCTGAAATGTGCCTTAGAAGTGCTCAAAATCGTAATTTCCACATATCTCCAAATCAGTGTGTGATATCAAAAATTTGATTTCATATTCTTGTTCAGCAGGAAAAATTGAGTGGGAAATGGGTCTAACCCGAATTTTAGAATAACTGTAGCAAAATTTGAA
This sequence comes from Solanum ossicruentum, assembly GCA_025774065.1. Taxonomy (NCBI): domain Eukaryota; kingdom Viridiplantae; phylum Streptophyta; class Magnoliopsida; order Solanales; family Solanaceae; genus Solanum; species Solanum ossicruentum. The sequence continues at coordinate 10,546,691 of JAOTQR010000001.1, read as the reverse complement.
TTTTCAAAGTGAGCAAAATTCCACTATCCAGGCGCGCCCCTAGGGCAACGCACCAGGGGCGCAGAGTGCCTAATTTTTTGGTTAGTGTTCTTGTTCCAGTCCAAGGCTTTTGAGTCTTGGGCCTAAGTCTTCCCATACATGAAAATACCTTTCCTTAGACATATTTCACATTCATATCATACAAGACATTCCCCAATACTTTCTCAAATACTTCGACTAATGTTTCATCCAAATTCAAGTGTCCCAAACTCACTACCGGATCTCAAGAAACTCATTCAAGCTTCAAGCTCTCATTCAAATCTAAGTCAACTTATTTTTATCGTTTAAGACCATCATGGGTCCCCTACATCAAGCCAAGTTCAAAGAAATTTTCGTTGGCTAGGTTTTGCACAGGTACCGGTAGGAGGGTCAAATTTAAAGGGGGATATCTCTTAGCACCCAAAGTACTAAGTGGCCCACGACCTACTAAATTCAAGCTCTTTGACTTAATTTTCCAACACACTTGGTTTCATCTTATTTAGAGTTCGGATGAAGAACTTATGTCCATTTTCGTAGAACTCATATGCGTAGGGGTATATACTTGTTTTTTGCCAAATTCTGTTTCATTAATGGCATTCCATAAATTTAGTCATTTTTATTGGCCTTTTGGGGATTCCTATGCTATCTTAACACTTCCTAAAGACCTAAATCCTTTTCTAAAGATCAAATTCACTCCTCCCAATTAGAATACACTCTCAAATTCTCTAAAGAGCCTCCATCAAAAACCTAATATAAATTCAAGGAAACTCAAGAGCAAGCTTTTTTCCAAGTCCCACTGTCAAACTTCAAGTCTTTCACAACTCAATTTCAAGAAATTCAAGGTCTAAGGTATGTGGATTTCATTCATGGGTACCTTTCACCCATCAAGCTCAATCTTCCATTTCTATGAAAATTACATTTTTTTCAAGTTGTAATGCTTATGGGTATTATTCATTAGAGATTATGATCATATATTATATTGGGATTTCATGAAAGTTTGATTGAAAATACATGATTACTCTTTTTTAAGTCTATACCATGAGATGATTTACCTATTATGATTGTGCATGTTTTACTCCATAGAACAATGATCTCTCTTGATATTTGATCAGGGTTTTCAATGTATTTTGCAAGATGGTATTACCAAGTATTGGTGGGCTGTTTTACTTCAAGTTTTCTTTCATGATTTCATCCATAAATTGCATCTTTTACACTAGCACTACACACCTGCCAAGTGTTTGATAAAATGTCCGGTTATGAATTCTTGAGTTGTTGAAGGTCTAAAGCATGGCATATGAGTTGAATGACTAATAGTCCCTACTAAAAAGATCATATAGTAAGATATGGACACCCTACCGAAAAGGTCATGGCGTAAGGTAGAAAGACTAATGGATTCCACCGAAAAAATCATATCGTAAGGTGTAGACATTCTATTGCAAAGACCATGCCATAAGGTAGAATGACTAATGTCCCTACCGAAAAGATCATATTGTAAGGTATGGACACCCTACCAAAAAGGCCATGCCATAAGGTAGAAACACTAATCGTTTTCACCAAAAAGATTATATCATAAGGTATGGATACTCTATCGAAAAGGCCATGCTGTAAGGTAGAAAGACTAATAGATTCCACCGAAAAGATCATATCATAAGGTGTGGGCATTCTATCGAAAAGGCCATGTTGTAAGGTAGAATGAATCACGGGTCCTACCCAAAAGATTATATCGTAAAGTAGGGGACATCTTATACTACCTATCGAAAAGACCATGTCGTATGGTAGGAGTATTGGTAACACTCTCCAAAAAGGTTATACCTTAAGGTGAATGGGGGTCATTTGGCCCATTTCATGAAGGTTGGTAAAAAAGGTTTGAATATGTACTGCATATTGAGTTCACATTCCTTGTTCATGAATTATAAGCATGTTTTACATTAAGCATTGATCATACATGCCATATTGCTCTTATGCTATCTATTGTTTATCATTATACATTTTGACTATGTTGTCTATCTCTTGTTGCATTGCATCCTACATATTTAGTACATTCAGACGTACTAACGCATACTCTATACCTACATGATATCACCATTTAGGAACCGTAGCCCCACTTGAGCATCTCCACCACGTGGCTAGTACGATTTCTCCCAAGCTTGTTGGTGAGTCCTCCATTCTGGGAACGATGTTTATGATCTTATGCGTTCTAAGACTATCTTTCTTTTATGTATATATTGACTACGAGGGTGAGCCCAGTTGCTTGTCTTGGCTCCCGCTAAGTATCTAAGTTTTAGAGGTGTTGTTGGACATGATATGTATTATGCTATGAGCTTTGACTCTCTCTTGACCATTGTTGATTATGATATGAAAGTTGTCCCTTAGCCCCGATTATCCCTATTTACTATCTGTTGTTGTAGTATTCTTGCTTCCGCGATCAAGGATGTGTAGTGATATGTTAAGAAGCTTGCATGGGGTCCCTTCGGCTTTCCCATGCACCGGTCATAGCTAGGCCCTAGGCTTAGGTCATGATAGTTTGGGGACTCTCAAGTTCCCATTCGTTATGTCACTCCTAGACCTTAGATCCGGGTCATGACAAATACCCAAACTTAAAAATCAACTTAAGATATTTTAAAAACGGATAATTTTTCAAATTGAAAGATTGTCTTTTTCAAAAAGTTGTGACTTTTACAAAAAGTTGTGACTTTTTCTAATAGTTATGAATTGTGACTTTTTCGACTTTTTCAAGGAGTTGTGGCTTTTTCGAAAAGTTATGAATTTTTCAAAGAGTTATGAAATTTTTGAAGGGTTATGACTTTTTGGAAGGGTTGTGACATTTTTGAAGGATTGTGACTTTTCCGAAAGTTTTTTTTTCAAAAAGTTGTGACTTTTTCAAGGAGTTGAGACTCTTGCAAAAAGTTGTGACTTTGTGATGGGTTATGACTTTTTCGAAAGGTTGTGCCTGTTTTGAAGGATTGTGACTTTCCCAAAGGATTTTTCAAAAGATTGTGACTTTTTAAGGAGTTGTGACTTTTGCGAAATGTTGTGACTTTTTCGAAGAGTTATAACTTTTTCAAAGGGTTGTAACTTTTTTGAAGAATTGTGACTTTTGCGAAGGATTGTTACTTTTGCAAAGGGTTATTACTTTTACGAATGTTTTGAATGATTGGGACATTATTGAAGGATTTTTCAAAAGGTTGTGATTTTTACAAAATGTTGTGCTTTTTTCGAAAAGTTGTAACTTTTTATGAATAGTTATTACTTTTTCGAAGGGTTGCGACTTTTTTTGCGAATGTTTGTTACTTTTTCGAATGATTATGATTTTTTCGAATGATCGTGACAGACGAAAGTAACATTTAATTAGAATTTTGAGTTTTATCAACGTCCATTGGGTTATTTAATTAATTTTTAAAATATTAAATTATTTAAAAAATAAATAAAAATTACGTGAGAGTGCCACGTACACGTACCTAACATTATCTTTCTCCTTTTGTATTTGATATTTTCTTCAAAATGTTCCAAACTATCACATTGAAATTTATGTGTCTTTCTTCACGATGGAATCATATAAATAAAGCACGTACATATTAGCTATAATGGATGTAGTGCATTGTCAATGAATTCATTTGATGGAAAAAAAATTATTTTTGTACCTATAAGTTCAAAAGCATAACGAACTCAATGATAAGCCCCTAAAACTTTAACCGATCTAATGTATATCATTGATCCACCAGTTATTAAGGATGTACTAATCTCTATAAATGTAACACCTTTGATTATTATAAAAAATATATTGAAATATATAATTTTTTTGTTCTAAAATATTATTTCACTTTGCATTGATCTCGTGAATTAGGGTAGAAAATTATTAGTGTAATATCGCTTTTGATTTATATCCTCATGTGTTGCTTATGATATTTTGATTATTATGCTATTTTGTTGTTATAGTTTTTCCTATTAGTTGTGTTTTCTGCACTGTTCTTTTTTTTTTAATATATATTAAAATAGATTTAATGTTAAGCTCTTAGTATTAATAAGGTTATATATATATATATATATATATATATATCTTGCGATGAATTTAGTTCCTTCTTAATTATTCAAAAATAATTCGCTATAAGAGATCTAACTCGCACCAACTCTTTTTCTACTTTTTACGAAAAGGTAGAGTTCATGAATTATGCGATGGACGCTCCAAAATAAACTAAAATCACATTATTAGAAAATAAATGATCTAGATATATAAATTCAAAATACGACAACATGAAAAAAATTAAACACTGTGAGATGTATAGAAGTAAAAATTTCGAAAGAAAAATATTATAAATTATATGTAAAATAACAATACAATCCTACTCAACTTTTTATTTATTTATTTATAAAGACCTTATATATAGAGATTCTATCACTAATTAGAACCATGGTAAATTAGAATTTTCCTTAGTTTGCAAATCTCTTGACATTGATTTTAAATATGGTACAAACTATAGTTATCCCCCATGTTATAGATTTATTATTCAAATAAAATCTCTCTACATCAAGATACGGTACTTAACCCTCATGTTATAGATTTGTTATTCAAATAAAAACTCCACACATCAAGATACGGTACTTAACTGTAACTTTATATTCCAAATTCAACAAATAATAAAGTTTAATTAAAATCAATTGTAATACTAACAAATAATGTATCAAAATGTAGTTAATAACCTAATTAAACTAATTCACAATCAAACAATGCAAGAAAAAAAGTGATAAACCTTTAAATTTTTTTTGAGAACTTCATTAGGTGGTACCATGCTGGAGAATTTATTGTTAATTATTGATCATGCATAGTTATAAACAAAAGATGTTTTGATCCAAAATATTACTTAAATAGAACTATAAAATTCTTTTTCATATAAGGGGAAATTCTAATTGATCTAAAAGTGTTAAATAATATAATTTCTTACCTAAATCAAATAATGAAACCTAAAGATAGAAATTAAAGTAATTATGAAAGAATATTTGTCTAAAAGCCAAAAGAACACATAAGAAACAAATAGAGAACTATTAACAAAAACTACCAAAATTACAACAAATCAACAATATAATGTAGAATACGGCAAGAGAAGTTTTTAAAATCCTAAAATTTAGAAGTCTCTCCCTATGTAATTAGGATTCATATTTTTTTTATTATTAGTATTATTATTATTTAAGGATATCTTAAAGTAACACAATCTCATTGCCCTTTCATAGACCAAAAATTTTTGTATAATTAAGAGTTTTCAATTATTTTAGGAATTATACTATAGTCAATATTAAATAAAATAATAATTAGAAAAAGTAGAAAAATACAATTTTGTCTAAAGAAGAATCTTTTAATGAAGGGCAAAAAGTTCAAACAACATTATTAAAGACCTTCACACTTTTAATATAGTATAGCTAGATATAGATTATCTTCTCAAAATTTCGAATCCAATTCCAATCACCCCATAGATATTATTTGTGACTGCAATATATTTTCTCACTTCACACATAGTCGAACCAAATTTGTCCATCAATTCACTCATTAATTAAATCTGCAAATCTAAAACCAACAAAGGCGGAAAAATAACTACTTTAAGTCAATCTTTGAGTTTGTGGACATCGAAATTTTGTAGAATTCTACAAAATGAATTCTATTTCAATTAAAATTTCTTGAAGGCTAGTCTGTTCTAAATCCTAATTTATGCCTATATAACGAGTATTACGTTACCTTAAAGAGAAATCTCAAATTATCTTTATGCCTACATAATGAGTGTTACATTACCTTTAAGAGAAATCTCAAATATCCCATAAAAATAACAAATATTATAAAGGGTTCAAAACATCACTTAAAGATATCAAAATTATCTTGCGCTCTAGAATATGCCATTAATGACCATCAAATCATATAAAAATAAAAACTCTTAGAAGAGAAGAATTATTGAAAAAATCTTATAAGAAAATAATCAAGAGAGAAAGATATCCAAAACGAAATCACGTCTTATTCAGCTTTTAAGATTATCCTTTTAAAACCAGTTAAAATATTAAGCTGATTTTGTCTTGTATTTGTCAATGCACTTCCATATCAAGTATTCTCTCTTTGGTTGTCAAAGTATTTCTCCGTTTGTGTTTTCTTGGCCTAAAGACTTCTCCTATGCAAATGTATCACACAGAATATTAAATATTTAAAGCCAGCAGCACTAGCTCTGCAGCTCTTTTCAAGAATATCTTGTGAGAAAATACCAGGTAGTCAAGGTTACCCTTGTAATTTCAGGTGAAAGTAAAATGAACGTACATAATTCCATTTCTTCTACTTTTTTATGACAAAGAAACACGCGACTATTGAAAAAATGATTCCTCCCAAAAATTTTGCACGAATTAGTGTCATCATATTGCTTTTCTTATTTGAAACCAAAAGGAATACTGACACAGAATTAGAAATACAACAAATGGAAAATCTAATTATACATCATCTTCCTTTCTTCTGACTTGAACATCCCAACAGACGCAGTTAACGCAGCTGAAACAGGCAAAAGAATTGTGTACCATAGTTTACATATTCATGGACAACCAAAAAGGGGTCTTTATCACATCCCTATTTCACAAATAAATATCTGAATGTACATCAATAATAGAAGAGAAGCTGTAATACACAACTTACAGAAGAACAAATCATTATGACCCCACTATTCCCCTTGACACACCGTCAAGGGATTGTCTGACGCTTGTAGCAAAGAAAAGGTAGGGGTAGAAGAAAACTAGCAATGGGTTTGTTATAACCAATTTGTAATTTGTAGGTTGGTTTCAATCTACAAGCTATTGGAGAAATTTATAAACAAATAGGTACCATATAAAATAAGTTCTTACATTATCGACGAAAATGGATATTTACAACTGATGCCTGCAGGAACAAGGTTTGTTGAACGGAAAGTGCAAGGGGTAATATTGGGTGAAAGAGGAAAGAACAGATCTTCTTAGTTCGCCCATCCGTGCTGCCAGCTTCAGGTCCTAATAATAAATGTATGTTAAGAATAAGCAGCATACGAAAACAAATCATGTTTTACAACCAGAAGACGAAGCTTACAAACAATTCTAAACAAAAAGTTGTACCTGCCTTCATTTTGAATTTCAGGATATTGGGCTGTCTTCTAGAAATGAATTTGATTGGATGGTCAGTAGACTGTCTGTGGCGGTCAATAGCTGAAATAAGCTGCAATAGAAGGCTCATCAGGAATTTAAAGGGCTCACGAGAAAATTTCCAAACTTGTATACAAAAATCAACACTTACGGCTCGTTTGGTAGAATGTATAAAAATAACTCTAAATAGAGTGTATTAATAATGCTTGCATTAGTAATGTATGTATTAGTTATACTTGCATTAATTATACATAGAATATTTTTATGCATTGTTTGATTTGATGCATTAAAAATATCATCCATTATATAAAAAAAATTATTACGAAATACCCTCTACAATTATGGTTGGAAAAGATGTGAAAAAAGTTTTGAGGGGTATTTGGGTCTTTAAACATGCTAATGCATGCAGTAAAAACATTGCATTACTATTAGCCTAGAAATCAATGGTATTAGTAATGCACAACTTAATACACAATATAGTGTATAACTAATGCTTATGAAAAAGTGTACCAAACAAGGTACTACTAATACAAAGAGTTAATGTATTATTTTTACCAATGCACTCTACCAAATGAACCCTTATAGATTGCAAAAGCGAAAAATGCAGATTGCGGTATAGATGAGACGACTAAATAGGCCCAACACTGCTGCAAAGAACTAAAGCACTCCGAAAAATTTCTGAAGTATATACTAAACGAATATTGCCATGGAGGACTAACTGTAATCTAATTGGAAATGATTCCCAACATGTCAATGTGGTTGCAATATTGATAAATCTGCAGTTAGATCAGAAATAAAATACCCTCCGATCAACATTCTCAAAATTACCAAATATCATCCAGTGTTTGCAGAAAACAAGCCTAGATGATTTGGCCTATAGTTAGATATAAGATGAAATGTTCATCCACTCTCTCTTAACCCAGACTAGGTTGTCAAATGGCACGGGGAACCCAATTTTGGCGGGTAAAAACATATCCATGCCTGGGCAACGAGCTGAGCCGGCTTGGAGCTCGGCTCGGTTGGGCTTTCCTATATTTAATTCAACTCGATTTTGGCGAAAATTTAGGATGTTTTGATTAAAGCTCAGACTGGGATGAGCCGGCTTGGCTGGCTGAATTTGATCATGTAATGATTACTTTTAAGACTAAAATTCATCCACTAATATTAGTCAAGTTAGCAAAATGTTAATTCAATAATTATTTTTTTGGTAACTAATTTTCTATTACCAGATTGATCAATTTGTACATCTTTGAACCTCTGGATTGGACATAGTCCCAAACTCAGAGCTCTTTCTTCTTCTATTCCTTCTGCTACTTTACAATTCATGGATAGTAATTTAAGCTACTAATAAAACTAGCCAGTCTAGGATAAGTGCTACTTCTACAATGAACTTCTTATACGCATTGCCTGATGATCTGTTCCAATTAAGCATCCTTTGCCAGATCATTTCTGCTTCAGTACACATGAAGAACAGATGTTGATGGTTCCCTTGTTCTTTGTTACATAGTGGACATAGCAAATCAGTGTGTATTCCCCATTTCTCCAGCCTATCTTTTGTGTATAGCCTTTTTGTGTATTGCCAGGTACAATATGAATATCCATTTGGACGTGCCAGGATTGTTGCTTACCACCCAAGATGCTTGTTTGATGTTTATCTCCCATGGCTGTCTACCCTTCAGATAGTACGTGTGAACCCAAATTACCCATAGCTTATCTTTCTTATTAGCTAGGTTCCACAAATGCTTGATTTTAGCTGCTTGATTCCATTTATGTACCTCCACTATGTTAAGACCTCCAGCTGATTTAGGATGGCATATTGTTTCCCATGCTATGAGTGCTTTGCTTTATTCTGAACTTCTCCATTTCACAAGAATCTTTTGCATATAGTTTCGACCTGTTTCAGTACTTTTTTTGCTAGACAGAATATCTGTGACCAGAAGTTTTGGATGGAAATCAATACACTTTGCACCAGTTGTAGCCTTCCTGCAGATAAGAACTTTACAGTCCAAGTTTGTATACTTCCTAGCATCCTGTCTATCAGTGGCTGACATTGACTTATGGACAATTTCTTTGAGCTTAGTGGTACCCCGAGATACTTAAAAGGCAGCATCCCCTTCTTGAAACCAGTGTACTGCAGAATAGTTTGCTAATTTGCTTCTACAACTCCACCAAAATAGATATTACTTTTTGCCTGATTTGCTATAAGACCGGACACTTTGGAGAATTCTTGAAAGCAGTCATACAACATTTTTACTGATTTGACATCACTTCTGCTAAACAGTAATAGTTCATCTGCAAAGCTTAGCTGAATAATCTTCTGTTTTTGGCACCTTGGATGGAAATTAAAGCCATTTTGTTGTCTCAGATTCTTCAGTAGTCTGGTAAGGTACTCCATAGCAAATGTAAAGAGATAAGGGGAAAGAGGATCTCCTTGTCTTACCCCTCTTTTTGCTTTGAATGTATGGATTGGAGCACCATTTACCAGAATGGAGTAGGATACTGTTTTGGCACATACCATGATCCAGTTGATAAACTTTGTTGGAATTTGCAGCCCGTTCAGCACCTCTTCAAGAAAGTGTCACTCCACTGAGTCATAGGCTTTCTGCATATCAATTTTTAGCATACACCTAGGTGATATCCCTTTCCTCCCATATCCTTTCACTAACTCATGACTCAGAATTATATTATCACTGAGCATTCTTCCTGGAATAAAAGCAGATTGACTAGGATCTACTAGGTACTGCATTACCCCTTGCAATCTAATGTGAGCATCTTTGATATGATTCTATAGATTGTTGTGCAACAAGAGATAGGTCTATATTCTTTAATAGAGCTTGGGTGTTGCACTTTAGGAACAAGAGTTACCACAGCTCTATTCACAGGAGTACACAAATCATTTGTTTGAAAGAATGATAGTATAGCATCTGTTACCTCATCCCCTGTTGTTGGCCATGCTTGTTTGAAGAAATATGCATTGAAACCATCTCCTCCTGGTGCCTTGTTGTCATCTATGTCTTTCAATGCTGTCAGGACATCCTCCTTGGTAAACTCCTTAATCAAAGAGAGTTGTTGTGTTCTGTTGAGTACTGGTCCATTCCTGATAACTGCTTGTTGTGCTGCTGGCCTATAAGGCTTTGCTTTCCCTAGTAGATTCTTATAGAACTCCACTGCTTCATCTACAATTGCACCTGGTTCTGTGAGCACTATACCATCTTCCTTAGTCAACATTGTAATTTGGTCCTGAGCTTTTCTTCCTTTCATGTGTGCAAAGAAAAAATTTGTATTTGAGTCTCCTAATTGAAGCCATTGTATCGTTGATTTCTGTTTGTACAGTGCTTCTTCAATCATGCTCCACTTATTCAACTGTTGCTTTATCTCCTTTTCTGATTCCAGCAGGTCATGGGGTATAGGGGCATTCGTCATTTGGCTTTGTTTTATCTCAAGTTCCTTTCTCAATTGTTGAATTCTTTCTGAGATCCCTCTGAATTCCTTCTGATTCAACTTTTGTAGTTCTTTCCTTCTTCAAATTTTGCCATACTCCTTTCGTTCCTCCTTGTATTTGCCAACCTTTCTAAACCTTTTTTCTAAAATCAGGATGCTGCGCCAAACAGTTATAAAATCTAAATAGCATCTTATTCTTGTCTCTGTGTTCCTCCACTACTATGCTCAATGGTGAATGATCTGAAAATATAGGTTCCATCACCCTCACTTGTAGTGGTGGCATTTTTATTACCCATTCATCATTTACCAGTGCTCTATCAATTCTACTATAAACATGTCCATTTGTCCATGTGAAGTCCCTACCCACTGTGTGTAGCTCAGCTAGATTGCACTGCTTCAAACACTCCCTGAAATCTTTAGTTTCTGCCCTTTGTACCTGACTACCAATTGGTCTATCCTCTGGATTCAGTACAGCATTGAAGTCTCCCATACTCAGCCATGGTTCATTTATTTGACTAGTTAGTCTCTGTAAAGTATTCCATAGTATCAGCTATGGTGTGCAGCCCATAAACTCCTGTGAACTAAAATTGCATTCCATTTTGGATTATCCGTATCACTCCATGTATATGCTGTACTGAGTCGGTCTCTGTAACTTGAAATTTAATTAAACTTGGATCCCGGCCACCCATATTCTCCCTCTGACTTGCATTGTAGCATTAGTACACCATACCCATCCTGGCATTATTTTCCTAATAATACAACTAGCTTTATCATCTCTAACTCTATGTTCATATATTGCAATACAGCTAACTTTATTTCTCCTCATAAACACCTTTAATTCTTTGTGCTTCACCTCTTGGTTGAAGCTCCCCACATTCCATGTTATCAACATAAGAGTGTTTGATCAAGTGGTACCTCATCCAAACTCCTCTCCTTGTCTCCACTTTTTTCTCCAATCTCATAATTACTCACAGCTTGATACAGATTGATACTTGTCAACTTCTGCTGATCTTGTCTTATGTTTTTCCTGGTTGACTTGTGTCTCACAGCCTGCCAATCTTCTTTACTGTGATTACCAATTTGTTCCTGCTGTGATTCTGTTCCCATCTCTTCTGTCTCTTTCTTATCTGTTTCATTTTCCTCAATTTTCCTTTCCTGAGCTGTAGGCTTCCACTCCTTTTTTTGTCCTTGTCCCTGTCTCTTTCTCAATGGTGCCTCTGATTTCTCAGCACAAGAGTGCCCTACTTGTAAGCATTTTTGGCAGAAACTTGGTTTCCAGTCATACCAAACTTGTTGTTCAAACACTTTCCCTTTGGCATCCTATATTTTAATCACTTTTGCTTTGTTATATTTTAATCACTTTTGCTTTGTTATATCCATTTCTACCAATATCCTGGCAAAAGATATTCCGCTAGCCTATGTGGTACATTCATCTGCATATAGCGGTTGACCTAGGCTGCTCCCAATTTTACTTGGCACAAAAGCACTCCAACAGTTAAGTGGCAGATTTGGAAGTTTAACCCATAGAGGAATCGTTGCTAGGATTTCCTCTTTGAAGTTAAATTCCAGAATCCATGGTTTCATGATCACTGGTCTTCTTAGTAAGTAATGTGGCCCTGTACACAGCACCTTATCTCGTTCCTCCTCATTTGCAAATCTTATCACAAAATAATCCTCACTATGATTTACTAGAGAAATCACCTTGGCTAGCAATGAATCTTTCTATAGCCCCTATTGATGGTGTTGTTCCTACCACATATATCACTATAGACAGTTTCCATTTTGCATCTTCCTCAGCTTTATCTTCAGGCAATATTTCCACTATTTTCTCCCCTTCAATAATCACTGGAGCTATATATGATAAATTTATACCTCGTGCTGCCAATCGATTAGTTGTGAATAAAGTTGCCCACGGCTTCTCTAGAGTTGCTTTTGGAGAATTTTGGTTTCGTTGTGCTTCTTCTGCATGTCCATCCTTCGCATCTTCATCAGTATTTGGTGTTATTTGTTCCAAATTCTCTTCCATCATTTTAGATCTGGCCATTGTTATAGGCTTTTTAGGGTATCAGCCCTTCCCTCCGGTGTTTTCCAGCTTGTTTCCAATCATTGTTGATTTGGTTTAGTTGTACTGCCAGCTGAGCTAGTTCCAATTCCAAGTAAAATTTCTTCCTCCCTTTGCTTTTGCATTGCTTTCCGCAGTCTTCCTCTCCCCATTTTCTGACGGTGTGCACGTTAGTCACTTAACGTGCGCCGAGAGAAAAGAAGAGATAAATTTTACACTTCCACCACTAATTCAATAATTATTATTTACTATAACAAATTTATAATATTGTACTCCTTTAATATATTTGATATAATTCTTTATTTTATAGACATAGTTACTAAAGATTATTTTATGGATGGTGCAAAATGTAATTAAACTTTTAGGTTTAAGAACTCAATAATTAAAGAACTTAATATTGTACAAGTTTCATGAATTTATAGTTGATATTTTTTTAAAAATTGAATATTATATTCTATCTTTAATATAAAGTTAGCGTCGTTTTAGTTTGAGTTCTAATTTAGACTAAAAATACATATAATTCAATCACACTTGAATGCAATCACCAAATTAAGCTACTGCAGTGTCATTTGGATGCATTCAAAAAATAATGTATTAGCTTTGTGTATTACTAATATCTTGTTTGTTACATTTTTTTAGTATTATGCTATGTATCAATAATAGATGACGTATGGTATTAGCAATGCAAGTATTTCTAGTAAACATGATTAAAGACATAATTGTCCTCAAAATCTTTCCCACATCCTTCTCACCATATTTGTGGAGGGAATTTTTGTAAACAAGTAACTTTTTTTGGATATTATGCATTGCATGTTATTTTAATACACCAACCCAAACCGTGCATAAAAGATAATCTCAGCATACTAATGTCAACATAACTAAAACCAACATTATGTATACACTCTACTTAGCATTATTCTTAGACACCCTATCAAACGACCCCTAATACTTATTTTTCTTCATTAGCCAATTTTTTTATAAGTTTAATTCTTTTAAATGGCTAAGCTGTATATAGAACCAAACATTGAAGAGAGACTTGGGCTACGCTCGACATTGTGGAAAGCTCGACTGAGCTCAGGTTGGTTAGGCTCGACTCAAGCTTGGCTTGAGACCCAAGCCTTTGCATCAATGATCCAACTAACTAATGTTTACTGGGTCAATAAGGGCTCAGTTATCATAAGACATAACCTAATAAGATCAAGTCCAAAACCTTTCACCAGTTGTTTGTCCTTCCATAGTTTAGACACCACCTAAAACAAAGAGAACTTTCTTTTCCACCGTGGAGAAAAATGTGCGGAAGTGTAGACATTGATAATATTCATAAAAGGAAAATGGACCAAACATGCCCACCAACTATTGAAAATAGAATAACTTTGCCCTCCATTTGAGTTGGGCCTCAAAAATAATTGGAATAGCATTTACCATCTGCTTGGGTTCGGTCTCAAATGTTCTCTTATCATCAAAGAAGTTGCTCAAATTTGCCTCTCAAAACAAATAAATTCACATTTTTTAATCAACCATTTTATATTAGGTCAAAGGTTATTTGACTTCTATTTTCTAAAATGAAGAACAAAAGAGTAAAGGAAAAAAAAGAATATGTAGAAGTTATGTTTTCATAGTAAATACACACAAAAATAGATGGGTAATATTACCCCAAACAATCTGTTTTGCTCAACGGATGACTAATAATTTTCTCTTTGAAGATCATTACTCCGTTGTCTACAAAATTGTGATCATATGCATAATTAGTTCCACAAAAGTACAATTGAAATATTTATGAATTCTTTTCTTTTTGACATAACAAACTTGCTAGTTCTTCAGCATGATCAAAAACTTTTGTGAAGTGTACGTAATACCTCCTTCCAATTTCTTCATTTCATTCAAATTATATGTCACATATTTAAGAATCAATTGGAAATTGGGTTATTGAAGATTATTTATTTTCCCTTTAAAATGTTTGAGCTTCTGAATGTGTTGTATTCATTTTCAGTTGTTGTTAAATGTCGAGGGAAAAGATTTTTTAATGGGAGAGAGACAGAAATATGATGAGAAATTAGATGTATACCAACTTTTTATGGTTTGAATAATTTCTTTTATTAAATGTTTTTACAAGAAAATTAGCGTTAAGATTATTATCTTTTATCCGGCAACGGCTCTACAGACAGAGATATTGTGAGCCGTATCAAGATTCCGGCAGCTTCATTTCGGATTTATATTTCATACTAGTATCACCAGATTGAAAACCAAGAATTTTCGCCTCCTCTCATTCCCATTTTTCTCCGGCAAGAATTGTTATGGGTTTCTAGATCTGCTCAGGTCTTTGGAACTCAAATCTACTCAGGCTACCCCACTTTTCTTGTTGTCCTATATCCTTTTGCAGGTACAGTTGTAAGTTGGCCACGGGACAAGGTTTCAGCAACCAATGTTTGCCAGAAACAAAGAAATCGACCAAAAATTGCCAAACCCTTGACTGATTTCTTGCACACCATTTCATCTGCTGACATTAGTTGATCAGTTTGAATGGTTGTGGCTGCCTATTGTTCTTGATCCTTTCTTACTGATATTGTGCGTTAATTTTTTTTACTTTTTGCTTACCATTATTGTTCTTAATTTTTTCGCCTACTGTTATTGTTCTTGATTCCTGTTGTTTGCATATTGTAGAGTTTTTGGTAGCTTAGTAGTGGCTTAGTAGATTTTAGAGTTGATATTGTTGATTCTAGATTCTTGTTGTTCTAGGCTAAATTTAGCATTAGTTTGATATAATCTAATTATTACAGCTTGTTTCTTGCTTGTTCAATATACTGTACTCTGCTATTAGGCCGAGTTATGTGTTCTCTTGATTCAAAGCGTTATATATTGCATTAGCTGGTTTCTGTTGTATTAGGATTACATGTACACATATTCTAGAGTGGTTATCTTGATTTTTTCCTCTTTCTTCATGTACTATTATTGTTCTCTCTATATTTTGTTTTGTCAACTATTGTCTTGTTGAGCTATTGATTTCAAGTGTTGTTATCTCATAGGTTTATTGTAGTCTCGTGATTTATTTGTTTTCAGTTCCTTTTTAGTGGCTTTGGGAATTGATGGTGGACTAGGGTCATGTCTTCAGTTGGGCCAGAGCCGAGGGGTAGTAGCGGTAAAAGGGGGTTGAGTTTTCTTAAGTTGAGAGTAGGAATGTGGAACATAGGGTTACTTACAGGGAAATCCATAGAGCTAATGAAGAGTCTTAAGAGGAGAAATATTAATATAGTTTCTATTCAGAGACCAAATGGGTAGGTATCAAAGCTCAGGATGTGGACGGGTTTAACTTGTACTCAAGAGGCTCTACGAATAGAAATGGAGTAGTTATTCTAGTAGACGAAGACCTTACGAAGTATGTGGTGGAGGTTAGGAGGTTCAGTGATATAACAACAACAACAACATATACCCAGTGGAATCCCATAAGTGGAGTCTGGGAAGGTAGAATGTATGCAGACCTTACCACTATCTCATAGAGATAGAGAGGCTGTTTCAGGAGTTCAGGGATAGGTTGATGACAATTAAACTAGTTATCCGTCTTATGAACGTTATTAGTGCTTATGTGCCTCAAGGGGGTTTGGATGAAGAAGTCAAAAAGCTCTTTCGGGAGGATTTGGATGAGATAGTGAGACGTATACAAATCACCAAAAAGATTTTCATTGGTGGAGATTTTAATGATCATATCGATACAACTTCGAGTGATTTTGATGATGTTCATGGAGGTTTAGGTTTGGCGAGAGGAATGAACGTGGGGCATCACTCTTGGATTTTGCTAAAGCCTTTGCATTGGTTATTGCAAACTTGTGTTTTTCAAAGAGGGAAAATCACTTGGTTACCTTTCGTAGCACAATAGCTAAGAGTCAGATAGATTACTTACTTCTTCGGAAGGGTGATAGAGGCCCTTTGTAAAGATTGTGAGGTCGTTCTGAGTGAAAATATTACTACCCAACATACGCTTTTGGTGATGGATTAGGAGATTAAAAGGGATTAGAGAAGATGACCCTTTATGATTGACTAAGGATTGGGGGGGGGGTGTTGGGGGGGCTCTTGCCCTTTAACGAGAGATAAGGGACAAGTTAATTGATTTAGGGTGCTTGGAGTAGTAGCAAGGATGTAAACAACATATGGAATATGACTTCTAGTTGCATTAGAAAAGCAGCTATCGAGGTTCTAGGGGTTTCAAAAGGGATCTTTGGTAGTCGTCAAAGAGATTGGTGGTGGAATAGAGAAGTTCAACGCAAAGTGGAAGTTAAGACGATTGCACATACGAAGTGGTTGGCATGTGTGATGAGGATGAGAAACGGAGGCTTAACGATATCTATAAGACGACAAAGACAGAAGCGAAGTTGATGGTCGCTAGTGCTAAAACGGTGGCTTTTGAACGCTTATATGCCAAACAAGGAAAAAAGACAAGGATAAGAGTGTATAGGGTCGTGAATGAGAGAGCAAAAAGCTCGCGACTCGGATCAAATGAAATGCATCAAGGATGAGGGAGGTGAGGTGTTAGTGGACGAGACCTTCATTAAGCAGGTGGCAAGCATACTTCCACAAACTCTTAAATGAGAAAAGGGAAAGAGACATTGTGTGTGGCGATTTCACGCTCTCTAGTAGTGTCTGGGATTTTGGATATTGCAGATGTTTTAGGGTTGCGAAGGTTAGACGTGTTATTAGTAGGATGAGCAGGGGGAGAGCGATGGACCCAATGCAATTTCAGTGGAATTCTGAAAGAGTGCTGACGAGGTAGGTATGGAGTGGTTGACTAGGTTGTTTAATATCATTTTGAAGATAGCTGATGCTCAACAAATGGAGGTGGAATACAATGGTTCCCATGTGTAGGGGATATCCACAACTGTAACAATTACAGAGGTATCAAATTGCTAAGACACACTATGAAGGTCTGGGAGAGAGTAGTGGACATGAGAGTGAGGAGAGGAGTGTCCATTTCAGAGAATCAATTCGAATTCATGACAGGGTAATCGACTACTGAAACAATCCATCTTGTGTGAAGACTAGTGGAGAAATATAGAGAAAGAAAGAGAGGGACCTTCATATGGTGTTCATTAACCTTTAATAGGCATATGACAAAATGCCGAGGGATGTTTTTGGGAGGTTAAAGGTGTTCCGATGGTGTATATTAGGGTAATAAAGGATATGTATGATAGAACCAAGACGCGAGTTAGAATGGTGGAGGAGACTCGAAGCATTTTTCTATTGACATAGGACTACATCAAGGATCTACATTGAGCCCTTTTCTTTTTTCCTTGGTGATGGATGAGCTGACACGGCCTATTCACGAGGAGGTTCTATGGTATACGCTTTTTTCGGATAACATAGTACTGATTGATGAGACACAAAATCGATTTAATGATAAATTCGAGGTTTGGAGACGAACTCTGGAGTCAAAAGTGTTCAAATTGAGTAGGACCAAAATAGAATACTTGAAGTGCAAATCCAATGTTGCGATAGATGATGCGGTCATGGAAGTGAGTCTTGCCACTCAACCTATTCTCAAGAGAGAAAGCTCTAAATATCTTAGGTTACATATCCAAAGCAATATGGACATCGACGAGATGTCACACAACACATCTTGGGTTACGTATCCAAAGCAATGGGGACATCGACGAGATGTCACGCATAGCATTAGGACAACATGAATGGAATAGAGGCTACCTCTAAAATATTGTTTGATAAGAAAGTACCACCTAAACATAAAGGTAAGTTCTATAGAATGGTGGTTAGACCGTCTTGGTTATATGGAGTAGAGTGTTGGCCTCTCAAAAACTCACATGTGCAGAAGCTGCAAGTTGAGAAAATGAGGGTGTTGAGATAGATGTGTAGACATACTAGGAGTGACAAGATTAGGAATGAGATTATCCAGAAGAAAGTGGAAGTGGCCTATGAGACATATAAGATGAGAAAAGCGAACCGAGATGGTTTGGACATGTGCAAAGGAGGTGTGCGGACACCCCATTTAGAAGGTGCGAGAGATTGAATTTAAGGGGTTACATGAAGGGTAGGGGTAGACCAAAAAAATATTAGAGAGAAGTAATTAGACAAAATATGGAGCAGCTTCATATCACCAAGGATATGACCTTAGACAGAAAGGGATGGAGGTCGCATATTAGGATAGAAGGTTATAGGGGTAGACGTTGTCTTGCCTTGTGATGATTTTAGGTGTGTTATAGGATTAATTATCCTATTATAGTTGTGTTGTTATTGCTCTCAGTTATTTTGCTACTTTTATTGTTTTCTCTTGTAAAATTAACATTGTTCTGCTCTTTGGCCAGTATTCTACATCTATTGTTTTCTTCTTTCACTAAGGGAGATACATTTAAGCTGACGGTCTTTCGAAAATATCTCTATCTCCATGAGGTAGTGGTGAGGTTTGCATACACTCTACCCTCCCTAGACCCTACTTTGTGAGATTTCACTGGTATGTTTTTTTGTTGTTTATTTAAGGTGGCACACTATTTCAATAAATATAACGTTTTTTTAAACTTGGATTTAAATATAATATGTTTTAAACGAGGGATAAAAAAGATATTCAAGGTTTGTTAATTTTGATAGACAAATTTGAGCAAGTTCTTCAGCGATAAGGGCATATTTAGGACCAAATTTAAACGGACGACAAATTTGTTTCTTTTCCCATAGTTGAGCAAATCTGAGTCAGTCCACCAATGATAAGGCCATATTAAAGGATCGAATTCTAATGGAGGGCAAAATTGTTCTGTTTTCCATAGTTGAACACTTTTGGCCTTCTTCCCTTCATAAAACAAAAAGAACTTTTCCTTCATAGGGCCAATGATCAAATTGACAGAGGATATTACACACAATATAGAGAGGAAGTGGGTGAAGTGGAGAAATTCATACAAAACCAAAATAAAGAGAAAAGAAGAGAGTTAGCATATAAAAGGGTCAAGAGGGAGCTCTACCCACCAAATATAAAGAAAATTCTCTTCACAGGGAGGTGTGTATGGAGGTATTGAGAGATATACCCCCTAAACCAAAGCCAAAAAAGCTGCACTTTCCACAATAGGGAATAGCACTATAAGCGTAAAGTGAGAATTCCTCGACAACCAAATGAGAAATGTTTTCTCCTCTATCACTATAAGCGTAAAGTGAGAATTCACTCAACAACCAAATGAGAAACGTTTTCTTCTCTTTTCTTTATATAGAGGATGAAAAGTGGAGAGAGAAAAATACTCGCCCAACTAAACCAAAGAGAATTTTTACTTACATATTGCTGTATGTAAACCTGTATAGAGAATTTAAGGGGGAAAAAAAGAAGATAAATATACCCAGAAAACAAAACAAAAAACTTCATTTGCTTATAGAGGAGAGTGTCTTCTTTCCTTTACCCAGAAAAAGTATGTGGAAATATAGAGAAACAACCAACCATGCCAAACCCAAAATGCAACCAAGACAAACTCTTCAATTTTCTGAAGGATTAATTTGGGTTGCCCTGATGCAAACTCTTGGCCAGGTTAATTTAGGTTACCCCAAATTAACCCATCAATGAATATATTTCTCATTGGACATATTCAAGATAGAATTGTTACACTTTTGTAGGTTAAACATGACAACTTTGCTCCAGGCCTAGGTCAAGAACTACTTTCTACCTCCACTTTGGAGTAGCTTCTCCAAAAGAATAGAAATTCCTTTACCACGCAATACATGCACATTGCATATAATAAAAGTTGTTTGAATAATGCAATTCCATTTTATTCCCCACCCATGGACAATGGTTGCTATCATTTTCAGGAATCAATGTTGACAATTAATGTCTCTTAACGTGAACTAAGAAGAAGATAAATGCTTAGCTATTTTCAGGTAAACAAGGAAGATTTTGCTGGAAAAGAACGTTTTATCAAGCAATGTTTACACTATAAACATTTTTTTAGTTATATATTATGCATAATTGTGAGAAATATCAGAGAAGCATATTATTGAAATGTGTCTCTCTATTATTAAATAGAGAACTAATTTACAGACACTACAATACAATTCTTTTCCTAGTAGGATACTATTTACTATTTCTGTTGTTATTCCTATTCCTATTCTAACACTCCCCATGACGCAGGTGCATACAAATCATAAGCACCTCGCTTGTTACAAATTTAATTAATACGAGGACCAATGAGAGACTTGGTGAAGATATATGCAAGCTGATTACTTGATTTCACAAATTTTGTAACAATATCTCCTGAAAGTATCTTTTCTCTAATAAAGTGACAATCAATCTCAATGTGCTTAGCCCTTTCATGGAACATTAGATTTGATGTGATATGAAGGGTCACTCGATTATCACATACAAGTTCTACCTCATCAATTTTGCCAAATTTTAGCTCTCTAAGCAACAATTTACTCCAAACTAGCTTACAAGTTGTTGTAGTCATTCTCAATATTCTAGTTTTGCACTAGATCGAGCAACCACACATTGTTTCTTACTCTTCCGCAACACCAAATCACCTCCGACTAAAACATAATATTCGGATGTAGAACGTCCATCAGAAGGAGATTCTGTCCAATCTGCATTGGTATATCCCGTGATATGCTCATGGCCTTGATCCTCAAAGAGTAGTCTTTTCCAGGAGCTGACTTTATAAATTGCAAAATACAAACAACTACATCCCAATGACTCACAATGCAAAAGTCATAAACTGACTTACATGACTCACAGGGAAAGAGATGTTAGATCTAGTCACTATGACATAATTTGACTTTCCCACTAGCCGTCTATACCTTTCAGGATTACTAAGTAGCTCCCCTAGTCCTAAAAGAAGTTTAACATTCGGATCCATAAGAGTATCAATGGGTCCACATCCCATCATTCCTGTCTCCTCAAGAACGTCTAAGGCATACTTGCATTAAGAAATAATACTAACTGATCCAGACTGAGCAACCTCAATGCCTAGAAAAAACTTCAGTCTACCAAGGTCTTTAGCCTGGAAATGCTTAAAGAGTGTTGCTTCAAATTAGTGATACCAATGATAACAATATCATCAGCATAAACCAAATATACATACAAATTTGGTACAAAATGCCGATAAAATACAGAGTGATCAACTCCACTACGAGTCATGCCGAACTCCTTAATTACTGTGCTAAACTTTCCAAACCAGACTTGAGGAGACTGTTTCAGATCATAGAATGACTTACACAATCGACATACGAGGCTATTAGACTCCCCCAAAGCAATAAAACTAGGTGATAGCTCCATATAGACTTCTTCCGCAAGATCACCATGTAGAAAGCATTCTTAGTGTTCAACTGATGAAGAGGCCAATGACAAACGGCAGCCACAGATAGGAAAAGCCGAACAGATGCTATTTTATCCATAGGAGCGAAAGTATCACTATAGTCGAGCCCAAATATTTGAATGTATCCTTTGGTAACAAGGCAAGTATTAAGTCAATCAACCTGACCATCTAGATCAATTTTTCTGCATAACCCAAACGACAACCAACCATAGATTTACTTGCAAGAAGGGGTCAAGCTCCCAAGTACCACTTGTATGTAAAGCAAACATCTCATCAATCATAGCCTGCCTCCGTCCAGAGTGAAAACGTTTCACCTATAGTCTTAAAAATGGAAATAGAGAACAAAGATGATACAAAAGCATAATAGGGCAAGAGAAACGATAATAACTTTAGAAAGTATAATGTGGGTTAGCATTACAAGTGGATCATATACCCTTTTTGAAGTGCAATCGATTGGTAGAGAAGGCAAGTCAGCAGTAGGAGCACGGTCTGGCACATGACATGAATCATCTAGAACTAGTGTTGAACGTGGACGAGATAATAAGTCAAGAGAGGTGGCACTAAAGTTGGAGATATAGAAGTAACTGTAGATTCCTCAAAAGTCAATACAGGTAGGACATGAGGTAGAGGTAAGATCTCAAAGACAAGGATAATCAGATGATATATAGTAAGGTTGATATTCAAAGAATGTGGCATCAACAAACACAAGGTATCGATGAAGATCAGGTGAATCATAACAATACCCTTTTTGAACTCAAGAAGAACTAAGAAAGAGACATTTGAGAGCATGAGCCATGAGGGGCTAATCTAACTTTTCCCGAAGATAAGCATGAACAAACATGTGCTCCCAAAGACATGAGGAGGTATAGAGTAGAGAGGTGGCAAAGGAAACAGTATGGAATGTGTAACCTGGTTCTGAATAGAGATAAGGGCATTCTATTAATTAAAATAACAAGATGCAAGGACTGCATCGCTCCAAAAATGCAGCGGAACATGGGACTCAATGAAAAGAGTACGAGCAGTCTCAATGAGATGCTTATCCTTCCGTTTTGCTACACCATTCTGCTGAGGGATATAGAAACAAGATGTCTGGTGAATAATTCCTTGGTGAGTCAAAACTCCAGAAATTGGGAGGATAACTATTCTAAAGCATTATCACTATGATGCATACGAATAGAAACACCAAGTTGATTTTGTATTTTAGCAAAGAAACTTTTAAATACTGAAAATAATTCAGAATGGTCTTTCATGAAGAAAACCCAAGTACATCTTGAATAATCATCAATGAAACTAACAAAATAACGAATTCCTAAGGCTGAACTAACTCTACTAGGACCGCAAATATCATAATAAACTGAAGAAGAAATAGACTATGAATGACCCCCAGTACGGCGTGAAAATGTTGTGTTGCCTAAGTTGACATGATTCATAATCTAATGAGGATAAACTAGGCAAACTAGGCACATCTTCTGCAGTTTGGATAGACTCAGATGTCCTAAACATTTGTGAATTAGGTGTGGAAGATCTGTAACAGAGCATGTTGTGAAGATATTAGAAGAGCTAAGATAGTAAAGGCCTTGTGATTCATGTCTTGTGCCAATCATATGTCACTACAGTCCTGCATGAGGAAAAAATCATCAAAAACATGAACGACACAATGTAAGGCTCGCGTTAAATGACTAACAGATGCCAAACTGAAAGGAGAATGATAGGAACTAAAATGAAACGAGATAAGAATGGAATTTTATTGGTTAAATAAAGTGCAAGAATCTTAAACACTGCATTAACCAATAATTATGTCCATATGGAGTGGACAAATCTCCGTATACAAAGATATAATAGTATTTTTTCCCCTCCGGAACCCCCCTACGTACACATATTTATACTAAATACTAAAACTCCTAACAAATAGAGAAAGAAGCAGTTAGGTTGTAGATAACTGATGTTGGAATAACTACTGCTTATAATTATAGATAACTACTGGCTATGCTTAAATATTTTATCCTATGTAAAACAAAGAAACTAAGACAGATTATCTCCACATGCTTGTTTAGATTTTCTTCTAGAGTAAGTCCGTAATGGAGCATTCGTATCAATGCATCCCCCTTGAAAGGTCGCCTTGTCCTCAAGGCAAAAAGAACGAAATTGATCTACAATGAGATCATAGTTCTCCCAACTAGCTTCTTCAAGCAGACAGTCAACCCATTGAACTAGCAATTCCAAAGAAGAAGCACCAACTCCTTTGACCCATCGATGTGCAAGAATCTTGGCAGGAAATATGGCAAGTTCCCAATCTTTAGTAAAAAGGAGAGGGGCTGGTGGTATAGCAGCTTGTTGACCATGGGCTGGACGTAGCAAAGATACATGAAAAATAAGGTGGACTTTGGAGGAAGCACGTACAGGTCCAACACATCGTACAATTTTATAAGGCCCAAAAAATCGAGGTGACAATTTTTTACACTTCCGATGAGCCAAAGAACGCTGATGGTAAGGCTGAACTCGTAGAAAAACATAGTCTCCAACTTGAAAGGTAACTTCTCGACGATGAAAATCAGCTTGTTGTTTCATTCGAGTTTGAGCCTTTAAAAGGTTATCCTTAAGAATTTTGAGCCTGGCATCCCGATTCAAAAGTTGTTCTTCAAGTTCAGCAATGCGTGTTTCTCCCTGAACATAAGGAGAAATGGTCGGCGGGTCTCTACCATAAACAACCTTGAATGGGGTAGTCTCCGTGGATGAGTGAAAGCCCGTGTTAAAAGAAAATTCTGCCCATGGTAAATACAGACTCCAAGTACGAAGCTGATCCATAGCAAAGCATCGTAAATATGATTCCAAGCATCTGTTAACCACCTCTGTCTGCCCATCAGATTGTGGATGGTAAGATGTACCCATCCTTAGCCTTGTTTGGCTAAGTCGAAAAAGCTCTCGCCAGAATGCACTGAGGAAGATAACATCCCAATCAGATAGGATTGACCGAGGAATGGCATGAAGACGCACAATTTCTCTGCAAAAAACATTAGCAACAATCTTGGCAGTATATGGGTGAGACAATGGGATGAAATGAGAATACTTGTTGAGACAATCTACAACAACTAAACTTGTATCAAACTACCAGATTTGGGAAGTCCTACTCAATGTCAAGTGAGACATCTTCCCATATTCTATGAGGTATAGTATAGGCAAGGGTCGTAGAAGTCCAGCCAGTGCTAGAGCTTGGTACTTGGCTTGTTGACAAACCAAACAATTCTGAACAAAAATATTAACATCATGCTTCATCTTGGCCAGAAAAAGTTGGAGGAAAGACGCTTCAATATTTTCAAATATCCCCCATGCCCGGCAGAAGGTGTGTCATGAGATTCTGTGAGATGCTTTTGTCGAAGAGAAGGTTGATTTGACTTAAATGAGAGTTGGAAACATGATTTATGAATTGTGTGTGTTATCTTTCACACTAAGAATACATTGATATATATATATATATATATATATATATATATATATATATATATTACATATGGGCCTGGGCCTATTACATATGGGCCTGGGCCTTCTACATAAAA
>JAOTQR010000001.1:10485093-10521107 GCA_025774065.1 Solanum ossicruentum | reverse complement strand
TATAATATCAGGAAGGAAGAAACAGGAAGAGAGCCGAAACAATATGAGAGTTTTGAGTCTCTGTAGACGAACAGGAAGGGAGCCGAAATAACAATCTGAAAAAAAATTGGAAAGATGACGTCTTCAGGACCTGAGAACGCCGGGAATAGCTTCAGGAGATATTTCTGAGCCGGATGGGACCAATCGCGAGATGTAAGGAGGTCGGGAGGGCGGTGGATGGAACACACGCGCTGACGAGGCTCCGAGAGGAAAAGACGCGCGTGAGGGCGCTTGGAGGAGTATCCGGCGATGGAGTTTGAAGAGTTGGCCGGAAAGGGAATCCTGCACTCGGTGGTGGTGGAATTTTTTCGATCGGAGGTGTGAACAGTAACCTCGGATGAACAGTAACCTAGGATGAACAGTAACCTCGGTGTGAACAGTGACGTAGAGATGAACAGTAACCTAGGGTGAACAGTAACCTCAGTGTGAACAGTGACGTAGAGATGAACAGTAACCTTACGGCTCTGATACCATGTAGAGAAAAAATAAAGAACACAAATAATTTACGAGGTTCGGCAATTAGTGCCTACGTCCTCAGACTAAACTCTCTCTTCTTTTTTTTGTGTGTTGAGAGAGGAGTGTTATATTATGTCAATATATATATACAAAGACTTGGAACTCTATACAAGACATAATCCCTATAATTAAGGAAACATAATCCCTAATTTAAGGATTCTAACATAATCCCTAATTTAAGGATTCTAACACTCTCCATCAAGCCGATGCATATCTGTCATATACAACAAGCTGTTATAGAGGATCTTTCGGAAATGGCCTCTCTACCCCCACGAGGTAGTGGTAAGTCCCGCATATATTCTACCTTTCCCAAACCTAACTTATGGGATTCCATGGGGTATATTGTTGTTGTTGTTAGCAAGCTTGTTACCTAATGTAACTAGTACACCAAAAAAATTGAGGGCCTTGGCAAAAATATTTGCAAGTTCATTATTTGACTTCACAAATTTTGTACCATCTCCTGAGAGTATATTTTCTCTAGCAAATGACAATAAATTTCACTGTGCTTCATCCTCTAATGCAATTAGCAATTTGATGCAATATGAACGGTTGCTTGATTATCACACAACTTTCGTTGACTAATTTAACCAAGTGTTATAGCCATTGCTCGATATTTTGCTTCTACACCAATTGAGCAACCATATTTTGCACCCTGCTCTGCCAATACACCAACTTCATCCTACTAAATGACAAAATCTAAACATAGACCGTCTATCAAAAGGCTATCCTATCCCATCAGTGTTTGTACATCCAACGATCTATTCATAACCTTGATCCTCGAATAATAGTCATTTGCTTGAGGCTCGTTTTAGATATCATAAAATGCAAACAATTGTATCCCAATGACTATCATGGCGGGAATCTATAATCTGACTTACAAAACTCATAGGAAAAGAAATGTGACATCTAGTCAATGGGAGATAACCCAACATACCAATCAGCCGCCGAGAGGATCACTAAGAAGCTCCCCTGGTCCTAACAAGAGTGGAGCATTCAGATCTATAAAAGTACTAATAGGTCAAGGCACTATCATTCTTGTCTCCTCAAGAATGTTTCACCGGATACTTTCATTGTGAAATAACAATGGTTCACCCGCACAGAGCAACCTCAACACCAAGAAAATACTTTAATTTGCTAAAAATACTTAAGTCTAAAAGTGCTGAAAATATGCTCCTTCAAGTTATTAATATCATCCTCATCATTTGCAGTACATAAATACCAAAAGAATACATAGATTTAGAGGAAAATGTCGAACAAAACACAAAGTGATCCATTTATCTCTAACTCATGCCAAACTCATGAATTATTACGTTGAATTTATCAAACAAGGCTCAAGAAAACTGTTTCAGAATACTAAGTGACTGCACAATCGACATACCGGGCCACTAGATTCCCCCTAAGCAACAAAGCTAGGTGGTTCCTCTATATAAACTTCATCCACAAAGTCACTACAAAGAAAAACATTCTTAATGTGTAACTGATAAAGAAGTCCATGGAGACCAACAACCAGGGATAAAAAAGGCTGACATAAGCTACTCTACTCACAGAGGAGAATGTGTCACTATAATCTAGGCCAAATATTTGACTATACCCTTTGGCAACAAAATAGACCTAAAGTCAGATCAAAATTTGGCCAAATAGGCTACCTTTGACACCATAAACCCACCAACAATTAATGGTAGACCTTCCTAAAGAGGAACAAGCTCACGAGTACCACCCACATGTACGATATGCATCTTGTCAATCATAACTTGTCGCCAACTTGGATGAGAAAGTGTTTCACCTGTAGCAGGTATTGAAACGGCAGACAGATAAAACAAATGCATAATGGGATGATGATAGATGATAATAACTAAAGAATGTTAACAGGGTTTGGTGTAACAAGTAGACCATCTAACTTTTCAGAGTGCAATTGGTTAACTAAGAGGAGATAATTATGTCATAGCTCTAGGATACTATACAGGATTTGAACTATTCAAGCATGATACTAGATGCAAATGATGATGATAAGTTAGAAGTGGTGGCATTAAGGCCAAGCATGTCAGAGTAATAGTAGATGCCTCAAAAGTCTAGGTAGGTAAGACCTCCAAAAGAATAGCATGATCTAAAAAGATGTAAGGTAAGGTCAAATCTCCAAAAAATGTGACATAAGCTGATATAAGATACCAATGAACATCACGATACTGAGGATACTCTTTCTGGAGTCAAGAATAGCCAAGGAAGGCACATAGAGCATGATGACTTAATTTAAGTTTTGACCGAAACATGTGCTCCCAAAGACATGAGAAAAAGAGAATAAAGTTGACTGAGAAACAATATTGAATGTGGAATATGATTCTAAATGGAAGATGAGGGCATCTGATTGATTAAATAGCAAGATTTGATGATAACATCACCCAAGAAACGCAGGAAAAACATGGGATTGAATGAGAGAGCATGAGCAGTCCCAATGATGTGCCTATTCTTCCTGTGCTAACCCATTTTGTATGAGGCATATATGAACAAGATGTTTGGTGAATGATTCATTGAGAACTCATAAACAGTTGAAACTGGGTAATAAGTACTCTACAGCAGTATCGCTACAAAAAGAATGAACAAAAACACCAAATGGATTTTGTATTTCAATGCAAAAGTTATTTAATATGGAAATAACTCACAACGATAATTCATTAAGAAAATTCAAGTGTATTTTGGATAATTATCAATGAAACAAACAATTCTTGATGAGGAATTTGGACTCTCTATTTTGAGACAAGTAACAGTTCTATTCAATAAAAACTCAGCACCCAAGGAAAAAGTACTAAGTTGAAAACTTTACAAGCACAGAAAGGTTGCTTGAACCCCTACCCAGAACCCTATACAATTAACATCACTAATTCAATATACTAACTTTCCTACTTCCCCCTATATATTCTGTTTACACCAAAAAAGAACAAACTAAGACAATTAATCATACATTTCTTGAGAATTGCTAGTGCATTCAAAATGTCTACCATTCATTTCTTTCAACACTATCCACCAAATGCAAGCAAGAATGATCTTCCACCAGTCCTCTTCCCTACCTCTATTCCCAGCACTCCACAAACTGTTCAGCAGTGCCAAAGTAGACCTAGGATGTAATGACCCTCCAGGTCATTTCTGTGTTTCCGCGAATATCTTATCGGTTTGAGCATTTGCATAGCGACCTCGGCCCATTTTTGACTAACCGGTGCTAATAGTTCGGTTGTTGGGTAAATCATTTGGTAAATATGCAACTTCTCAAATTAAAAATGATAATTATAACTGTAAAACGAACTTTTCAAGTAAAATCCTAGTAAATGGCCTCGGAGCAAAATTCTGACAATTCCATCAGCTCCAGAACGGCCAAATTAGGCTAGGAGAATATTTAGGGTAGTTATCGAGTTTTGCAAAATTAGCCTCCGGAACAGATCAATAGTTGACTTTAGTCAACAACCTTGGGAAACATGCCCAAATGAGAATTTTGATAGCATGGTCAGCTCCAGAACGTCGAGTTTGGTCAGGAACGACCCTTCGTTTGGTACTGGGGACTTCCGAATGCAATCCTCCCCGTTCATTCCGTTAAAAGATGCATATAAAGAAGTGGGACCCACATCAGATCGTAAGTACCTCGGGTGGAAATTTCATCTGTGCCATTGGATCCGGAACGTCGAAATTTGTAGAATTACATAGTTAGCGAAAATCGAAGTCCGAATGGGTCGAAAACATCAAAAAAGGAAATTGAAAGATTGCTAGAAAGAGGGGCGACGTGGCACATTATGGCACTACCATGCGGCATCGAACGGCTCTGCCATGGGGGGGCAGTGTGGCTGCATCTCGTGATGCCATGTGGCATGCTGAGGTGGCAGACCACTTGTCTATATATGTGCCTTGTTCCAAGAAACATTATTATTATATATCCCAACTTCGCACCTCATTTTTGAGGTCATTTTTCATCCGATTTGGGTGATTCAAAAGGCTAACTTGTGTATTTTTTCGAGAGGAACATCATGGAAGTGTCAAAAATTGCTTTTAGCACGCCTGAGCATGAAGGCCAGGTCGAGAAGATTGTCATGGAAGTCGTTGTATTCAGACTCTAGCCTTGTCTATACATAGTGTTTACTTGTATTTGTATTATATAATTCTAGTTTTGTATATAATTTTATTTTGAGTCTATAGTAGCTCTGTACAGGCGACTTCTAGGTTCTGGGTTAGGCTATGTTTGGCTTATGTTGTATGTTGTTGGCTACCATTGTGCATAGTTATTGGACAGGTACCTTGGGCATTAGGTTGGCTTGCTTGTAGGCGGGATCTAACAGACGTCATCATGACCTGTAAAGTCGGATCATGACAAATTGATATCAGAGCCTCCGGTTCACTGGTCCCATATGTATAAAGCTACCATTTAGTAGTCCTGTGTATGGGTGCGGAGACACCCATGACTTATCTTCAAGAGGTTACGGAATGCATAGGAAACTCCTTGTTGATTCTGTTCGTGCAATACTGTCTGTTGGCTTCTTGAAATCTTTTCCTTCTTTCGCAGATATGCCGCACAAGAATCGATCTCCGCGTAGAGGCGAGGGTGTGCCACAAATTCTCGACAGGGACCAGCCCCCAAAGCCCGTTGAGCAGTGATAGGATGCCCTAGCTCTCCCACAGCCGGAGGCACCAATTCACTCACAGTAGGAGGTGCCAGTTCCCCCGCAGCCCCCAACTGCTTTTGTGATTATATTTGAGGCACCGACAGCTATCGGACAGTTGCTAGTTGCACTTGGGGGCATTCAATAGGGGCCAACATCGGCCCCAGTTCCTTCGATATAGCCTCTAGTGCAGGGCCCAATAGAGCATGCCATTCCAGAGGCTCCAGTTGCACAGCTAGAGAGAGCCACACCTTTTCAGGACCAGCGAGTGCTTGGGTATTTTCTAAGATCAACTCCACCAAGGTATTCAAGGGCGATTGGAGAGGATGCCCATGAGTTTCTGACAGTTTGCATGGAGAGGTTACAGACATTGGGTTGTTGAAGTCCAGAGGTGCAGAGTTTACAGCCTATCAGTTGGACGGGCCACCCAAACAGACTTTTAGAGATACTAGGCCAGCTGATGCACCGCCTGTGACTTGGGCTGAGTTTTCTAATGCATTCATGACCAGATTTGCTCCCAAGAGCCTTAGAGACAGGCTTCGTGACCAGTTCACTCGTCTGGAGCAGGGCGTCGTAATAGTGTCCCAGTATAAGGCAAGGTTTCAAGAACTCTCCAAGTACACCACAACAATTTTACGGACGAAGGAAGAGCGGATTCATTGCTTTGTATGTGGCCTGTGACCACAGCTAAGGATTGGCACACATTCTCTAGTGACTTCGGGCTAATCTTACTTAGATATTATTGATCACGCCCACTCTATCGAGCAGTTCAATCATGAGGCCCAAGGGGGCAGCAACAAACGTGCTTGGCGTGAGGGATGTTTCAATGGATCTTGATCCGAATTCAGGGAAAGAGTGACACGAGATAAACAAGGTCAATCTAGCCGTTCATATCAGGCATTCTTACAGGCTTCTGAGGGTGGCCATCGGGATCTAATACTGTAAGCCAGGGTGGTTCTTCCTATCCTCCCAGATGCAAAAAGAGAGAATGTTATTGTGATATAAGGATAGGCAGGGTCATCTTATTCAGCGGGCCAGAGTTCCAAGGCTTCCAAGTCAAATCAGCATGGCCGAGCGAGCGGAGATCAGGAGGGATAAAGCTCGCGTGGACTATTGTATTAACGTTTGTATTAACATTGAGATCAGGAGGGGTAAAGCTCCCTGTTTTTAGTTTCAATTAGCATATTTTCCCCGTTTCTTGGTATATTACAGTCAAAACACTTGTATTAATGTTGTAATTCATATTTTGACAGTTGAACTACGTCTAAGGATATAAGGAGGGGTAAAGCTCACGTGGACTAACTCAAAGCACAAGGATACGCCTTTCAGGTAGGCTAGACTTCTCTTTCTCCTAGATTGAGCTGAAATATGTGTTGTGTGTCCGGATATTGTTGGGAATTACTGAATTAAAGGCTATACATGCTGAGTTGAGACAGTGATCATTGTTTTGGACTTTGTAATAGCTATATCCATTGTAATAGCTGGTTTAGTACTGTTTGGGCTGTAAATGAATCTGTTAAAGGCAATAGTTCTAGAAGTAACTCTCTTAAAGGCTATAACCTGGGAAATGATTTTGTTAAAGGCTAAATGGAAACTTGTACCACTCCGGTTGATACGTATGACTATCGGGATACTTGTTTACCTGTTGGGGTTGTCTGGTACCAGTATATTTTGGGACACTGGCTGTTTGTTGTACTCCTGACTACACGTTAAGATTTTATTGTTGTGCTTCTATTGATATACTGTGTTCCTGATTACCTAGTGACTGAACTATGCCTCTATTTGTGAGATGCATGCCATACCTTGGAAATTACTTGGATTGTCTACTGTTGTTTTAGATACTTGTTATACTTCTTACTATCGGCTTCCTGTTGGGCCTTAACGTATGCTTAGGCTAATGATGCCCTAGACATGCATTGTTCAGAGCAGGTATTGTTACATACACATGTGGTGTGACTTGAGAGGCGTAGATCCTTGTAGACTGGCTTAGCAGACTTGAGTCTGACAGTCTGAGTTAGAGCTCAGTTGATTGTTCCTAGGTTCGAGGCCAATTGATTGTTCCTAAGTTAGAGGCTCAGTTGATTTTCCCTTGGTTCGAGGCCCAGTTGATTGTCAGACCACTTGGCCCTGGCTGACTTCCCTGGCCGAAAGCCAAGTCAAGAAGATGTCTAGTAGAGGCTAGCATAGTTAGGGGTTCGAGGCCCCATCTGATAGTTTGGGGATTCGAGGCCCCGTCTGACACTTAAATGTTAAGAGGCCCCGCACGATGTTGTGTTCTGCACTAGTTGAGATCTCGTACCATCTATTATTGATCCTTGTATCCATCCACCTAGACACACCATAATTGTGTGTGGGTGTACCTTCTGGGCTTATGGGGCCCAGTTGGCGTACAGGCATAGTTATTAGGGCCTTACACCCACGTACAGCACCATACCCCATGTGACAGTAGTGACATCATTCCGTTTTAGGTTTCTTCAGTTGGTACTATTGTGCATTGCTAGGTTCCGTTCAGTTGGGTTTTTCGTGGTTCTACAAACATACTTGTCACTTGAAACTGGTTCAGATAGCTAGTGCTGCAACATTTCACTGCATTTCTTCTTGCAATATTTACTGTATTTCACTCAGTCAATCAATGAGGCCTACCGAGTACCTTCCATCGATACTCACCCTTACTTTTATGCATTTGTTCGTGGTGCAGGTTCGAGCACGAGCCGCGCACGCTAATCCAAGGATATTGCATCCCTTCAGGAGACTTTTGGTGAGCACCGGGCAGCTTTTGGGATCTTCTATAGTCTCTTTCTGTCTATTTGGTCGTCTTTGTATTCTGACACTGGGCCTGTATATATATAGTTTTGGCTTGTATTTGTATTGTATCAATCTGGTTTTGTATATACTTTTATTTCGAGTCTATAATAGCTCTATACAGGTGGCTTCCAAGTTCTGGGTTAGGTTATCCTTGACTTATGTTGTATGTTGTTAGCTACCATTGTGCATAGTTATTGGACAAGTACCTGGGCATTGGTTTAGCTTGCCTGTAAGGCGGGAATCTAACAAGCATCATCATGACCTAAAGAGTCAAGTCGTGACGTAGGTATTACCGAAGTTATTCCCAAAATACAAAAGAATATGTGCCACAAATTTATAGCTGCCTGGTAGTGTAGGAATAAGTGTTCATTGTTTTTACCCTCCTGTTCACACAAAATATATCTTGAACAAATTTGAAGACCTCCTCTCATAGCTTATCTTGAGTTAGGCAAGGTTTCCTTAACACCAATCAGAAAAAGAATGACACTCTCGTTGGGATATTTACTTTCCACACTCGTTTCCAAGGCCAATTCTCCGTACAGGACCACTTTGATTCAATTCCCAATATACTGACTTAACTAAGAAGGCCCCTCTTCTGTTTAGTTTCCAATTGAGTCTGTCTATAAAATCACTGCATCCACCAGAAGTTCCCAATATCTGAAAGCAGTGGACGAAACTCTCCAACTCCCAGTCATTAAGTGGAATTTGGACTCTATCTACGGCCTTGAGCAATCTTCACTTTATAAGTTGACTTTTCAGGAAGTTAGGCCTAGGTTTATTTTCTTTACATGGTATTAAAGCCAAACTCATCTAATGCCTTGATTTTCATAATGGTGGACACTGGGCACATATTACATTGTCCATGCTCTCGTTGCAAGCCTGAGCATGAAAGGGGGTGTCAGTATTCACACATTAATTGTGGATGAGGGATTTGCGCTCTTTATATGGTTGTGAACAATGCTCACCTCATGAGCTAACTTTTGTGGTTGAGTTCGACCTAAGGTCCATTTTCTTCACTATACTAAAACATGATACTTTATGTGCAGAGCTTTTCAGCCTTGTCAATAAAGTTCAATCTATTAATTATTAACCATATCAGTTCACCTCTCATGCATTCTAAGTGACTAAGAATCCACATTTGATTTTTCAATAGAAAGGTGAACGGGTTTTGAACATTATGAATTTTGAGATAGAATCAATTAAAAGGGAAAGATGAATCGAGTCGAATCAATAGAGAAAAAGGTTTTGGATTTCTTTAAATTTGAGGAAAAATTAAGGAAAACCAGAGTTAGGGTGCAAGAACAATGAAGAAGCAACACAGCAAT
Organism: Solanum ossicruentum; assembly: GCA_025774065.1. Classification (NCBI taxonomy): domain Eukaryota; kingdom Viridiplantae; phylum Streptophyta; class Magnoliopsida; order Solanales; family Solanaceae; genus Solanum; species Solanum ossicruentum. The sequence continues at coordinate 10,511,785 of JAOTQR010000001.1, read as the reverse complement.
CCGGGAGAGTTTTTATCAACATTCAAATATTTCAGCCAACACAACACAAACAAATGAGTTTGGTTCCCATTTCGTTGCTGCTGCTATTGGGAAAAAAACATGTTATGTTCCTTCACTACTTTTTGAGTATGCATATCAATTGTTGAAGGTCTTTCCTGAAACATGGCAGATTATAAGCTCTACCTTTCAGCCACTACATATCAGCAAAAACATCCTAAAAACTAACCTAATTGATCCCAATTCTTACACATGATACCTGATCAAAAACCAAGCAAATTTAGCTGGGCATTCAAACAAAAACTATCATACCAAACCTTCACCTTCATTCCTTTTGAAACTTTCACCAAGTAATGTTCCTTTTAATTTGTTGCAGTTAGATCAATATTTCAGCAATATTTTACTTTGACAGTCAACGAATAAAGTCCCTTATTACTAATGCAAAACCTTCACGCATATGCCAACGTCAATCTTCGTATAAAGCGCCATTTTCTTTTTTTGCCTTCAATCCCCCATCAAACTAAGATTGAACTATTGTGCAAAGTCAACTCACTAGCTCCTTAGTATACCAATTACATTTCTCAAATTTTATTTCATATACATAAACCTCATTTATAATGAAACGACTAGAAGTGAGGAAAATAACTCAAAGGTCCATTCCAACCAACTTTAACTAAATTCTACATATACGTATCATCATTTCAACATCAGTTAAAACAACTCTGTTATTCCCAATAGCTTAACCTAATAAAACTGAACTACGTTGCATTTAAGTGTATCAAAAAAGCTATCCAACCTTTACAGGGTGCAACATTTAAGTGTGCTTGCCCAAGAACAGTTACGAGTTGAGGATTGAAGTGCCTTGGGGGAATCCAATATTGAAATAGGTGGGGAAAGTTAAGGTCCATACACAGTGCAACCAGAAATTCAACCCTTGAGGTGTCTTTTGAGTTCAAATCAGAAGGGACATACCTGTGAGGCACAAAGTTTGAGCCAGAGCAAAGAACACCTTGACAGTTAGGCTTGGACCACTACAAGTAATATGAGTACGTAAAGGGAACAAATGTTAATAGCCACAAACCGCAAGAGATTGAACTCAAAGGTGGGTTTTTTGTGAAGCTTACCTTAAGCAAATTCCACATTGGAATAGGAGGGAAAAGTTGGGGACCATAGAGGAGTGAGTTCAGGATTCAACTGTGAAGGTGCCTTTTGGGTTAAAGACCAGGGAGACGACGCCCAAAAGCTGATAATACCTTACCAGTTGGACCTGGGCTATCACAGTCTCTTTACTAACTCACAAACTAAATGATCCCCCACACGGATAAAATAGCAACTGAGCCCAGGATTACCCATTCCATCCGAAACACAAAATTGTGTATATCAACTTCACTGTTCTCTCTTCTTTTTTTTTTTTGTGAAGGCAACATTTGTGTATATTGCCAAGTTAGTACATGGATTGCATTGAAACCATAATTACAACAAAATCAAGAGACTAAAAACTGACTCACAATCCTAAGAAGATCCTAAGAAGTCTATAGTTGAGTCAGTATCCTCTAAGTATATTTGTTTGCACCAAAAACAAAAAAATCTAATGCAATTTAGTTTTTGACCATCTGCAGATCACAGTTTTTGTTCTCCAAACATCTTGAGTTCCTTTTCTTCCATATTGTCCACCAGATGCAACCTGGAACAGTTCTCCATCTGTCTCTGTCTGCAGCTCCTACTTCTGCTTCTTCCCAACTATATAACAAGTGAGTTATTTTGTCAGGCATGACCCAGCTAATGCCCATAAGGCTAACAAAAATCCTCCACAGGTGTGTAGTTATCCTACATTGTAGGAATAGATGACCAACAGTCTCAACCTCTTCACCACATAGGTAACATCTGGAAGATAAAAAGAATACCCTCTTCTTGTAGTTCTCGTGTCAAACCAGCCTCTCTTGCCAATAACCAAGTAAAACAGGCGACTTTGAAAGGGATGTTAGTCTTCCATATACACTTCCATGGCCAATGATGTGTCTGTTGGTTTCCTTGATTCAAAAACTTGTAAGAAGAGTTAACCTTGAATATGCCCTTGCTATCTAATTTCCACCAAAGTCTATCTGCTTCTTCACTGGTACCTTTTAAACCTTTTAACTCCTCCAACATTCTGAAGAACTCAATGACAGACTCAATTTCCGTGTCATTGAAGTTCCTCCTACATTGAATGTCCCATCTTTGTTGTCTCCATATGCCAGCTACACTCACTTCTTGTTGAACTGCCATACCAGCTAATTCAGGGAACAGATCCTTTAAACTTTCTGATCTCAACCACTTATCCTCCCAAAAAGAGGTCTTGCAACCATTTCCTACTTTAACATAGTGCGGTTCTTTATAAAAGGCCAAAGTACTATAATTGATCTCCACACACTAACCCCATATGGAGTAATTACTTCCTTTGTCATCCACCTACACTCCTCGCCATATTTGATTATGATAACCTTACTCCAATACGCATGAGGCACTTGTGAATATCTCCAGAGCCATTTCAATCTGGGAGTTACTCTGTAACTCAAGGGTTTTAATGCCAAGCCCCCCTTGTTGTTTTTCCCCAAAGCACTTAGTTCCACTTAACTAGGTGACGTATTATTGAATCAGTATCCTTATTTCCTTTCCAAAGAATGTCCCTTCTGCCTTGTCCAACGTCCATGTGATACCATCTGGAATGGGGAAGATGGACATCATGTAGGTCGGAAAAGCATCCAACATTGAATTTATGAGGAGTAACTCTTCCTCTAATGATAAATATTGTGACTTGTATCTAGACAGCTTCTTTTCACCCTTTTCAATCACAGAGCTCCAAATCTTCATGGACATTGATTTGGCTCCCAAAGGCATTCCAAGAGAGGTGGTAGGTAAAACTCCAACTTCCCCACCCACAATCCTAGACAACTCCTCCATATTTGTAACCTCGTTGATAGGGAATAACAAACTCTTCCTCCAATTTATGTGCAAACCCAAGACTCCTTCAAATAACACCAGGATTGATCTCAAGATCAACAAGTGGTCTTCATCAGCATCACAAAAGATTAAAGTATCATCTGCGTACTGGAGATGTGTGATTTCCAGTTTGGGGACAGAATTTGAGGTTGTTGCCACCTCAAAACCTCTTATCCAGTTAGTGCTTCTTGCTACGTAGATCACATTTTCACACCCTCCATGACTATGATAAACAAGAAAGGAGACAAGACATTCCTTGCCTCAGACCTCTTTAAGTTGGGAAAAACCTTTCTGGTGATCCATTAATCAGAATAGAGAATCTAACAGTTGAAATGCAAAATTTCACCCATTTGATCCATTTCCTTCCAAATCCCATACATGAAAGTATATTCAGAAGGTATTCCCAGTTTACATGATCATATGCCTTCTCGATATCCAATTTAAATAATATTCCTGCCTTCCCCTGAGATATTCTAGAATCCACCACTTCATTAGCTATCATGATTGCATCCATAATTTGCCTGTTTTTTATGAAAGCCAATCTGTTGACTATCAACCAACGTGTCCATCACTTTCTTCAACTTTCTGTAAGTGCCTTTGATAGCAACTTGTAGACACTACATATGAGGCTAATAGGTCTGAAGTCTCTCAGTTCCTTTGCTCCTGTGTTATTTGGAATTAGTGCAATGTAGGTGGCATTAAAACTTTCTCAAAAACACCACTTGCATAAAATTTCTGAAAGTACCCATGATGTCCTCTTTGAGAACACCCAACATTTAATATAGAACCCCATTGTGAAACCATCCGGACATGGTGCTTTGTCCATAGCACATATCTTCAAACAAGAAAGTACCTCTTGTTCAACAAGAAAGCTTCTTGTAAAGTACCTCAGTGTTCATTTTGTAGTACGTGAAAAGATGATTGGCAGTTTCTTCGTGCTCTTCACAAATAAAAGGGCTCATTTCACATGGTTTTCTTAAACTAGTTATAACATGATAGAGTATGATGACGTCCATTTCACAATGGTTTTAATTATTTTATGACATGAGACAACACTCTCCTATTTATCAAGGTTCCTCACAATAGCTGGACAGGTGAGGTTTATGCTTGAGAAATTGCAGTTCTTAACAGGTTTTTTTTTCAAAAAAAAAAAAAAAAAAAAAAACAAAACCTTGATGAATTGCATTTTAGGTTAGAGCCATCAAATCACAAACCCATTCCTGTTAGCAGTCCAACACTACTTAAGAAGTATTGTTCTCCTCTGAAATGAGTTTTTCAAGCTGATGTTCTGTTAATAGCAATTAGATACAGTAAGATTCGAAACAAGTGATAATTACAGTTATAATATGATTCCAGTTTATCAGAACTACCAAATAAATTTCCCTCCAGAAAAGAGAAACCTCCCAAAAAAGCAAATATAAAACCAAAAGTTGCATGCCTCCATATGTATAAGGTCAATCAGTATAAGATAACACAATAAGGATTAGTAAAATAACCTCAAGCTTCAATCAGAATAATCTACGATTTGCAGCTTTCAGGACATAATAAATTACATAATCAATAAGCAAACAACATACTAAAGCTCAACACATAAGGAAATCAATAATCTCTTACTAACCATGGTTTGGTCAGTTTCTTCATTCCATATACCTCGAAATATAAATGAAAGCAGCCGCTGCTTTATACCGCTCAGGAAAGAAGTTTCTGATTCAGGCAAACTATGATGAAAACCATTTCCTACATGATTTACAAGCACCTGATGCAATAGGCTACTGTAAGATATTATTGTGCACGCACCCCTTATCAATTTTAGATAAGAGAGAAATAAAATTTCCGTCCTTGCTAACTTACCCAACCCAAATTAAAACAAAATATCAAGAGAGACATGGGCAAAATCAAATATGCATTCTTCAGAAATTCTTTCCACATGGTGAGTAATAAATGGATTTTAGGCTGCCTAACAAGGAACACTCAAAAGCAATAAAGAACCACAAACAAGATCTTTTAGACCGCTTTGATATAATGACAAGACAGATATCTTTTCATTTATAAGGAATGACAGGGCAGATATATTGGTGTCACTGTGGAGAGGCCATAGAAGTCCAATTTCTTTTTTGGCTTTGGGGTATGATGGAATAAATCAAAATGGCTCTTTAAACTGTCTGCGCTTCTTTCAATTGTGAAGTAGTAGTTAGTCAATGCAACTTTCGACGCTCATCATGGGTCATCCGGAAACAGTCAATCTATGTTTTAAACATAGGGGTCAGACTGCGTACATCCGACCCCCCCTTACCCCGCAATGGGCGGGAGCCTTTGAGGCAATGGGGTAATGTTTTTGTGTACCAAAGCTGTGAATATTTAAACAAAAAAGAGGGTAAGAAAACACAATCGCCTTTTGGTTAGTCCTTCAGTGAACTATAATGCAGTGGACTTCCTTCCATTTCTCTTCTACTGGCTAATTTGCAAGTGTTCCACTACTTTATATTAGGAAAATGACATGACAAAGTACTTTTCTCTATTTCACAGCAATTTCACACTGAATAAATCCTGGTACTTTTAATCCAAAGAAATGATGTTCTGAAAGCAAATATGAAAACATTCATGCTTTAGTACATATGTATTTCCTTTTGGGGGTTTTAGTGTAGATTAGAAAATGTTAATACAGTTGATAGGATGACACATTTTCTCAGATTACTAAAGTAATTGTTAAGGAACTAGACTTTATGTAATTTCTGCCTCAATCTTGTGCTTCATTTGTACAACCTTATCATTCTCAAAATAAAAAATTAAAAAAAAAGAAGAAGAAGAAGAATCGGATGAAATTGAACCCTAACTCCCGTAAAGAGCATGAACTAGTTACCTGGGAATTGGAATTAAGAAAAAGTTCATCATCTTCACGGCAGAATTCCCCAATTGCTCGTACATCAACAAGATCTCCAGAATCTCTGATCTGAAGGATGTGTATTCTTTGATAACGAAGAGACACTATAGCAAGTAAATCATCATACAAGAAAGCACCAATGCTATGTGCCAAATTAACATAATCATTGTGAAAAACCCTCTCGTCAAGTATAGCCCCGTCCTCCAACCTAAGTTAATAAACACCAAACCACAACAAAAACTACGATAACTTCAGAGACCAAAAAATCATGTTAAGTGCTCATGAAATTGAAACTTGAGACTGATTACACACCTCAAAAGGTGGAAAGTTATTTTTTCAACTGAAGGGACTCCCTGAATTGCCCCTCCAGTAGGAGGTGCATCATGAATTTGTGCAGTTGAAGTTGCAAAGAGTCCAAATTGATTGCTCTCCATATAGAGAAAGAAATCTTTGCATATAAGTTCCCCACTAGAAGCAAGAGTAACACTGTACAATTGCGTGAAGAAGCTCTCGAACTTTCTAGCTTTCAAAGGAAGATCCTGACTATCACAATCTTCTTGTTTACAAGAAAACGTCAACCATGTTGGTCTATAAACAACCAGATTTTGATGATTTCGACTGAAACTTACAAGATATAGACCATCATCTGTGAACTTGCGAAATGAATGGTCAGGACATTCAACGTCATATATGGTATGACTTGGTACAATGTTCTCATAAAATCTTCTGGCACGATGAACCTGCAAAGGGTGCAACAGCATTCTTAGTCAACCATTGTAAACATTTAAGATGCCAAATCAGACCAATTATACCATGGACAATCCAAAGAAAAAGACAGATGTGTTTGGTATGGAGAAAACTGCTTCTTTTAGAAAACGTTGTACCTTAGAAATTATCTTTTGAATCATGTTATTTGGCTATAAGAGTTGGAGACATAGTATCGATGCAACACATTGGACAAAGTTTGATAACATTTTCGCCATATCTTTTTATCACAAAAGATTGACAACAATGCCTATGAGTTGATTAAAATACGTGATATGAAGTAATAGTTGGAACGTAAAGAAGGATGAATTTTGCCAATAAGCAATGACTGACGCAAGATTTGGAAGTCGTGTGAAAAAAGAAAAGCAAACTGTTGTTGCAGCTGAGGCAGAGAGAAAAAAATCATACTAACGACGGAAGATTATTGCCTCTTTTCCTATTAAGAAGAAAAAGAACCTGACTTTGTCAGTTTGATATTCACACTAAGAGAGAGTTCAGTGGATGCCACATGCTGAGCAAAAGAAAGGGGGGAAAAGTAAAAGGAACAAAGGAAAGGGAAAAAAAAGAATCAGCATGAATAAGAAGGAAAAGAACAAAGGAAACATGGTAGCCCGATTTGGTGAGAGGTTATAGATAATTAATTTTAAAAAATAAAAAAAAAGGAGGATCACAATTAGGCTTTGTAGGCAGTTCCAAAAGTTTTAAAATTAGTGGTTGGATGGTTGAAATGAAATCAAAATCAGATGGTTGGTGGGGAAGTGCTACTGGAGGTACGGGATACAAGGATGCTACCAAAGTGAAAAGTAAGTTTAATAGAACAGTTATTAGACCATAAATGTTATATGAGGTGGACGTTGAGCAGCTAAGGGTTCAACACATCCATAAGATTCCTTAGTGCAACTGCACTATTCCTACCATGGGAATATCTCTCTTTCTTTTTTTCTTTCATATCTACAATTTAGGATATAAAAGCAAACGGTCTCATATACGAAGAAAGAGATTGTTGGCATTAGCCGACTAATCTATTCATTGGCAGAGATGTGGATGCTAGGATGGACATGCGGTCATACAAGATCAAACAAAATAAAAATGGACCACGTTCGCAAGGAGGTGCAATAGTACACATTAAAGATAAAATGAAATTTTACAAAAGGCCAACTTGGCTATGGATTTTGAAGAACTAGCTGGATTGGAGGAGATTGCGTGGAGACAAAGATCTAGGATACAATGGTTGAAGCAGGGAGACAAAAACACCAAATTTTTCATAGAATTGCAACTTCCCATAAGAGATGCAATTTTATGGATAAGTTAGAGGTTGATGGGAACATTGTTAGGGACCTAACTTTAATCAAAGAAGTTGTCCAGTTACATTCCAATCAGAGTTTTGAGAAGAGCTTTGATGCAACTTGTATTGCATTAATACCAAAAAAAATAGGAGCCTCAAATCTCAAAGGCTTCAAACCAATTAGTTTGGATGGAGTGTACAAGATAATGGCCAAGCTACTTGCAGAAAGACTAAAGAAGTTTGTGGATAAATTGCTCAACAAGAATCAGATGACTTTTATAAAAGGAAGACAGATAATGAATGTTGCGTTGATAGCAAGTGAGTGCATAGACTCGAGGATCAAAGATGGAAATGCAGGCATACTTTGTAAACTGGACATACAGAAAGCCTATGATCATGTTAATTGGTCTTTATTACTAATCACCATGTTGGAGGCAAATGGTTGAAGTGGATAGAAGTATATATATAAAGACAGTTAGGTTTTCTGTCCTTGTTGATGGAGAGCTAGTGGGATTTTTTAAAGCTGAAAGAGGATTGAGAAAAGGGGGATCCTCTCTCCCTCGTTTTATTTATATTAGCAGTGGAATGTTTTGACAGCTTGATGAGGATAGCCACACAAAATAGATGGTTAAGGGGCTTCCAAATAGGGGACAGAAATAGGGGCAGCAAAGAAATTAGTCACCTGTTATATGCAGATAATACCGTAATTTTCTGTGACCCTGAGATTGAACAATTGAGATACATCAGACTGATTCTAGTTCTGTTTGACGCTGTAGCAGGCCTAAGGGTCAACTGGGCAAAAAGCAGCATGATCCCCATCAAAGAAATTCCTCATACTCAGATTTTGGCAAGTATATTAGGGTGTAGGGTAGAGGAACTGCGTACCACTTATTTGGGAATGCCACTAGGTAGCAGAGAGAGCTTTGAAAATTTGGGATGGAATAATTGAAAAGGCAGAAAAGAAGTTAGCAAGATGGAAACCTCAATACCTATCCTTGGGAGGTAGAGTCATACTGATAAATTCAGTACTAGATTCAATTCCCACACATGTAATGTCTCTATTTCCTATTCCATCTAAGGTGGTTAAAAAATTGGATAAACTTAGAAGAAACTTCCTTTGGAAAAAAGTCAAAGAAGCAAAGGGCTACTATCTAGTGAATTGGAATACACTGATGCTTAACAAATCAAGGGGAGGTCTAGGCATCAGAAACTAGACAGTACAAAATGAAGGTCTCCTAAGGAAATGGTTGTGGAGATATATCAGTGAGGAGAGGTCTCTCTGGAAGGAAGTGATAGTGGCAAAATATGGTGAGCTTAATCCATGGGTTTCAATGTCATATCGTTGGGGAATGTGGAGCTCCATCAGAGCTCTATGGGACTCGATGGAAGAAGAACTAACTCTAAAGGTGGGATTAAAGTCAAATTCTAGAAAGATGTTTGGATCAGTCTGTACAATTAGGCCTTAGGCCTAACTCACACCCCAAAAGCTAGCTCCAAGGAGGAGGATTGCCCAATATAAAGAGTCCACCCATCTCATTAACCACCAATGTGGGACTTTTCTCATTGTTAAACACCCCACCTCACGGCCAGTGCTTGGCATCTGGTGCGTGCAATTTTTAATTTCGGGAGCCCAACATTGGGTGAGATGGGTCATACTCTGATATCATATAAAATAAGGACTGAGGCCTAACTCACACCCCAAAACCTAGCTCAAAGAGAGGAGGATTGTCCAAGTCTTATAAAGAGTCCACCTATCTCATTAACCACCAATGTGGGACCTTTTTTCATTCTTCAACAAGTCAAAACTCTCTGGGTGAAGTATTTCCAGACTTATACTCTATATGTAGTAACCCTGCAGCCAAAATCAATGATTGCTAGATAGCACAAGGATGGGATCTATCCTTTAGGAGGTCTTTGAATGATTGGGAAGTGGACAGAGTAGCATCTGTTCCTGATAAAGTTACCTGGAATCACACCAAAGAGGGTGTTTACACAGTTAACAATCCCTACAGGTAAAGGATGCATGAACTGACAGGTGGCAGACAATATCACTGGGATAGCATATGCAAAGGATTGATATCTACCAAGTTAAATGCTTCACTTGGCTAGTCATTAGGAGAGCATGTCTAACTCAAGAAGTGGCACAGAAGAAAGGAATGCAAATAGTTTCCAGGTGCATTTTGTGTAACTTGACAGGAGAAATAAACAATTATCTAGCAAGTACACCTCTCAACAATGGGAACTCTTCCTAAACATTTCTGGCCAATAGTTTCCACGTGCTTTCTGTGTAACTTGACAGGAAAAACAAACAATCATCTATTCTTACATTGCAAGTACATCTCTCAACTATGGGAACTCTTCCTAAACATTTCTGGCCAAAGCTGGTCCATGCCAGAACATACTTCTAACCTTCTAAGTTGCTGGATTAGAGGAGGGGCAGCAAGACTCAGAAAAGATGGTGGAAACTGATTCCTTCATGTATTTGGTGGTCAGTTTGGAGAGAAAGAAATGGTAGATGTTTTGAAGATAAATCCAATTCATTCACAAAGTCAAATGGAATTGTTTAGTATCATTACTTTTTTGGTGTAAACATTTATACATAGATGATGTAGATCAAATCATAGAACTGATTGGAAGCTTGTAAGTTTTGTTTGGGTCATGGTAGTAACCCCTTTTGATGGTGGCCAGCATTAAGGTAATGCTGAGGAATACCACTTACCAATTGTCAAAAAAAAAAAAGGATAAAATGAGATAAGGTTGGTTGAGATGACTGGGACATTTGGTCACGTCTTGCTTCGACCTCACCAGTCTATCAGTGTGAAATCACGATGAGTTAATGTGTTAAACTTGGATGAGATAGATCTAGATTCATATGAAAAAAAATTCTCGAAAGACCCGCAATATCTGAGCCCACATAAATTTAGCAAAAGATAGGGCGTCATGGAGGAATAAAATCTATGTACGTGATTACAATTAGTTGGGGATATGCATTAGTCCGTGTGTAGAGAGAAATGGAATATTATGGAACCCAAGCAGATCATTTAAGGTAATAAAATACAGAACGCATTTGCGGTGAAAAAATCACCCACAACTGAAAAGGTTAACAAATATGCCGAAGCAAGTATGAGTCTCACAATTGCAACTTGGCAGTTGAATTAAGCGTGAAAATATTTCATAAGAAAAAAAATGACAACACCTCGAATGCATAGAGGGTTCAGCTGTTCAATCAACATAATTAAGTTCACAGTAAACAAAAATAAAACAAGCAGTGATGAAAATATGAAACAAGGGAAATCAAAAGGGGGTGAACAAGAAGAGAAGACGAGGCATACGCTGGTGCCAGGAGCAGGGGTGCACATCTGGCGCTCAAAAAGCCTGGCAGTAACATTGTTACTTTTGAACATCAGTGCGAATCGTTTCAGCTTATATTAATTGCTTTCCCCAACATTAGGATACAAAACCGAGAATATAGACCAGATTTTCAGTAGCAGTAAGACTGAATTAGATAATTGATGAAAAAGGAGCCTCAATTGGGATCGATGAAGTCGAAAAGGCACAAGCTAGGTTTAGTTGTTGGCACAGATTGGGCAGGGAACATTTGGAGTGGCAGAAATGGACGAAGCTACAGCGATAGCAACAAGCAAAGGTACACCCTTTGAATAGACGGAAGCTTGCTGCTAAGGTGTGTTGTTCTGTTCGGTAACACTCGGGAAAGGCCGAATGTCGAGTGTGAGTGGATAAATTCCACTGTCAAAATTAATATTCATGTACTTTCCAAAATGGGCAATTTTTGATGGGAGGACAAGAAATTTTATTTATTCATAACAGGGGAACAAATAGCTTCTTCATTAGAACGATCATATGTGGGTTAATATTTGGAGTTGCTTTACATCCCAAGATACACTCTAGATATGATCGGCACCCGCTCACACCATCGGTTGGGAGAATAAAATATCCATATGCATATCCAAATTATCTAAGCATTAAGATAATATATGTGCAACTCCAAAACTCATCAATACCTATTATAATGGAATAGCTATTATACTAATATCGCATATCAATTTTATGAAAAGAAACGGTCAGTTAACAAAATATCTCTAGCCCAAATCCCACAACAAACACATGAAGCATCTAATCAGAGTTACATGAGTTCAACTGTCGAGCGTACAAACCCCAAGAAAAAAAACATAAGCTATAATAGATAGAGTTGATATAGTAGCCTCCACGTACAATGCTAAGGCTCACGTCAGAAACAGAATCCATGGGATTGAACTCTTCAGCCACTAATCTCACCCTGTGCATCAGTATCTACATAGACATACAAGTAAGGAGTGAGCTATATATAAATATAACCCAGTAAGATCCTCAACAGTATTTTAATACCCCTAAAACAAGAGCTAGAAAAATACATCTACACAACAAGTACACAATAATATAGATATGAATATATTTCAACAATAAAGCTCAATAAATCTAGGCAATGCTCAAAATGGATATTACATATTTCAACTCAATCCACACTCATAGCTTATCATAAACGTCACTGAAGGAGATCAGTCCATCACCTCAACAAGTCAATGGTAGCATATAAAATGCCCCAAAGTGTACTACGACAGCATGTACAAAGCCCCTAACATATTACGACAATATGGGCATGTCCCTAACATATTACAACAATTATATATATGCCCCTACTAACCATATCATAGCATATATATATATATGTGTGTGTGTGTGTGTGTGTGTGTGTGTGTATCCATATCTAATAACACCTCTAACATGAGTGGAACAGGGGCCAAGACATCTCCCAAACTCACCCTCAAAAGATAAATATTCATAAGTAAATAAGTCTTAACAAAACATGAAAGTAAGTGGATGTTGTCCCCGAAATGGAGGACTCACCAATGGAAATCTTCAACATAACCATTTAACCACGTGGTGGAAGAGAATGAATAGGAGTTTCGATCCCTGCATGGTTAGATCATGTAGGTAAAAAAAATATGCATTAGTACTTGGAATGTACTAAGTATGGGGAGGTGCAATGCAACAAGGAAAATAGGCCATAATTAAGTCATATATATAATCATAATCAATAGATATAGGATCAATATGAGATGAATGATCAATGATTAGTCCAAATATGCATAAAGAATCATCAAGTCACATGACATATCATACATAGATGGGAAGGGACCATATCCGACATGTAAAACCAAGCGAACTACTACTTGGAATCCTAATATGCACTCCACAACGAACAAATAGTGGTCTACTTTGACAAGGTAAACCAAACACTCACCTTACATAAACCTCCCCATTTTGGAGAATGCTTCACAAACACCTTATAGGAACACCACTCTTTTCGGAGATCAAATAGCATGTACCTTACGAGAACTCCATTCTTTTTGGTGAATCATTCAACAAGAGCTATATAGATCCATTAGCTAATCACAAACCTATGGTGAAAACATAGTTAAGGGACAATGATTATCTACCAAAGTCCTCACAGTGCTAGGTCACAATCCCAAGGAATACTTGATTCATATTCATAGCTATAGTATACAAAGTCTTATCATATCGTAATATCATCATACAACAACTTATCAAAATCAAAGTCTCATAATATCAAAAATAGGGCCTCATATCATTCATAACTTTCAAATTATTCTCATAGCTTATAGCATGCATAATAGCCCTTCAAAATTCATAACATCCACAGCTCATATATCTTACCATAAGGCTTTCATCAACATAAAAAGCTTGACTTATAACTTGATAAAAACATGGTGAGTATATATACATATGCTTAAAATTATGCAAATCTTGAGTGTAAACAACACGGAAGAAGTAAAATAGAGTATTTTGAAAATGATTCAAAGTAATCCACCACAAACAAAGTAAAACTTGGTTAGGGAATCATTTAACCCTCATGTAAATCATATATTTCCCATGGCATCTCATAGCACAGTAATCTACAAAAGGTAAAATACCATAAACTTCATAATATCATCATATAAAAGAGTTTATACAACTACCATATGTAACCCATAACTTGAAAATAGTTGAAGAAGAGGGTTGGTTGAGCTTTGTGGAGAAAAGAACTCCACAAATCAAAACCTGCATACCTTGGTGTGATTGGAGATGGAAATCTTGTGGGAGAATGAAAATAAACCCGAAACCCTAGCTTGCACCTTCTACTTAAGTGTCCTGAGGAAGCTTGAGAGTATTTGGGAGAAGTTTTGGACTTTGGGTATTTCAAAATGGAGGAGAATGAAGTAGTTTAGGGTTGTATAGGGCAGAAAAGGGCTTATTGGGGGGCTTAAAACACGTAACATATGCTTAGAATATCAGAAAATGTCAAAATTGCCCTTTCTTAAAGTTGTTGGACCAGGCCACGAGACCCTGATTACGGGGCGTGGTCCTGTCTATGGGTTGTGAAAAGGGGACTTGTCCTGTTAACTTGTTGGACCTTGAAAAACCTCCTCTGAAACTCAAACCACGCCATGACTTATGTATCGTCGATTAATCTGTGAGTAGTGGAGCTAATTCGTACTTCAAACTTCAAAAGGCCATTTCGCCACTAAGTCTGCCCTTCATTCCATGAGCACAAGTCGTAGGAAAAAATACAATCTGTAATTACCTTCATGCACTTGTGTCCCTCTTAACTAGAACTACTGGAATTGCACCTTCGAATCCAAGAAACCCAGGTACAACCTACATTTAATTTCAGGAGTTATATGGCCTTTCGTGAAACTGCTTACACTTAGAAAATTTTCTAGACTTCATTTCTTAGGCACTTTCATACCTTCCAGCACGTGGAGTCTTACAAGTACGCCACCAATCTAATCCGATCTAAAATCTCATAAGGACCAATATATCTAGGACACAACTTACCTTTCCGACCAAATATCATAACTCCTTTCATAGGAGAAACTTTCAAACAGATATTTTCGCCCTTTATAAACTCCACATCACAGACTTTCTTATCTGCATAAGATTTTTGTCTACTTTGTGTTATCCAAAGTCATTCTCATGTCACTGCAACTTTCTCTAAGGCTCGTTGAACTAAATCAGGACTTAGTAATTATGATTTGTCAGGTTCAATCATCCAATTGGTGATCAACACTTGCGACCATATAGAGCCTCATATGGTGTCATCTATATAGTTGATTGGTCGCTACTATCATAAGCAAAATCTGCCAAAGGTAAACTGATCGTCCCGATATCTACCAAAATCAATCACGCAAGCTCTAGAAATGTCCTCTAAAATCTAAATAACTTGCTTAGATTGTCCATCAATTTGGGGATGCAAAAGTATACTCAACTCCACCTACGATCCCAATGACTTCTAAAAAGACTTCCAAAACACAATAGTGAATTGTGTACCTCGGTATGATATTATTGAAATGGACACTCTATGAAGCCAAACTATCTTTCAAAGGTAAATATCTACTAACTGTTTTGCAGTATAAGTAACTCGAACTGGTATGAAATGGGCAGATTTTATGAGTCTGTGCATAATCACTCAAACTAAATCATGCTTCTTGAAAGTATTTGGCAACCCAATGACAAAATCCATAGTAATCCTTTCTTACTTCCACTCGGGAAATCATGTTTACATTACTCCACTAGGTTTTTGACATTCATATTTGACCTGTTGGCAATTCAAGTAAATAGTCACATGCTTCAAAATATCTGCCTTCATACCTTTCCACTAGTACAAACCGTGTAGGCCTTTATACATATTTAAATCACCTTGATGGGTGGACTATCACGAGCTATGAGCTAGCCTCTTCAAGTATTAGTTGCTTTATCTCACCCACCATAGGAATGCACAATCTACTATGTGAAAGAAAAATGCCTTCTCCATCAATCGAGAATGACTTCACACCTCCACTCTGCACTTGGTCACATAATCTAGCAAGTTGGGGATTGTTATATTGGCAAGCCTTGGCTTCTCCAACTAAGGATGATTGCACCACTATACCTACAAGAAACTTTTCAGGCAATGTATGATCAATCTGAAATCCCTGATTAGCTAAAGACTAAATATCCCTAGCAATAGGTCACTTTTCAATAGCAATCTAGGCCAAGATACCCATAAACTTTCTGCTCAAAGCATCTGCCATCACATTCACCCTTCTAGGATGATACAGAATAATAAGGTCATAATCTTTAAGTAAATCCAACCACTGTTGTTGTCTCAAATTCAGATCTCTTTGCTTGAATGTGTATTGCAAACTCTTGTGATTAGTATAGACTTAACAAGACTCACTATAAATATAGTGACACCAATTTTTAAGTGTTAATATGATTGCAACCAATTCTAAGTCATGTGTTGGATAATTCTTCTCATGACACTTTAGCTGTCGAGAAGCATAAGACACTACTTTACCATTTTGCATTAAGGTACAACCCAATTTAACTCTAGACGCATCACAATAAATGGTAAAACCATCCTCCGCCGTAGGTAAGGTCAAAATAAGAGTTGTAATCAGTGCAGTCTTTAGTTTCTATAAACTTTCTTCATATCTATCTAACCACCAAAAGATCACACCTTTTTGAGTCAAACATGTCAATGGAGTAGCTATCTTTGAGAAACCTTCCATGAACCATTTATAATATCCAGTTAGTCCTAAGAAACTACATATCTCTGTAGGTGTATTAGGTCGACACCAATTACGAACTGCTTCCACCTCCTTTGGGTTAACTTAATTTCATCTTGTGACACCATGTGCCCTAAAAAGGAAATAATGTCCAAGCTAGAACTTATATTTTGAGAACTTAGCATAAAGCTTTCATTCTCTTAGTGTCTGCAGTATTACAACTCTCAAATGATTTTCATGCTTGACCACACCTCGAGAGTAGACCAAAATATCATTAATGAACATAGTCACAAAATGGTCTAAGTATGGGTTGAATACCCTGTTCATGAGGTGCAACATTTATAAAGTTGTAGGTGCAATAGTATAAGGACCCAAGCTTTGGAAGGCCTTAAAAAGACAAGAAATTTGATTTCCCGGAGTTTTTGGCCAAGGCTTACTTTCAAGGAGCCTTGCACAGCATGTGAAGGGGTTCACTAGTCGTGAAAAGTCCCGCGAAAGTTCACTTAGCCATTTTCCCCATAAGTTTGAGGCTGCCAAGACGAATGATGCCACCACAAGTATCAGCACAGCTCGTGGTCATAACCACGGACCATGGTGTGGTCCATGGAGGGGATCTTGGCATTTTTAGAGGCCTCCTTGGTCAAGAGGAGGCTTCCAAGATACGTTTACCCACCATGGAGCACACCACAACTCATGGTGATCACCATGGACTGTGGTGGTGCTCGTGGAGGCTTCACGAGCCGTGAAGCCTTCCATACAAATACATAGTAAAATTTTTTGAGTCATTTCATTAAGGGATCTTTGGTAATTCAGATTACTTCCAAGCCTTTTCAAGAATTTTCATGCATGCTTTGACCCCTAAACTAGCCTATACTATATTCCTAACACTCATTTCAAGTTAAACACACAGTCTATTCCATCAACTCCTAAGAATTTTTCTCCAAGTCACTCCTTAAGGGGATTCAAGCTAGGGTTTTTGTGGGCTTCCAAGGTCAAGATTATTTCACCTTAATCTTTCTTAATTCATCAAGGTATGTGTGGTTTCATTCATGATTCCAATTCAATCATGAAGCCCAAACTCTATTTTCATGGATTTTACTTACTTCAAGCTACGATCCAATTATGAATTTCATGATTTGGTTTTGTTTTGTTGAAATTATATTATGAGTCATTCTAAAATGACATGTGAGCATGAATTACTCTTCGTAATGGTTTTATGGATTTTTCATGAGACTTGAGCTTGCAAGTCCCTTTATACTAAGGAACCATACATGGGTGGTTTCAATTACGATCTGAGTGTTGATTTCTTCTTAGATTATGCATGATTCTATCTTAATTCCATGTTCTAAGTATGAATTTTAGTACCCATGCTACTCCCCTATTCTTCATGTCATAGGCATGCATGAACATGACTTCTCATGAAGTCTTATTATGGATTTGACTATCAATTATGGATATGAGCATAATTTTTACACGAAGATGATTATGACTTGATTATGAACTCTACGATGATCATGAAATGGTTTTGAGCACTTATGGGTGTGTATACACAAACATGTACAAGTATGAATATAACGACCCTCATGTTAGGAGCTTAGAAATTACAGAAAAATTTGACTGAAATAACTAAGGTCAGTTCATGAAGCCAAGTTCATGGCCCATGGTTTAAACCATAAGCCGAAGACTAGGCTCATGGTTTAAACCACGGGCCATAGACTAGGCTTATGGATGGGAACCTCAGAAAGCTGAAAATATTTCTAGGTGTTACATGGCACATGAAGCCATTCATGGCTCGTAAATGGAAAACACAGATCGTAGACAGGATAGTGGGTGTAAGTTCCAAACTTGAATGAAATTTAGAGTTTCTAGAAGGTGATCCACTATTAATAGGATAACCCTTAAGCCTTCCCACTTCCCATGGATAGCCTTCATAGATGGGTGTCCAGAAAAGTGAAAACTTTTCCTAAGTGTAAAAGGACTCCACGAGGCCATCCATGATACATAGACTCAGGTACAACCCATAGATAGGTGTTTCATAGTTGGTGGTCGGTAACCACTTTCTGAAGATTGGAAAAAAAGAACAGCACAATGAGAACCACGACTCATGGTTCCATCCACGACCCATAAGTCAGGTTTTGTGGATTGGATCTGGGAGTTATAATAAAGGGAAATTTTGTCCTTTTTACAAATTCTAAACCGAAACTATGCCATTTTGGTGAAACTTTAGGTCCTTAATCAGACCATAAAGCCCTAGATTCCTATTCCTTTACTTCATTCTTCCACTTTCAAAAATTCCTAAGACATTCTTCCTCTTAAAAAACAAGGTAAGGAGGTTAGAGTTTCAAGCGGTTTCTTCCATAATAACAAGTTCCTTCTTCATAGGCTTACACACAAGTTATGTGAGTTGATTTGTAGGTCTTCTTTCACCCACAAAGTCCAAGATTAAAGCTTTTACCTTTTCTTAAAGTTTTTTCAATATTACCATGCATGCTAATGATGATTTTATGATGTTTTATGTTACTAAATGTCTTTAATGTTACCATATGATGTTTTACTAAGTATTTTCATGTGTTTAATTAAGTTGATGATGATAATCCCAATGATGTAGGTTTGAATGATGAAGTGTGGGCTATTTTACATGATTCGAATAAGCATTTTTTCCTATGGTCATGCATGAACCTCATGATTTATGAATGTTTCAACTTATGAATAAGCCGCCTTGCATGATATATGATAATGACTAGGGAATAAAAGAAAGGTTTTAAAGTTATGATTTGACAAACGTGTAAGCATGTTGACAATGCCCTAAAAAGATATTTATGAAGGTCCCAAAGATGAAAGGAAAATGCTTACTTGGTGGTTCCTTAAGTTTTGAGCTACTCTTAAGATTGCTATTTATGATTCTAAGTTTCATAATTTGACTAATCATGTGTTGTAATGATTCCGTAGGATGAGTTAATATCGAATGAGACATTGAGGTAGGGTTTGATAAGGGAACCCTAGAAGCAATGTTTTGCCCTATTAACTATGAGCCACCATAGGAGCCCTTATAGACTAGGCTAGTGGATCCACGTAGGCCAATAATATTATATGATGATATATGCTAAGTGACAGAGTTATACCCGACCAGTGGTCTCCCCGTGCCAATATAGGGGGTTATGTTGGATTCCATGTAGTAGCTCACATGGTCTTATATACCTGTTATGGTCTATTTCCACAAGGTTTATGATCCTAGTCTTGGTTCCATCACATGTGTTCTATTTATGCATTTACTCTTGCTTATATTAAACAATATTCCTTGTGTATGCTTAAGCTCATGTTGATGTTACCCTTATCGTCCCGTGCATGTAAGTCTTTACTTATGAATGATGACATTATAGTTTCATGTTTGCATTACATCTCATATACTTAGTACATTCCAAAAGTACTAACACATATTTTTCCTATATGATTTAACCATGTAGGGAATGCTCCTCCTGGGCTCGTGGCTAGTTCTCTGACATTTAAGACTAATTTATTTGTGGTGAGCCCTTAGTTCAGGACTCTAACATTTTCTTTTCTTACTATTATTTTGGACTTGATGTGTATTTGGATTTTAGAGGCTTTTACTTTCTATTTTGTTAATGTTTAGAATCTTTTCTATTTGATGGAAATCGACCAAAATTGGTTCCCGCTATTCCATGGTCTTGTTGGTATGTTGGTGGATGTTATGTGTGTTTTTTTAATAAAAGGTTAGTTTTATTCCAAATGATGTCCATAGACCCTACCCCATATACTTCCACAAATTCATGAGTTTTATGCCTATGATTGCTTGAAATGTTAGGATGGCTTGGGTGAGGTGCCTATGGGTATCTTATCCGTCGTGTTATGACTAGGCCCTAGGTTAAGTTGTCACAAACGTGGTATCAAAGTATGAGGTTTTAATATGTTCCTTGAATTTCCAAACATACCACGTCGAGCAGATTCTAGCTCAAGGTTGTGAAGCACACTACTATCTTGAAGGAGAGGCTATGAGATAGTTTAGGAAAGTCTTCTCTTATTTCTTATTCATGTCATGCCTTTGGAGTTATCTAAGGTTCTCCAATAACTAACAATGATCTCTTTCCTATTTCTAGATAATGCCTCCAAGAAGAGCTCTACAACCAAGGAGCAAACCTGAGCAACAAGTCCATCTACTAGAATAAGATGATGGAGTGTCTCATGTAGAGTTTAGAGCTGCTTTCACTATGCTAGCCCAAGATTTTGCTAACCAAGCCAATAGGGAGATTCCCATACCTCCCTAAGTGCATACTCCGACTATAGGGGTTAGAGATTTTATAAGGACAAGTCCTCTAGAGTTCTATGGTTCTAAGATGGAAAACGATCGTATTGACTTCATTGATGAAGCTTACCAAATTGTCACCATAATGGGAGTTCCTTCAAAGGAAAAATCCGAATTGATAGCCTACCAACTAAAGGGAGTGGCTAAGATATGGTATGAATAATGGGCGAAGGTGAGGGGCCAAGGTGCATATCTAATTGAATGGGTATAGTTCAAGTGCACTTTCTTGGATCAATTCTTTTTGATAGAGTTGATGAAGGCCAAGGTACAAGAATTCATCAACCTCAAACAAGGGCACATAAGCGGGAGGGAGTATCCCCTCAAGTTTACCAAACTCTCCAAATTCTATGGTTACGATTCTACCATATATATGCCCCTATTTTGGTAGCGGAAAGGACCTATATGGCAAAAATTCATCTCTGGTGTATCAAACTTGGTGTCAAAGGAGTGCAAGATGGCTATGCTTGTGAAGGAGATAGACATCTCCTGGTTGATGACCTACACTGAGAAAATTGAGGAGGAAAAGTTAAGAGAAAGAGCTACAGAGTCCAATAGTACTAGGGTTGATGGTGAGGATATTCTCACCAAAGGAGTAGATGTCACAAGTTCCTAAATGGCCAAAAGCAAGGTGGACGAGGGTCAACGGATACTCCTTCTCCCCGATCCACTAAAGACTAGAGGGTAGTCCTAAAGCCTCAAAACCCAAATTTCCCCAAGTGTGGAAGGTTTCATAAGGGAGTGTGCTTGGCCGATTCAAATGCATGCTTCAAGTGTGGGAAGCCCAGACACCATGCAAAGGATTGTAGGAGTAGAGGTGCAAAGCCCCAAGGCCAAGGTGGGCAAGTTCAATGCGCCGTAAGGACCAACCATTTCTAGGCTCTTCATGTCCAACAAGAAGTTAAAGAGGCCCCGGATGTTGTCACTGGTATGTCAAAAGTTTATAATTTTTATCCATCCGTATTGTTAGATCCAGAGACTAATTTGCCATTTGTAACTCCTTTTCTTGCAAATGGATTCCATGCATGTCATGAAGTCCTTCATGAGCCTTATGAAGTATGTAACCCCATAAGAGAGTACATTGTTGCACAAAGGGTTTATAGAAATTACCCCATTTTTTTCTTGCATAAAGTTGTCCCTTATGACTTAGTAGAACTCTCAATGGTTGATTTCAATGTTATACTTAGGATGAATTTGCTACATGCTTTGTAGCCTCAATCAATTGTAAGACTCAAAGAGTCAAGTTTCGATTCCTAAATGAGTCTATTATTATTGAGTGGGAGGGTGAAAATTCTTCACGTAAAGGTTAGTTTGTTTCCTTCTTAAAGGCCTAGAAAATCTCAAAGGGATGCATATATCATCTAGTAAGGGTCAAAGATGTCACTTCCAAGGTTCCTTCCCTTGAGTTGGTCTTTATTGCCAAAGAGATTCCTAATGTATTTCTGGATGAGTTACAGCGTGTTCCTCTTGAAAGGGAAATATATTTTAGCATATGCCTCCTTCCCAATACTCAACCTATCTTAATTCCTCCTTATAGAATGACTCCCATGGAGTTGAAAGAATTAAAAGAATAATTGAAGAATTTATTGGAGAAAGGTTTCATTAGACCTATTAGCTCTCTATAGGGTGCTCCCCTTTTGTTTGTAAGATAGCAGGACTGGTCACTCCGCATGTGCGTAGGCTACGGACAACTCTAGAATGACCCCAAAAAATTTCTTGAAAATGTGCTCGGAATTTTAATTTCCATATATCTCAAAATCCGTGCGTGATAGCAAAAATTTGACTTAATATTCTTAATTGGGGGAAAAATTGAGTGGAAAATGGATCTAATCCCAGTTTTAGAGCGATCGAATCACAATTACATTTTTTCCAAGAATGAATTTCTAGAGGCGGTTCGCGCCCTTGGCGCGACGCGCCTTGGGAAGTACGCGCCATGGGCGCGCCCTAGTGTTAAATTTACCCAGTTTTTGTATTTCGATCCAAGACTTTTGGGTCTTGGGCCTAAGCCTCCCCATGCATAAAAATTACCTATACTATTTTACCTTCATATCATACAATACATTCCCTAAAACCCTCTCAAACACTTAGACTAATATTTCACCCAAAATTCAAGTGCCAAAACTCATTTAGATCTTAAGGATTTCAGGCAAGCTTCAAGTCTCCATTTTCAATCTCCATCAAGTAATTCTCCAAAGTCAAGGTATGTGGGTTTCAACTATTGGGTCCTTTCATCCATGGTTCCCAAGCTTCATTTTTACCTAAATTGCATGTTTCTAAGTTGATTTTACTTATGAGTCTACTATTATGAATTTGACTATGAACTATGTTAGGATTTTGAAAAAGTGTGACTGTTTATGCATGTTTTGAGCTATGAATCTTAGATCTATCTTAAGATTTGATGAAGGGTTTTGATGTATATTACATGAGAGTATTACCAAAGTGTTGGTGGGTGGTTTACATTGAATTTACTTGCATGATTTCACTCTTTAATTGCATGGTTTTACACAAGCATTGCATACCCACCTGGTGTTTGATCAAATGTCCGGTTTAGGGTTTTTGAACTATTGATGATCCATTGCATATCCTATAGCTTTATGATCATGAAAGGATAGTATATAGGTGTTGATTTCATGAAAAGTATCTATAGTGTTGCAAGTTTACGACACCTAGTTGAGGGGGTTCTTTGCCTCAACCACTTTGATGGAGGGTGTGATATCCATTAACCATGTTGAGGGGTTGATACCTTGACCACTTTGATGGAGGGTGTGATGTCCATTAACCATGTTGAGGGGTTGATACCTTGACCACTTTGATGGAGGGCGTGGTGTCCATTAACCATGTTGAGGGGTTGATACCTTGACCACTCTGCTGGAGGGGGTGATGTTCATCAACCAATTGAGGGGTTGATACCTCAATCACCTTTGATGGTAGGGTGTGACAATCCATCATAATATTGGTCTCTTCTTACATATGTAATATGTTCTATATAAGCATATTTTACTTCAAGCATCATTCATATATGTCATATTATTATTATGTTATCCATTACTTATGATATTGCATTTTGCCTATGCTACCTATCCATTGTTTCATTGCGTCCTACATACTTAATACATTCAAATGTACTAATGCATACTCTATGCCTACATGATGTTACCATGTAGGAATCACAGCTCCATTTGATCATCTTCCTCATCCATGTGGCTAGTACTATCCTTGAAGCAAGTTGGTGAGTCCTCAACTCCAAGGACATACTTCTCTTGATTTATGCTATGTAATGACTCTTCTTATGTTGGGAACTTATGACTATGAGGGTGAGTCCAGTTGCTTGTCTTGGTCCATGCTAAGTTCTATGTCTAAAGGTGTTGTTGGACAAGTTATGCATTATGCTTGAGTTTTGACTAATCTATTTTATTTAAGTGTTAAACTCTTTCCCCTAGTCCCCAATTTCCATTTTTTATTGTTTCTCTTGTTGCTTTATCTTGCTTTTGCGACCAAGGATGTATGTATAAGATACTAAAAGGCTTGTTTGGGCTACCTTTGGGTCCCCATTTGCCATGTCATGTCTTGGCCCTAGTTTGGATCGTGACAAACTCAACAAGGTCACTATTAAGAATAAATATCTGCTCCCAAGAATACATGACTTCTTTGACCAATTGCAAGTGTCTACATATTTCTCCAAAATTGATTTTAGGTCTGGAACCACCAACTAAGGGCTAGGGAGAATGATATTCCCAAGATGGAATTTTGGATTAGGTATGGCCACTTCGAATTTGTAGTGATGTTTTTTGGTGTCACTAATGCACTGACTATATTCATGGACCTTATGAATAGGGTATTCAAGATCTACCTTGAAATGTTCGTAGTGGTGTTCATCAATGATATCTTAGTCTATTCCCAGAGTAAGGAAGAACGTATAGAGCACTTGAGGGTGGTGTTACAAACCTTGAGAGAGCAAAGGCTTTTTGCAAAATTTGATAAGTGAGAGTTTTGGCTAAGTAAGGTTGCCTTCCTTAGGCATGTGGTATCAAGTGATGGCATTAAAGGTGATCCCAAGAAGATGGAAGTGGTGAGAATTCGGCCAAGGCCATTGACTCCTATGGATATTAGGAGTTTCTTGGGCCTCGCCGGGTACTATAGAAGATTTGTGGAAGGTTTCTCCTTTATTTCATCCCCACTAACCAAGTTGACTCAAAAGAAGTCAAAGTTTGTGTGAATGGATGAGAGTGAGAAGAGTTTCCAAACTTTGAAGGATCGGTAAACTTCGACTCTAATCTTGACCTTGCTAGAGGGGAACAATGGGTTTGTTTTCTATTGTGATTCTTCAAGGATTAGGTTGGGGTGTGTGTTGATGAAACATGGTAAGGTGATTGCCTTTACCTCAAGACAATTGAAAGTACATGAGAAGAACTACCCGACTCATGATCTTGCACTTGGGGCTGTAGTATTTGCTTTGAAAATTTGGTGTTACTACTTGTATGGAGTTCATATCTCTGTCTTCACAGATACAAGAGCCTTCAAAATGTGTTCATCCAAAAGGATCTCAACTTAAGGCAACAGAGGTGGTTACAACTCCTCAAGGATTATGACATGAGTGTGAAGTACTACACGGGCAAAGCCAATGTGGCATCTGACGCCCTTAGTAGAGTCTCCATGGGTAGTGTGTCTCCATAAAGGATGATGTAAAAAAGGAGCTGGCCAAGGAAGTCCACAGGTTGGCTAGGTTGGGAGTAAAGTTTAATGAATATGGAAGTGGTAGTGTGATAGTGCTACATGGGTCCGAATCTTCTTTGGTTGAAGATGTTGTAAGGCCCCACATGTTGGAGGGTGTAAAAATGCCTAAGAAATGAAATCTGAAAATTTTTCAAGTACCAGTGGGTTGATGGGAAGGCCTACAGGTCGTAGTGGCCCCACGAGCCATAACTTGTGTTCATGGATTGACGGCCAGGCTTGGTGAAAACGATGATTTCTAAAGTTGAGTATACAATTTATTAGATGGCCCATAGATCGACTTATAAGTCATAGGTCCCATCGTAGAATGAGGATCAGATAAAGTTTCTGAGGGTCCAAAATTTTCACCGACAAAACCCCTCTCTTACGGCCTGTAGAATGGACCACGACCCATAAATGGGTTCTTGTGGTCCTATTCAGTAGGCTTTAAAAAGTGTATCTTTGACCTTTCCTATTACATTACGCCTATTTTACATCATTTTATTACCCAAAGGACCCTTTTAGGCCCCATTATTCTTCATTCTAAAATATTCCACGTCCTAAGTCCCTCCTAAACTCTCCCAAGTTCTTCAAGGATCTCAAACAAGAAGTGCTAGCTAGGGTTTCGGTTCTTCCATCGTTAAATCAGATTTCATCCCATTAAATTACCAAGATATGTAGGTTTGATTTTGGAAACCTTTCCTCCACAAGCCCAACCATTCTCCCTCTTTAGCTACATGAAATTTTATGGATATTTATGAATATTTTATGAACTCTTTTTTATGATAATATTGTGAAGAGATTTATGGTATTTTACTTACGTATATGATTATGCATTGAAAAGCCATGGGAAACTTATGAATTTTATGAGGGTTGATGATACCCTAGCTAAGTTTTGTGATGCTACATGGTGGGTTATTTTGAATGATGTTCAAATTATTCTATTTTACTTTTTTCAAGTCTTTTACTTTGAATTACATGGTTTTAAACCTATGTATGTGCATCCACCATGATTTAATTAAAGTTGTATTCGCATACCAGTGGCCGCTTCGAATAGGTCATATATCAATTCTCTTTCTCGAAAAATATAGAAAAAGGGGTCTGCGCACCAATATCTGCCATAAAAAGACCAAGTCATAATAAATGAG
>JAOTQR010000001.1:10455329-10483651 GCA_025774065.1 Solanum ossicruentum | reverse complement strand
CTATTTTAATCCAATTAAGGACTTCCGACTTCAACTTAATTGTTATCCTTAATTTAACGAGAGTACGGGGTCTAACAATCTGTACTAAAGGAATTGACTGGTTTCAAGGAATAATTAATTTTTTAGGCAGAGAAAACAACTAGAATATCTTTGAGTTGATTAATTAATGAATTTACAGTATACTCATGTTTCCTCATGCTAGAAAACGCGTGTCTCTATAGAAACCACAGGTTTTACTTTAGTTTTTGATGAATCGAAATATTATTAATTTCTCATAATATATCATCGCGTTCGTGTGGCTTATAAATTGACAAATTACGTAAGTGTAATCATGGATGACAATGTTGATCTTTTACATGTAATGATGCAGACAAATCTTCCGGAAACAGTCGATCTATGTTTTAAACATAGGGGTCAGGCTGCGTATATTTGACCCCTCCTTACCCCGCAATGGACGGGAACCTTTGAGGCAATGGGATAATGTTGTTATTGTAATGTTGTTGTTGATGCAGACAAACCTTATATATGTCAAATCTATTTTTACGTAAATTTTCAACTTGTAAAAATATTTCACATTATCAGGCATGAACCACAGGCCTCTATAAAAAAAATGTTGTTATAGTCATAAAAATGAGACGCTAAATTATTTACTAGAACAAATAGAAATAGCTTGATCGTATAGTTTTTTTTTTAAAAAAAAAAAAAAAAAAAAAAAAAAAAAAAAAAAAAAAAAAAAAAAAGCAAACACGGGCGTTGATTTAGTGTCACTGGCTTTTGAAGAAAAATGTGGAGATAGAGTCGAATTAATATTGTTGAAAAAGAAGCAATATAAGTTGGTGAGTTTGTTACTGACTTTTCAAGAAACTAATAAACGAGACAATTAATAATAGATGTGTCAAATTGCTCCTACATTTTTTAAGTAACAAACTGAGGGAACGTGGTGTTTAATTTTTACGAATCAAATTAAATTACCTAAGCCAACGCCTGTTGATAGGATTGTCCTTTAGTTTTGCATTGCTTCTTTCGCTGTTCACTTTGAGATACATTTTCACATGTTAGTTAAAAGTGCTTTTAAAGGTCGCCTTAATTTTTGTCAAACTTATGTTGCTTCGTCTGTCTATAAAATTTTGTATTTAATAATATAATGTAGATATTACCATTTATTTTTATATATTTTTCAAGTAATATGATAAACATGTGCAAAGCACGTATATTTGACTGGTATATTTCATATGTGTCAGACCAAAGGAAGTTAGACATAGAGTATTGATCATACAAGTCTTATCCCTTATGCTATGTTGATTTGATAAATTATGAATCATTAATTATGTTTGTTACAAAAAATACATCTAATAAAGTATTTTTCTTAATTATTATAATAAAAGAAAATTATATTTTTTAAAAATTAAATTATATGATTAAATAATTTTTAACATAATTTATAAAATATTACAACAATGACAACTCAAAACATGTTAGACCCGCTAAATATTAACAATTCAAGAAATCATGTGTATTATTCATATATATCAAACCAAAGAGAGTCAAATATTGATAGTATTGATCCTATAAGTCTTATCCTCTATGTTATGCTAATTTGATAAATTATAAATCATTACATATATGTCTTTAAAAAAAAAATGTGATAAAGGATTTTTTTAATTATTATATTTTACAAAATTAAATTATATGATTAAATAAGAAGGGGAATTTATTCTATTTATTATTTTTAAAAATATATAAGGTACAAACTATAATAAAAATTAAGTGAAGAAGATTTTCTTATTATGGTAAAATTTCTACAGAGAATGTTTGTCCAACTAAATAAACTTGATCAAAAAAAAATATAATTTAAAAACTTTCAAATAATAGGCACATCAAATTTAATAAACATGCAAAGAATAAAAAAAGGCAGGGGTGGGGGTAGGGGTGGGGGGTTTGGAGGTAAAGAAAAAAGTCTATAAAAAGGTCCAAAAATAAAGCAAAAGTTTTCAAATAAAAGTCCAAAAAATAAGCAAAAATTTTCTACTAATACTTAAATTCCAAAGTTTATGGGACACTTCTAAATTAATTAACTTAAATTTTCATTAAAAAATTCTAATTTTTATTTTTTATAATATTGACTAAACTTCTAAAATATGTGGAGAATAATTAAGTAATTCTTTTATTAGACTCCTAATGGATATAATTTTTAGTGTTAGATTTTCAATTAGATTCCATAGTCTTTTCTTATTTGAATAATATTACAGCACCTATAATTTATATATTGACGATGATGTCAGACATCATATTCGGGAAGCATGGACTAAATGGAGGCTTGCCTCGGGAGTATTGTGTGACAAGAAGATACCACCTAAACTCAAAGGTAAGTTTTACAAAATGATGGTTAGACCATCTTTGTTGTATGGTGTGGAGTGTTGGCCAATAAAAAATGTACATGTTCAGAAGATGCATATCGTAGAGATGAGGATGTTGATATGGATGTGTGGTCACACCAGGAGTGATAAGGTTAGGAATGAGATCATTCGGGAGAAGTTAGAGGTGGTCCCTGTAGCTGATAAGATGAGGGAAGCGAGACTGCGATGGTTTGGATATGTGCAGAGAAGGAGTACCGATGCTCCTATTAGGAGGTGCAAGAGGTTGGTTTTGGGAGCTACACGGAGGGGTAGAGGTAGATCGAAGAAGTATTGGGGGAGGTGATCAGACATGATATGACAGAACTTGATCTCACCGAGGACATGACCTTAGATAGAAAGGAGTGGAGACCGCAAATTAAAGTAGCAGGATAATTGGTTGGTAAGGTTAGGTGGATGTCTGGCTTTGGGGTATAGTAGGGTAGCAGAGTGTTGTATCATGTGTTGTCATTATCAATCGTATGTATGTTAAATTTATTATAGTTACATATTGTTATGTGCTTTTCGTTATTAGTCGTCCTTTCTATTCCCTTTCCTTTCCTTTTTTCATATCTAGATTATTCTGCCTATGTGTTTTTGAGACGAGGATTTCCAGGAAACAACCTCTTTACTTGTATGAGGTAGTGGTAAGGTCTGCGTACATTCTACCTCCACAGACCCCACTTGTGGAATTCCACTAGGTATGTTGCTGGTGGTGGTGGTGTATTATCTATATATTCCATCAACTCTAATCGAGAATGGGACCATTGATACATAAGATTCTATGTATAACTCTCAAGCTTAGTACCTCGTCTCAATTGTGCTCCTTTTCATAACACTCTACTCTATCAACTTAAGCTTTAACTCCTATTCAACTCTCTAGCTATCCACATCCTCTTATTCCATTCAAGCCTACTTTTGAGCCTCAAGGTTCTACCCTTAAGGCGATCATATTCATACAAAGCTAATCCTCAATACTGAGCTCTATACTATACTTCCATAGGGGCTTCCATTAAAAGATCACCAGTCCTTTTCACTACTTCATTATCATGAAGTCTTCGGTACTCTGTCATCAATACTCACATAAAAATACCCACGCATTCAAGCCTATCACTATAACCACTTCAACTCTGTCGTACAATTTTCAAGCCTACTTAGCACTTCGATCTCTACTATTCAATAAGCTCCACTCAAAGACACACCATCATACTTTTACCTATCTATTACACATCATATTGTCTCACCTCTCCTCTCCTCCCTATCTCTACCCCTACATGAACAAGTACAACACCAATGTCACAATAAG
Organism: Solanum ossicruentum; assembly: GCA_025774065.1. Classification (NCBI taxonomy): domain Eukaryota; kingdom Viridiplantae; phylum Streptophyta; class Magnoliopsida; order Solanales; family Solanaceae; genus Solanum; species Solanum ossicruentum. The sequence goes on along the minus strand of JAOTQR010000001.1, from coordinate 10,479,952 downwards.
GATACATTCACTCCTCACTCTCTCTCATCAACTATCCCTCCTCCATTCTCATTGACATTTCTATCAAGACTAGAAAGACAAATCACTCAAAGAATTTGGAACGATGATCATTAGCACGATTCAATTGAGAAATCTTATTTGAGAACATTCATAATGAAGTACAATCTCTCTCATCTATCAAGACTCATTCTAAGTTCACAGAATTATATGTAGTGTCAAACTCAGGTCGCATCTTATTCAACATAGGACTGAAAACACTTAGATCCATAGGATTAGATCAAAGTGAATGAATAAATTCATCACTTTTCATCCTCACAATTCAACATGAATAACAATTAACAAGTGGTATGTGGGACTAGGCCATGGGCATGGCAGTCATACACCAGATGAGAATAGAGCATCACCTCAATGGAAGAATAAGGAACATATGATATGACAACAACTGATGTCTCATCTTGATCAGCCCATTTCTATCAAACTCAAGATCTACTTTAGTCTATCACGTCATCTCCCCCTTAGATCAAGGGTCATCTCTTTAAGATTTAAGAATAGTTCTCTATACTAGGCTATAAGCACATATGTCCACATGGTTAGGGAATCACTATCCACAAGAATGTCTTAAACTCTTCTGTTATGCTATAGTCACATATATATGACTAGCCACTCAGACTCTTTCCAAAGATATCACTCCTAGCTTTCTCTTGTCTCTATGGAACTTTCCTCCTATGTTTGCTACTCTTAGTGACATACATAACCACTTCCCACAACTCTTACAATCTAACCTCTTTTTTTTCCTGCTAACACTTAACTTCTATGCTCTCATAAACTCATTTGATGAGACAGACTATAAGGGTAAAACTCATCATCATCTACCCATACGTCCCAATAAACTTAGTTTCTCGGGATGACAAGGAATGCTTACCTCATCCTACTCCACATTGACAACTCAAATAAACTATCTACATTCTTATAACATTCGTAAGTTAGGGCTTCACACATCTTTACACAATCGTGGGTACACATCTCAAGTCTCTTCTTATCTATTGAGCTATCCTCGTTTCACTCGTCTTACCTAAGGGGAACTTGTATTCTTCCCATAGCATCACTTCCTCACATATAAGAATATTCATCTTGAACATACAATAGGGAATGCCTCTTAGAGAAAATCTCCAGCTAAGACTATTACTCTCACAATGTTGTCTCTTCTTCCACTCTTCTCCTCAAAATTCAAGCCTAGGGTCTACCACTAACATGTGCATCTATCACACACCTCTATAATATCACACCAACTTACCACTACTAGGTAAAAATGTGGGGAGTATAAGCCCATTAAAATCGCATAGCGAGTATTCAATCATGCATTCCCCCTCTCACGGCTCAATACCACTCACATATATATTATACCTCCTTACTTGACTAAGCTCATAACTCAATGAGTCTCATGAACTCTCACTAAAAAAATCATAGGCCTAATTTAGATCTATCACATTGAAAACAATCTTTCCCCCTATTCAACATCCACACTTTACCCTCAATAGTGTGGATACTACAACACATCGACATAAACTCCCTTCTAGTTTGAGCACGCTCTATCACATTCTAACAATAACTCTTTCTCTACACCTCTTCATGAAAAATCAAGGGGTACTTATTACTCTTTCTTCAAAACTTATGGCAATCGACTCATCACCCTATTACTTACCTAATAGGTAACAACTCTAGTCATATGTCTCAATCAGCTATCACTCTCATTGTCTCGTCCTTTCCTTTCTCAGCTCTTCTTGGAAGCATGATCGCAATTGTTAACGCATAACACATGAATTATAAGAGAATTTTCATAGAGTTTAACTCTATCGCATGAATTGGAATAAGAAAGAAGTGTCACAATTCCTAATATCTATAGCCTATTGCTTATAAAGTGTGACCACAACATATCCATAAACAAGACTTTACTAAAACGGCTTCGTAGACTCCTTACGATACTTGAACTCATACTCTGATACCAAGTTTGTCATGCCCTGGGAGGGTACCCTAGACGTAACTGGCACTCAGAGACTATTGCTTGTCCCCAAGCGAACCACTTAGCCACATCACATTCATTCATACATACATTCTACTAATCAACAAAAGACATAATAAAGTAAATTGGCACATCTGTTCTAATCTTAAAATAATATTATAAATGGAAAGACTAGTAGAAAGAAACTAGCTCAATAAGTCTTAACATCAACATTCTACTCTAGTCTATGAAGCTTCTATCACTATCAAGTGGTGCCAATGACAGATCTATGACTATCTCAATCAAAATAAAGCTAATAAGTATATAACTTTAAAGCAAGATGAAATAAATATAATGAATCCTCCGAAGAAAGGGAGGCTCACCAATCAATTAAACATCTCAAATCCTTAGCGATGCGCTTGTTGACGATCTCGAAATCTAATATCTACATCATGAAATGATGCAGTTCCAGAGAGGGACGTTAGTACATGAAATATCCTGGTATGTAAAATAGCTGAATGATACCAAAACAAGTAGAATAATATAGAAACTATAATCAACATCAAGGATAATAAAAATCATCATGTTAAATGTCTATCTAAAGCAAGAACAAAAAGTGGACAAGTGACCCATCAACCAATTAACTCATCAATCGAATTTGACTCATCTCCAAAGGACTCATCTTATCTCAGCTCATCTCATCTCATCTCGACTCAGATTACTCAGTTTGGGAATTTTCTGGGAGTTTCCCTTAACTAATAACAACCACTTATGAGCCAAAGGTTGTACAAAAATCACACTGATGTTTCTATAGCTATCCCATACTTTCCAAGTAAGGGATGAATATGATTTACAAGGAATCTGAACTCAGCCATCCTCCATTGATTTCAGGGATGTAAACTCGAGAGGGGACCATGAGATGTAATGGTTCAATTCTCTCCTACGCTGGGCCGACGTAGGTAATGAGTGCAAGTGGGACTCACTCTTAGTCATTTTGGTTCTCGATATTCCTCCCAAAACTCAATGATCATAAGACTTCTCATCACCATCTCAAGTAGCGTCATGGAGGCACTCACCATCTCAATTGGCCTCATGGAGACTCTTATCATCTCATTAACTTAAACCAAGGGTCCTATATTATTTCAAGGACTTTAACTCATCTCACTGAACTCAATTCTCATTTAAGAACTCAAGGAATCAGATCATCAATTAGAACAAGTTATTTGGACAGAACATCAAGAACTCAATTATGAAGACCCATAGGATCATCAAGCTCAAATAACTCAACCTCATACTCACATCAAGATTTCCATCAACATACTCACGTCAAGGCTTTAGACTCTATCCCTAGGTTCATTCATGCATGCTTTCAAAATTTAACATATAGGGTTTATACAATATCTCATGAAAAGTATTCAATTCAAGAAAACAATTTTATGATGATCATAAACATATGAAATTACATGTAATAGATGCAATTTTTAAGAATATAATCAAGAATGTAGTTCAAGAAACATATATGGGGACTCATGGCCTCTCAACTTATCTATGACTATCTATGAGGCACATGGGAGAATAATCACATGCTTTCGTTTAGCCTTACATACCTGAAAAGTTGATGATACCATCGAAATTTAATGAATACTAGTTTCCTTGGAGAAAATCCTCGATCTCGGTAGTTATTTTAGAATGGAAAAAACTTGGAAAGATATTGTTTGAAGAGCTTCTCCTTGATTCTTGAATTCTTGATTTAGAATCTTTAGAGTTCTTGATGAAGACCCTAATTCTTGAAGAGGAAGAATAAATAAATCTTTTCTTGGGATTCTTGAATTTGTTTTCTTGAAACCCGAGGTTATGATTTAAGATACTATAAGAGATTCATGAATAGATGAAGAAATTTGGGTTGGATAGATTGAAATTTATGAAGAATAACTCATCTTGAGGATGAATCTTGAAAGCTAATCCTAACTTTGATGACTTTCTTGATGATTCTTGAGCGTTTATGTTTAGGAGTAAAGGAGATGGTTTTGATTATGAAAACTGACATTTTATGCATTTTGGGGCCTTAAATAGACCCCCAAAGGTATTAGGATAAAAGTATTCTCAAAATAAAAATAAAGAAGTCATTTATCTCATCCAAAAAGGGTCTGTGTTAGGTTCGCGACGCGCACTGGTGCGATCCTTCAGACAGCTTTGCACTCCCTCACTAAAATGACCATAACTTTCTAATTCGATCTCTAATTAAGGCGAGATTAGATACATTAAGAAGTTAATTCAGATATCTTCGATTTGATATATAATCACCTAACTCATTATACTTTAGGAGATATGGTCATTTGAATTTGACCCTTCTATCAACTCATACAAAAACATAGTTGGTAGAAATTCTTTGGACTAGGCTGGATGTAAAAGATCTCTTATATTTATTTATTGAACTTAACAAGGGTTGGAAATTGACCGAAAAGCCCCTCAAATTAAAAGAAAATGTTCACCTCAAAAATGCGTACATGTGTATTTTTTTTAATGTTTGTTTCTGAAAGAGTTTTCAATTCCAGTCAAAAAATAAAAAAAATACATGTGTTGGTCCGTGTCCTTGGCGTGTCACGCCTCGAGCATGCACTAACATTGTTTTTCATTTAATTATGAAAAATTAATTTTTGACTATGTTTCTTTAAAATTCGAACGAGACTATTTTCTCACTCAATTTTTCATGCTGATGGCATATTCGGTCTCGTATTCGCAAATGGAGTATGGGAAGATGCATTATGTGTACGATACCACTCTAGAGGTATTTCGATAATTTTACTGGGTATTACACGTAACTTAAGGGATAAGACTTGTATGATCAATACTATTAATATCTTGACTCCCTTTGGTTCGATATATATGAGCCACATTACAAATTATGTCTAAAAATTATTTAATCATATAATTTATTTCTTTTAAATATAAGAATTACAAAAATTACTTTATTAAATATCTTTTTTGTAACACATATATGTAATGATTCATAAGTTTTCAAATTGACATAACATAGGGAATAAGAGTTGTACGGTCAATAATATTAATGTCTGACTCTCTTTGGTTCGATAAATATGAACTACATGCATGATTTATTTATTGACATTTATCGGGTCTAAAGTGCTTTGAGTTGTCATTATTGCAATATATTACAAATTATGTGTAACACCTCGTAAAATTATCGAAATGCCCCTAAAATGTAATCATGCGCACTATGCGTCTTCCAAACCTCTGATTAAGAATTTGAGATCAGGTTTACAATCAGCATGAAAAATCGAGTGGGAAAATGGTCTCGACCTAATTTAAGAGCAATCGGGTCAAAAAATAATTTTCACTAATTAATTGTGAAACAGTGTTGATCCGCATCCTCGCGTGATGCAGAGGGGGCGCAGACTAGCACTTGTGTTTTTTTTAAATTTTGATGGAAATTAAAATTTTACAAAAATTTGTGAAATACACTGGTTCGTACTCAAGGATCTCATAATTTAATTATCCATGACTGTTTATGTTGGCGCATCACGGATAAGTGTACCACTTTTTAAAATTTTCTCTTTTAAATTTGGGAAGGGTATTTTGGGTATTATCAACCTATTTTAGTATCCCAAAACGTATTTCTTAGCCTCAATTCATAGAAAAGGGTTTCACAAATCCTATTTTTCCTAAATTTAAACGGGAGAAACTGAGAGAAGGAGAACAGAGAAAGAGGAGAGTTTCAAAGTCCAGGGCCAAATTCGTGAAGAAAGTTAGGAATTCTTCAATCCCAAGTATGTAAAGGCTACCCAAAGCATGAGATTGTTCTCCCATGTGCCCCCATGATTGAGTTAGGTTGACTAGTCGAAGTAATGAGTCTTACATGTGATTTATTAGAAGTAACTGTTAAAATTATCTTGAAAATTTTGTATATTTTCATAAATTGATGATCATCATATTTGAATTTACTATTTATATATGTTATTGGATGATTGTGTACCTAATCTACATGATTTTTCCTGTTAAAGACTTCACGAATGAACTTAGGGGTGAGGTCTAGAGCCTGGGATGTCTGATTGTGTTGGTTGTTGTGGTCCGAGTCTTGAGATGGGTGTGGTGATAGCTTTAGTAGACAAAGTTAATGTTTCTGAGGTCTAAATGAGATTGAGATAGCGATTGAAAGGGATAATCTATTCCTTGGGTTTATAGAATGTCAGATGAGATAAGGTCCATGCTTGAAAGGGGTTGGTTGAATAACTAGCCAGATGTTGATAGACTTATGAGCATATCATGTCCTAGGAGGAGTATTAGCACTGAAATAGGTAAGAATGAGTCCCACTGACACTCATTAACTACATGACCAGCGTAGGAGAGGATTGGACTGTGAAAGCAGATGTTTCCTTAGTCCCGCAAAAGACTTGACAGACTTCTTTAGGATCCTCGAAAGACTCGTCCTTTACCCCGGTAAGGTACTGGGTAGATATGACAATGACATCTCTTCGTTGTATCATCACTGGCTCATAGGTGGTGATTGTCGGTTATAGAAACTCTTAGATAGATTTCATGTTGATAGTGCTCTAAGATTGATGTGATGGTGTGATGTGTTGATGAATAGTGATGTGATAGAGTCATGTTCCTTATTATGAGTTGAGGTTGACTGATTGGTGAGCTGATACTATTATATATTGTCTACCTTATGTTATTTTCTTTAGCTCGTTTTACATATAGTACATTCCACGTACTAACGTCATTTGGCGCTGCATCATTTTATGATGCAGATTTTGTAGATAGAGGTCTTCAACATGCTAATCGTTGAGGTTCACAGATCTCCAAACAAAGACTTGGTAAGTCCTACCTTGCTTTTGGAGGACATATTTATATTTTTATCTATTTTGAGCAATTTCATTGGACTGTGGTAGCCATGGCCTGTCATGGTACCTTCTTAGAGGATAGCTATAGAGAATTAATAGACATAGACAGTTGATAGTTGATGTTGAGACTGTTTTCCCCATTCCCTATTGAAATTGAGTTGTTCTTTCCTTCGTACTCTATATGATAGTGATTGTGATAGTCTTTTATAGCCCACTAATAACCTTTTTAATTTCTTAATATCTTCCGCTTATAAATTGATTGAATGAATGCGATAAGACTAAGTTGTTCGCTTGGGGGCTAGCAATAGTCTCCGAGTGCTAGTTACGCCTAGGGTACCCTCCCAATGCATGACAAACTTGGTATTAGAGCATAGAGCTCGAGTGTCCTAGGGAGTCTATGAAGCTGTGTCTAGTAGAGTCTTGTTTATGGGTATGTTGTACGCCACACTTCATAAGTAGGAGTCTAAAGGACATTAGGAATTGTTATCCTTCTTCTATAATCTGGATTCATGAGATAGAGTTTAACTTTATAGAAATATCATCTTAACTCGTATTACATGTTTACGGAAAATGCCACCAAAGGGAACAGTTGCTTAAAGAGATGCCTCAGCCCTAGCTACTGAGAACACCCAACCAGAGGCCTCTGTTCAGACAAAGGACAGGAGACGGGGACGCCCTGCCAAGACTGCCGAGGTCCCATAAGCACCCCCTACTCAGCCCCAACCAGCTCCCAGTACCGAGGCAGATTTTAGGGGAGCCATCACCATGTTGACTCAGTTGGTGGCCTTTTAAGGTAACCGTCGGGGTTCTCAGACTCCTACTTCTAGGTCACAGGAGCCCTCAGCTATAACCCAACTTAGAGACTTCTTGAGGATAAACCATCCAGTGTATACGGGGTCGAAGGTAGATGAGGACTCGTAGAATTTTATATATAAAATGTACAAGGTTCTAAAAGCTATGTATGCTGATGAGATTGAGGAAGTTGAGCTTGCTAACTGGTTGAAGGGCATTACTAATGTTTGGTACAACCAGTGGGAGGAGAGTAGGGGTGAAAATGCAGAGCCTACAGCACGGGAGGAGTTTAAGACTGCCTTTCTTGACCATTTCTTCCCTTAAGAGTTGAGGGAGGCCAAGGTGGATGAGTTTGTTAATCTGAAGCAAGGAGGGGTGACTGTAAAGGAGTACAAACTTAAGTTTATTAAGCTGTCCAGGTATGCTCCAGAGATTTTCCAAGATATGAGGACCAGAATGAGGAAGTTTGTGTTTGTTTTGGGCAGACATGTGCAGAAAAAGTGCAAGGCAACCTTGTTGATTCCTGCCATAGACACCTCTAGGATCAGGGTGTATGCTCAATAGATAAAGAAGGATAAAAAGATAGATACAGAAGAGAAGATGAACAAAAAGACGAAGTTAGTAGGACATAAGCCTAGCTAGTAGAGGCAAAATAAGGGGGACAGGTCCTACTTCTAGAAAAGATAATCTCATCATGCACCTTTTGTAGTGAGTGCCCCCGTTCAACCAAACAGGTATGATTAGAAATCTCATGGTTATCAGAATTTCAGGGCTCAGGGTGCCTAATCTCAGGCCAGTATGACCCAAGGTGCAAGGGGAAATCTACCTTGTGACAAGTGTGGTAAGCTTCATTTGGGTGAGTGTCGTGTGGACAAGGATGTTTGCTACTCATGTGGACAGACTAGTCACTTTAGTTATGAGTGTCCAAAGAGGAGGCGAGGTGAAGGGAGTAACAGAGCTCAGTCTTCTGCAGCACCCCTAGCGGGAAATCACCAGAGGGGTACTACTACTGGTACAGGAGGTAGGATGAATCGCCTTTATGCTATGGGTAATTGACAAAATTAGGAGGCCACACCAGATGTTGTTATGGGTATGCTTTGAGTCTTTACCTTTGATTGTTATGCATTGCTTGATCCGGGTGCCACTTTGTCTTTTGTGACCCCTTATATGGATAATAAGTTTAGGGTTGTTCCAGAGTGTTTACTTGAACCTTTTGTTGTTTCCACTCCTACTGATGAGTCTATCAGCTGAGAGAGTTTACAGGAATTGTGTAGTGTCCATTTATCATATAAACACCTTTTTTGACTTGGTAGAATTGGAGATGGTTGACTTTGATGTGATATTGGGGATGGATTGACTTCATGCTTGTTATGCTTCTATAGACTGTAGAACCAAAATTGTCAAGTTCCAATTTCTTAATGAACCTATCTCAGAGTGGAAGGGGAGTTATGTTGCACCTAAGGGCAAATTTGTCTCTTATCTTGAGCCAGAAAGTTGATCACCAAAGGTTGTATTTACCTCCTCGTGTGAGCTAAATCTGATGATGCTGAATCTTCTACGCTTGAGTCAGTCCCGATTGTGAATGAGTTTTCTGAGGTGTTTCTCGACGATCTACCTGGAGTCCCTCCTAATGGGGAGATTGACTTTGGGATTGATGTTCTTCCCGAGACCTAATCCATTTCAATTCCATCTTATAGAATGTCCCCCGCATAGTTGAAAGAATAATTGAAGGCCTTGTTAGAGAAAGGTTTCATAAGGCCTAGTGTCTCTCCTTGGGGTGCTCCTGGCCTATTCGTGCGTAAGAAAGCTGGATCTCTCAGAATATGCATAGACTATGGGCAATTGAACAAGGTCACAATAAAGAATAAGTATCCTTTTCCTAGGATAGATGATCTATTTGACCAACTTCAGGATGCTACTTGTTTCTCCAAGATAGACCTTAGATCAAGTTACCATCAGTTGAAGGTGAGGGAAAGTGATATTCCCAAGACAGCCTTTAAGACACGGTATGGCCATTTTGAGTTCTTGGTCATGTCCTTTTGGTTGACAAACGCACCTACGACTTTCATGGATTTGATGAACAGGGTGTTCAGACCGTATCTCGGTATGTTCGTGATTGTTTTTGTTAATGAAATTCTGATATATTTGAAGGATGAAGAGGAGCATGCTAATCACCTTAGAGTGGTTTCGCAAACACTCAAATATCATGAGTTGTATGCAAAATTCTCCAAGTATGAGTTTTAGCTTAAGTCCGTGGCTTTCCTAAACCATGTTGTATTGGGAGATGGTATTCGGGTAGATACTTAGAAAATAGAAGCGGTTAAGAATTGGCCTAGAGCCACCTCTCCGAAGAAAATAAGAAACTTCTTGGGTTTAGTAGGCTACTATCGTAGATTTGTTGAGGGCTTCTCTTCTCTGTCAGCACCTTTGACTAAGCTAACTCAGAAGAGGGCCAAGTTTCAGTGGTCTGAGGCATGTGAAAAGAGTTTTCAAGAGTTGAAGACTAGGTTGACTACAACACCGATATTGACCTTGTCAGATGGGACGGGGAACTTCGTGATATATTGTGATGCATTCAGGGTTCGATTGGGTTATGTGCTTATGCAAAGAGGGAATGTGATAGCTTATGCTTCCAGACAACTTAAGATCTATGAGAAGAATTATCTGACTCATGATCTCGAGTTGGCTTCAGTGGTATTCTTACTTAAGATTTAGCATCATTATTTGTATGGAGTACATGTCGACGTGTTCACTGACCATAAGAGCTTACATACGTGTTCAACCAGAATGAGGTAAACCTGCGAGAAAGGAAGTGGTTGGAGTAGCTCACGGATTATGACATGAGCATTCTCTACCATGCGGGTAATGCTAACATTGTTGTTGATGCTCTTAGCATAATGTCTATGGGTACCACTGCCCATGTGAAGGACGAGAAGAAAGAATTAGCCAAGGAAGTACATTTATTAGCTCGACTAGGAGTACAACTTGAGGAGAAAAATGAAGGCGGGATCAATGTTCAGAATGGTTCTTCTTCATCCTTAGTGTTAGAAGTGAAAGAAAAGCAAGACCAAGACCCTGTCTTATTCCAATTAAAAGAAGTGGTTCACAAGTAGAAGGTGATGATTTTCTCCAAAGGGGGAGATGAGGTGTTGAGTTATCAAGAAAGATTATGTGTGCCCGATGTTGATGACGTTCGAGATAGGATTATGGCCGAAGCTCATAGCTCTAGATATTCTATTCACCCTGGTTCTACCAAGATGTACCATGACTTGAGAGAAGCCTATTGTGGAATGGGATAAAGAAAGACATTGCTGAATTTGTCTCCAAATGCCCTAATTGTCAACAAATCAAGGTTGAATATCAGAGACCGTATGGACTAGCTCAGAACTTTGAAATTCCTGAGTAGAAGTGGGAGATAATCAACATGGACTTCATTACTAGCTTTCCAAAACCCCGCAAGTAGCATGATTTGGTATGAGTGATTGTGGATAGGATGACTAAATCAGCCTACTATTTGGTATTCAAGACAACTAATATGATTGAGGAGTGTGCCCGATTATATATTCGTGAGATTGTGAGGTTACATGGTGTTCCCTTTTCCATCATCTTGGCAGAGGAGCTAATTCACCTCTCAATTTTTGAGATCCTTTCTGAAAGGATTGGGTATGAAAGTGAATATGAGCACAACTTTTCACCCTTAGACAGATGGACAGGCAGAGCGCACCATTCAGACCTTGGAAGAGATGTTGATAGAGAGTGTCATTGACTTCAAGGGAAATTGGGATGATCATCTACAATTGATTGAGTTTGCATACAACATTAGTTACCATGGTAGCATTCAGATGGCCCCTTATGAGGCATTATACGAGAGGAGATGTAACCAATGGCTAGTTTGAGGTTGGTGAAGCTGAGTTGATTGGACCTGATCTTGTTCACCAATCCATAGAGAAGGTGAAGTTCATCAGATAAAGGTTGAAGACAGCACAAAGTCATCAGAAGTCTTATACAGATGTGAGAAGAAGAGACTTGGAGTTTGAGGTGGGTGATTGGTTATACTTGAAGGTGTCATCCATGAAGGGTGTCATGAGGTTTGGTGAGAAGGGAAAATTGAGTCCACATTATATCGGACCATAGCCGATTGTGAGTAGGATTAAGAAGGTCACTTATGAGTTATACTTGCCTTCCGAGTTAGACGAAGTTCAACCAATGTTTCTTGTGTCAATGCCAAAGAAGTATTTGGGAGATCCTGCTTTAGCAATCCCTATTAAGAGTACGAGAGTAAAGGATAGCTTGTCTTACGAAGAAATTCCAATCCAAGTCCTTGATCGACAAGTTCGTAAGCTCAGGAACAAAGAGATAGCCTCTCTTAAAGTCTTATGGAGGAATCAATTTGTTGGGGAAGCTACATGGGAAGCTGAGGAAGCGATGAAACTCAAATACCCGCACTTATTCATGCCAAATGAAGATGATGTCGAAGGTTACCTTTAATGCTACTGAATATCCTCTTTCTTTGAGTTGATGTATTAATTCGATTCTATTCCCAAGTCTAAGATAGAGGTAGATAAGTGATGGATAGTTGAGAGTTCGAGAGTTCCCGAGTGAGGGGTTTTGTGTCTACTCATGTTTTATTCTATCTGTACTCATCATTTGAGGATGAATGATCCCAAGAGGGGAGATGATGTAACACCCTGTAAAATTATTGAAATGCCCCTAAAATGTAATCATGCAGAGAACGGATCTTCCAAAACTCCTACAGGAAATCCAAGACCGAATTTGCGATCAAAGCAAAAAATCAAGTGAAAAAATAGTCTCGGCCTGATTTAATAGCAATTGGGTCAAAAATAATATTCGCTAGTTAATTGCAAAACAATGTTGATCCGCGCCCCTAGCACGACACGGAGGGGGCGCAGACTAGCACTTGTGTGGTTTTCATTAAAATTTCGACGGGAATTGAAATTTTACAAAAATTCATAAAATACACTGGTCCTATGTCGCAGACCAGTGTACCATTTTAAAAAATTTCTATTTTGAATTTGGGAAGGATATTTTGGGTGTTCTCAACCTATTTTAATATCCTAAAATATATTTCTAAGCCTAAATTTGTATGAAATGGTTTCACAAAACCCATTTTTCCTAAGTCTAAATGGTAGAAACTGAGAGAAGGATAAAAGAGAAAGAGGAGGGTTTCACAGTCCATGGCCAAATTCTTGAAGAAAGTTGAGAATTCTTCAATCCCAGGTATGTAAAGGCTACCCAAAGCATGGGATTATTCTCCCATGCCCCCATGATTGAGTTAGGTTGACTAGTTGAAGTAATGAGTCTTACCTATGATTTATTCGATTTAACTGTGAAAACTATCTTTAACTTTTTGTATATTTTCATAAATTGATGATCATCATATTTGAATTTACTATTCACATATGTTATTGGATGATTGTGTACCTAATCTACATGATTTGTCCTGTTAAAGACTTCAAGAATGAACTTAGGGGTGATGTCTAGAGCCTAGGATGTCTAATTGTGTTGGTTGTTGCGGTCCGAGTCTTAAGATGGGTGTGGTGATAGCTGTAGTAGATGAAGTTAATGTCCCTAAGGTCTAAACGATATTGATATAGAGATTGAAAGGAAGAAACTATTCCTTGAGTTGATAGAATGTCAAATGAGATGAGGTCCTTGCCTGGGGTGGGGGTGGTTGTATAAACAACCTGATGTTGATAGACTTATGAGCATATCGAGTATTGGGAGGAATATTAGCACCGAAATGGATAAGAGAAAGTCTCACTCGTACTTATTAAGTACGTGGCCAGCGTATGAGAGATTAGACCGTGAAAGCAGATGGTTCCTTTGTCTCGCAGAGAACTTGAAATACTTCTTTAGGATCCTTGATAGACTCGTCGTTTACCCCGAGAAGGTACTGGACGGATGTGGCAATGATATCTCTTTGTTGTACTATCACTGGCTCATAATAGTGATTGTCGGTCATAGAAACTCCCAGATAGGTTTCATGTTGATAGTACTTTGAGATTGATGTGATGGTGTGGTGTCTTGATGAATAGTGATGTGATAGAGTCGTGTTCCTTATTCTGAGTTGAGGTTGAGTGGTTGGTGAGCTAATGCTATTGTATATTGTCTTGCCTACGTTATCTACTTTAGCCCATTTTACATATAGTACATTCCACGTACTAACACCCCTTTGGCGCTGCATCATTTTATGATGTAGATTCTGTAGACAGAGAACTTCAGCAGGCTAATTGTTGAGGTTCATAAATCCCCAAATAGATACTTGGTGAGTCCTCCCTTGCTTTCGGAGAACATATTTATCTTTTTATCTATTTTGAGTTATTTCATTAGACTGTGGTAATCATGGCCTATCATGATACCTTCTTAGAGGATAGCTATAGAGGCTTCATAGACATAAACAGTTGATAGTGGGTGTTGAGATTGTTTTCCTCATTCCCTATTAAAATTGAGTTGTTCTTTTCTTTCGTACTATATGATAGTGATTGTGAATCTTATAGCCTACTGATAGCCTTTTTAATATCTTAATATCTTCCACTAATGAATTGATTGAACGAATGCGATGAGACTAGGTGGTTCTCTTGGGGGCTAGCAATAGTCTCCGAGTGCCAGTTACGCCTGGGGTACCCTCCCAGGACGTGACATAATGTTTAAAAGTTATTTAATCATATGATTTATTTTTAAAAAAATATAATATATAGAAAATCACTTTATTAGATGTCTTTTTTGTATCAAATATAAGTAAAGATTTATAATTTATCAAATTGACATAACATAGGGGATAAGTGTAACACCCATAACTAGTCAGTCGTCTTCTTCTTAACCAGCAATCCTTCCATTTCCACTTATGAAGCCAAGAAAAAAAAGGGGGGGGGGGGAGAAAAAAAGCTCCAGGGAACGGGAAAAAATAGAAAAAAGATCCTAGGAGAATGACAGCAACTTTTGAGGAATTGAAATGTAGTATTGTCCGTCTCCCTCATCCCAAGAGCTTAAACCACGAGGTAATCTCCTCCCCCTACTTCTATCTCCATTAGTAGCAAATATAGGGTATTTCAATAGGTTTTTGGATTTAATTTGAAGACTATGGTTATAACAATTGGAGAAGAACGTTTTAGAGTTATTTACGACAAAAGCTCAATAAGATGCTTGGAAAAAGAATGTAATTATCATGGATAACAATTTACTGTAGTTCGGACTGATTAATCAATTTTAGTATAAGTTGGGGTGAAGAATTTAACAAATAATTATAAAAAGTATATCAAAATGGATGGATTATAAATTAGTTGGTAAATTCATGGCATGGGTGAGTATAAATTGACAAATAGAGGGGCATACATGATCTCTAATGGGTTGATATTTTAGTTTACCACATATCGCCTAAAATGAGGATTTTAATACAAGATCGATATGATGTGAATATAGATTGACCGAAGGAAGTCTTACGGATTGCTTGAGGTAACAAGTTTGGTACTTCTACACAAGTACTGTGAGTAGTAATCTTAACCCCAATTTGTGTTTTATAAGTTTCATGATTTTTACATCATTTATAAGTGAATATATGGGACAAGTCCTTTACTTGATTTGATACCAAAATAGCTATTTGAGATGATCTTACTTTTACAAGACAAGTATATTTATAAATGAGATTATTACCATTATTTAAATGATTTTTGGGTATTTACTAGAAACATAAGTACTTTTACATATGTTTTTTTCATTAAAGTTTTGACATGATATGATTACAAGATTTACATGCTTTGTACTACTTTGGAAAAGTTTACATGGATTATAAAGATAAGTTTTCAATAGTAGTAGTCTTTGATGAATCTCGTAGCTAACGGCGGGTTCGTTAAACCTAGTGCATCTTGTATTACCGATTACATATAGAGCCCTCCCTATTGGGAAGGTAGAACTAGCATACCATTACCTATATCCCTCAAGGAGGGATTTACTGATATGAAAGTTACAAGTTATGTTATATTCTTTTAAGAAGATAGACACACCGACTACTAATTACATGATTCATTCATGGAAACTTCCCGAATATATGTATATGATTCAACATGAAAGTGTTTAGTGAGTTTATTTCTGAAAAACTAAGTTGAATTACTTATATGAGACAACAAGATGGATTTTAACTATTGAATCTTGAAAGAGCATTTATTAGATGATTTTGATGATTATACTAGCATATTTTCTGACTTGTCCCTTATTAAAACGGTTGTGATTATTATTATTACTCACTGAACTAGTGTCTCACTCCCCGCTATATTTCTTTACAAAGAATACAAGTGATTTTGGCAAGGATTTAGTTAGATAAAGGTAGCACGTTGATTCCATACTAAGCCCCGCTCTTGTTCGTGTGGGATGCAAGATTTTTTGTTATGCACCTTTTTTTTCCTTGAAATTCTTAGACAGTTGCTCCATAGTCATTTCCCTATTTAGAGTCATGGATATTCTTTCGTTTATTCTTGTTATTGTTGTGTTGAGATTAGATTGGAAACCGATATAGAGACTTGATTGAATTATTTGGTTGTTGTGTTGTTGGATTATAAGACAGGTAAAATTTTGGATATGCCTAAAAACAAGGAAAATTGTACCCAATTTTGTACAGAATTCTAGTAAGGCTTGCTTTGGGATCCTTCCCCTTACCGCTGATCATGATCCTAAATTGGCTCTTAACAAAGTTGGTATCAAAGGCTATGTTATTCGTATGACAATGGAGCACACGTTAGTAGTAGAATCTCAATTATAGTTATGTATCCAGCAATTTCTATTATCGGGATTCTGCAATGACGTGCTAGGATATTTATTGTCATTCCTTCTTATTCCTACTTATATGTATCACATTCAGGGTAATTAGAATCTAACAATATTTATTTTGTTTATCAGATGGCTCGAACTTGATTATCTAATGACAGGGCTATGACAGGTGTTCCCTAAGCACCAAATGACACCTCTACTAGGCATCCAACTTCCTCAACTAGGGGAAGGGGTGGGGCTCATAGAGCTAGTTGAGGTAGCGGTTGTAGTGCCACCACCAAAAATTGCAATGCCACTTTGAGGACTACAAGTGAGGCCACTCCTGAAATGAGTGCAACTCCACCTCTTCTATCACAAGATGATGCCACTACAGCAGCACTGACCTTCATGCAGAGTGTTATAGATAGGTTGGTTGACCAAATGGACAGACAAGAGGGATAGGTTAGCATACTGTTGTCTGTGCTTAGACCCAAGCACCATCTAAGATGCCCTTACAGACTTATGCTTTTGGGAATAAAGAGGTATCATTGTAGGAATTCTTGAAGTTGAAATCACCAAAGTTCACAGGTTTTGACAATTCAGCTGATCCTCAAAGTTTCCAATGGAATCTTCAAGGAATTGCAGGCGCTAAGATGTTCTAGTGAGAGAGTTGTGGAGCTTGCAGCATACAAACTACAGGATATGGCTAGCACATGGTATCAAATCTTATTGCTAGGTCGGCCTGTGGGAGAGGACCATTAAAATGGGATGAGTTCACTAAATTATTCATGGATCACTTCCTTCCTGAAAGTTAGAGGCAGAAATATGCAAGTTAGTTTGAGAGATTAGTACAGACTTCGGATATGGATGTGTCAACCTATAACACAAAATTTTGTAAATTGGCCAGATATGCTCCTTGCTTTGTGATAACTAAAGAAGCCAGAGTTCAAAGATTTGTCAATGGTTTTGTTGCTCGTCTATACACTGTAGCCCCAAATATGAAGAAGTTGACATATTCAGAGGCAGTTGATTTAGAAAAAAAGATTGAAGACAAGGGTTGTGAGGAACGTGCAGCCTTTGATGCCCAAAAGAAGGCCAAGATAGGGGGATCTTTTGGCAGTGACTATAGTTCAAATCGCAAGGTAGAAGATCAGGAAGGCAACATCAGGCCTCTTAGGCAGGGATGGATACAGTTTCACAATCCACATACAGACCACATCAGGGACAAAGTGTTCAGGGACAACCATCATCAAAGGGACATCGATATTCTGGTCAAATGTATGCCACTACTCCATCCTTTCAGACTTGTGGTAGATCATATACATGCCAGTGTCGTGTTTTGACTGGAAGGTACTTTTGATGTGGTCAGTTAGGGCGTTTTCTTAGAGATTGCCCTCTACCTCCGAACAACTCAAACCAGAACTCCACTAGATGACTACACCTACTTAGACTACTCGTAATGCTTAAGGTACTACTAGCACAGGAAATAGAGGTCGAGGTGTCGGAGATCATATTGTTCAGAATCAAGGACAGAGAAATGTGGGTAGAGGCCAGTCAAGAGGTTTTGCACTTACTAGACAAGATGTTAAGGGCTCCAATGCAGTGGTTACAGGTATTATTTCAGTTTGCTCATTTAAAGCACAGATTGATCCAGCATATACCCACTCCTATATGTCCTCATACTTTGCATGCTGAATCATCTTTTCCTTATTGATAATCCCGTGGGAGATTCTCTGTTAGTTGAATATATGTACCGTGATTGTCAGATTAGAGTTGAGAGTAGAAAAACTCTAGCTAACTTAATTGTACTTAACATGATTGACTTTGATGTGTTGATGAGTATGGATTGGTTATCTCCTTGCTATGCTAAAGTAGATTTTCATGCAAAAATTATCAGATTTGAGCTACCAAATGAGCCTATATTTATACTAAAAGGAGGTCAAGTCTTAGAGGTTGGTAAAATTATATCTCTTGTTAAGGCTCAAAAAATTACTTAGTAAAGGATGCATGGGTCTCTTAGTTATGGTAAGGGACACTAAAGAAGAAACTCTTAGCTTGGAAAAGATGTCAGTGGCGAATGAATTTCTTGATTATTACCTGAGGATTTGCCAGGATTACCTCTTGTACGAGAAATAGACTTTGGTATTGATTTTGGTTCTTAACACATTGCCAATATCTATACCTCCATATCCCATGGCACCAGCAGAGTTGAAGGAGCTAAAGTAACAATTGTAGGATTTTCTTGATAAGAGCTTTATTCAACCTAGTATATCCCCATGGGGTGCACCAGTATTGTTTATAAAGAAGAAAGAAGGGACTTTGAGAATGTGCATCGACTACATGAAGTTGAGTAAGGTAACAATACGTAATAAGTATACCTCGTATAAAGGATCTTTTTGATCAATTGCAGGGAGCTACTCACTTTTCAAAAATAGATCTTCTCTCCGGTTATTATCAACTTCGGATTAGGGAGAAAGATACTTCTAAGACAGCATCCAGAACTCGATATGGGCACTATGAGTTTCTTGTGATGCCTTTCAGACTAACCAATGCTCCAACTGCATTCATGGACTTTGTGAATAGGGTGTTTAGGCCCTTCTTGGACAAGTTCGTGATAGTGTTTATTGATGATATTCTGATTATTCCCACATCCAAGAAGAACACAAAAATCATCAGACAACTGTATTACAAACATTGCGAGAATACAAGCTATATGCTAAGTTCTCAAAGTGTGAATTTTGGCTACATTCAATAGCATTTCTGGGGCATGTTGTATCCAAAGATGGAATTACGGTGGATTCCAGAAAGGTGGAAGCTATGCAAAAATGGCCTAGACCTACCTCACCCACAGAGATTTGCAGCTTCTTGGGTTTGGCAAGTTATTATAGGTGTTTTGTGTAGGATTTTTCTAGAATAGCATCCCCTTTAACCAAGCTAACACAGAAAAAAGTGAAGTTTCTGTGGATAGAAGAATGTAAGCAGAGCTTTGAAAAAGTCAAAACATGTTTGACAACAACACCAATATTAGCCTTACCATCAGGTTCTGGAGGATTAACGGTACATTTTTATGTTTCTAGCGTGGGATTAGGATGTGTTCTTATGCAAAATGATAGCGTTATCACCTATGCTTCAAGATAGTTGAAGAAGCATGAGCAGAACTATCCTACACATGATTTGGAGATGGCCGCTATGATATTTGCTATTAAAATTTGGAGGCATTATCTATATGATGAAACTTGTGAGATATATACTGACCATAAGTTGTTAAAGTCTATTTTTCAGCAAAGAAATATCAACCTTCAATAACGATGGTGGATGGAGTTACTGAAGGATTATGATTGCATTATTCTATATCATCTTGGAAAAGTCAATGTTGTGGCTGATGCACTGAGCAGAAAATCTATGGGTAGCTTAGCACATATAGCTTCTGAAAAGAGGCAATTAATGAAAGATATGCAAAAACCTGAGGGTGCAGGTGTCAAGCTTGGTGTGGGAAATTCAGAGACATTGCTAGCTTATGTCCAAGCCAGATCTTCATTAGCGGAGCGCATAAAAGCAACTCAATATGAGGATGAGCAACTTTGTAAATATCGAGATGAAGCTATAGCGGGTAAAAGTAAGAAAATGATTATTGATGGCGATGGTATGCTTCGATTGGGTGATCGATTGTGTGTACCAAACATAGGTGGGCTAAGGCGAGTCATTCTCGAGGAAGCTCATAACTCCAGATATACTATACACCCTGGTTTCACAAAAATGTACTATGATCTGAAGCAGTTGTATTAGTAGGAAGGTATGAAGAAAGATGTTTCCAACTTGTTTCTAGATGTTTGACATGTCAACAGGTTAAAGCTAAGCATCAGCAACTCGCAGGATTACTACAAGAGATCCACATTCCTGAGTAGAAATGGAAAAGAGTTACTATGGATTTTGTGGTTGGTCTACCATGAAATCTCAGAGGTTATAACTCTATATGGGTGATTGTAGATCGATTAAAAAAATCAGCGCTCTTCTTACCAGTCAAGACTACTTTTAGTGGAGTGAGATATGCCCAGATATTTAGGAATGAAATTGTTCAACTTCATGGAGTCTCAATATCCATCATCTCTGACATATGGTCAAAATTCATTTCACACTTTTGAAGATCTTGTTTAGAAGCACTAGGTACACGAGTAGATCTCAGTACTGCATTTCACTCATAGACGGATAGGCAGTCGGAGTGTGCTATACAAATCCTGGATGATATGTTAAGGGCTTGGATTCTTGATTTTGGAGGTACTTGGGATACCTACTTGTCGTTAGCTAAATTCACTTACAACAATAGCTTCCAGTATAGCATTCAGATGGCACCATATGAAGCCTTGTGTGGTAGGTAATGTCGTTCTCCTATAGGGTGATTCGAGGTTGGAGAGGCTAAGGTAGTAGGACCAGACTTGGTTCATGAAGCCATAGACAAGGACCAATAAATCAAAAAGAGGTTGATCACCACTCAAAGCAGACAAAAGTCATATGCAAATAAGAGGAGAAGAGATTTAGTGTTTGTAGTTAGGGATAAAGTTTCCTGCGACTCTCTCCTATAAAAGGTGTAATGCGATTTGGTAAGAGAGGTAATTTGAGCCCGAGGTATATAGGACCATATGAGATACTTGACCAAATAGGAGGAGTAGCATCTCGTTTGGCACTACCTCATGAGCTGTCCTTTATCCATCTAGTGTCTTATGTCTCTATGTTAAGGAAATATGTACCAAATTCCTCTCACGTACTTGAGACACCAACTATACTGATCGATGGGAATCTAACATATGAAGAGGAACCAATAGCTATTATTGATAAACAAGTAAGAAGATTACGTTCAAAGGAAATTGTGTCTATAAAAGTCTTGTGGAGAAATCATAACATTGAGGAAGCTACTTGGGAGTCGGAAGATGATATGCGAATCAAGTATCCCCACTTGTTTCAGTCTAAAGGTATGTACTTGCTTAAATTCGGGGACCAAATTTCTTAAGTTGGGAAGAATGTAACACCCATAATTAGTCAAGGATATTTTTTGGTCAGGACTTATTATTATTTTTATGTTGAAAAAAAAAGTACATAAATAAAAGAATGAAATCAATTCCTTTTGAAAATAATAAATAGGCTGAAAGCCCAAAAGGCTATAAAGCAGTAATGCTGCCATTCCCATTTATGAAGCAAAGCAAAAAAAAAAAAAGGGAAAAGGAAAAAATCTTCAAGGAACAGGAAAAACAGGGAAAAAAAATCCAAGGAGAATGCTAGCAACTTTTGAGAAATTGAAGTGTAGTATTGTCTGTCTCCTTCACCCCAAGAGCTTAAACCACGATGTAATCTCCTCCTCCTACTTCTATCTCCATTAGTAGCAAATATAGGGTATTTCAATAAGTTATTGGATTTAATTTGAAGACCATGGGTATAGCAATTGGAGAAGAACATTTAAGAGTTATTTACAGCAAAAGCTCAGTAAGATGCTTAGAAAAAAGAATATAATTATCATGGATAGCAATTTACTCCATTTTGGACCGATTAATCAATGTTAGTATAAGTTGGGGTGAAGAATTGAATAAATTATTATAGAAAGTATATCAAAACTGATGGATTATGAATTAGTTGGCAAATTCATGGCATGGATGAGTATAAAATTGACGAATTGAGGGGTAAACATGATCTCTAATGGTTGATATTTTTAGTTTACCACATTTAGCCTAAAACAAGGACTTTAACACAAGATCGATATGATGTGATTATAGATTCACCAAAGGAAGTCTTACGGATTGCTTGAGGTGATAAGTTTGGTACTTCTACATGAGTACTGTGAGTATAATCTTAACCACAATTTGTAATTTATAGTTTTATGATTTGTACATGATTTATAAGTGAATTGTTACTGAATGATTTGAATTTGCATATGGGACAAGTCCTTTATTTGATTTGACACCGAAATAGCTATTTGAGATGATCTTACTTTTACAAGACAAGTATATTGATAAATGAGATTGTTACTGTTATTTAAATGATTTTTGGGTATTTACTTGAGATATTAGTACTTTTACATGTGTTTTTTTCATTAAAGTTTTGACATGATATGATTACAAGATTTATATGTTTTGTACTACTTTGGAAAAATTTACATGGTTTATAAAGATAAGTTTTCAATGGGAGTAGACCTTGATGAATCCCATAGCTAACGACGGGTATGTTAGACCTGGTGCAACTTGTATTATCGATTACAGATAGAGTCATCGCTATTGCGAAGGTAGAACTAGCATACTGTTACCGATATCCCTCGAGGAGGGATTTACCGATATAAAAGTTACAAGTTATCATCTATTCTTTTAAGAAGATAGACATATTGATTACCAATAACATGATTTATTCTTGGAAACCTCCTGAATATATGTGTATGATTCGATATAAAAGTGTTTACCGAGTTTATTTCTGAATCGCTAAGGTAAACTACTTATATGAGGCAAAAAAATGGATTTTAACTATTCAATCTTGAAAGAGCATTTATTAGATGATTTTGATGATTATACTAGCATATTTCTGACTTGTTCCTTATTAAAATGATTGTGGTTATTATTATTACTCACTGAGCTAGCGTCTCACTCCCCGCTATATTTCTTTACAGAGAATACAGGTGATTTTGACAAGGATTTAGTTAGATAAAGGTAGTGCGTTGATTCTATGGTGAGCCCCGCTCTTGTTCGTGTGGGAACCAAGTTACTTTGTTATGAACCTTTTTTTTTCTTGAAATTCTTAGAGTGTTGCTCTATAGTCATTTCCTTATTTAAAGTCATGAGTATTCTTTTTTTTATTCTTAATATGTGACTGAGTTAAGTTTATTCCTCTTGTTAGAGACAAGTTGGTATTATTGTATTGTGATTAGATTGGTAATTAATATAGTGACTTGATTGGATTATTTGGTTGTTGTGTTGTTGGATTCTGAGACAGGTAAAATTTTGGATATGCCTAAAAATAGGGAAAACTCTGCCCGATTTTCTGCAGAATTCTATTAAGACTTGTTTTGGGATCCTTCCCCTTACCGCCGGTCATGATCCTAAATTGGGTCTTGACAATAAGATCTGTATGATCAATATTGTAAATTTTTGACTTTCTTTGATTCGACACATATGAACCGATATTTTCTATGTCTAATGTGTTTTGAGTTGTCATTATTACTATTTTACAAATTATATTTAAAAATTATTTAATCATATAAGTTAATTCTATACACATAATAATTAAGAAAATTACTTTATTAGATGACTGTATTGTATCAAATATTATTAATGATTCATAATTTATCATTTAATTCAAAATGATCATAGCTTTGGATTTGTGAAACTGGTGTGAATAATTATAACTTTGACTATATGAGTGGATAAATATTATAGGAATTGTCATTTTAAACAGGATATTTTCAAGTAATTTAAATACTTTTATAATTAGCGAATTATTTAATCTGCCGGACAACCATGTCAATGTTATACAATCCATTTGACAATAATTTAATTTGTACATAAATATGTTATACACCTCAAGCAAACTCGTAACAAATTAATCAAGAAAAAATATACACATATATATACATTCCGTCCAATAAATTATTAGCCAAATATATTATACACATTTATTTATTTTTGAAACAAAAAATGAACTTTGTAATTCCTTTTCCAATGTTTGACTAAGAAAATCATTAAATAATTAATCTCAATTATTTTCAATATTTTTGAAAATATAAATGAAGAATATATTTAATTTTTAAGATAAAGGGAAAAAAAATCCAAAAAGGAACTAGTTTATAATGTGGACAGATTTTTTAATCATTTTGGCCAAAGTTGGGCTCAAAGAAGTTTTTCTTATATATATAAACATATGTCCTCGCTTTCTAGTTTCCTTGTTATTTTTTTCGATGCATGCTTTATCTTTAATTATTGAATCATCCATAAGGATACCGCTAAGATGACGCAGTTTTCTCAAGAGTGGAACTAAGATCCATTTGGAAAATTACCTTTGATAATTAGTTTTGGTGTAATTATACACCTATTGGGTACTTTGGTTGGCTATGTAATTATTTAATCAACAGGTAATTGGATGTAATTGTCACGGCCCGACCCCGGGGCCGCGACTAGTGCCGATTAGGCACTATTATTGATACAAACCCACGCGACGACATGAACAATTCTACAGAAAAT
>JAOTQR010000001.1:10410971-10452148 GCA_025774065.1 Solanum ossicruentum | reverse complement strand
TCATGTCTCGTACTATAGACACTGGGGCCCCAACGGCCTAGTCATATGCATTTCTTTTTGGCTTGTTATCACTGTTTCTCTTATTAAACGCATGTCAAACGTAGAAACCCCTTATATTATGTATAGAAGACGCATAGAAACAGGTTGGTTCTCCCGAGCCTTATTGGTGATAGGTGCCGATCTGCCCTAACTGGACTTTGGGGCGTGAGAAACTGTCGATAATCAATACACATCCTTATGGACCCATCCTTTTTCTTCAAAAATAATACCGAGGCACCCCACGGTGAAATAGTAGGGCGAATAAATCCCTTGATCAATAGATCTTGGAGATGCTCTTTTAGCTCCTTCAGCTCAGATGGAGCCATATGATAGGGAGTGCTAGAAATGGGCTTTGTGTACAGCTCAAGGTCTATAGAAAAAAGAAATATCCCTATCTGGAGGGACTCTCGGTAGATCGATAGGATATATATCCAAAACTCACAAACTATCGAAATTTGATTCCATGGAAGTTGGCTTAGCAATGGTGTCATGAATAAAAGCCAAAAAATCCAAACACCCTCTGTCAATCAATTTTTTTGACTTGAATATGTGAAATAACCTTACTAATATAAGAACCATTCAAACTTGTCCACTCTATCCTCGGTCAACCTGGCATGGCTAAGGTGACGATCTTAGCATAGCAATAAAAAATAACACGATACAGAGATAGCCAATCCATACCCAAAGTAACATAAAAAACTATCATATCTAAGATAATCATGTCTACCCAAGTCTCATAGCCTTCCAAAGTCACAAGATAGGATCAGTTCACCCGACCCACTACTAAGGGCATACCTACTAGAGTCAAAACATAAAAAGGAATAGACATACAATGTCATGACCCGAGCCTAGGGCTTAGGAGTGACATGGAAAATAAGAATCCAAGAGTCCCCACATAAGCCTCATAGCATCCATATACACGTTATCGGTTTAGAAGCGCATACTTAAACAAAAATAAGAATCCAAGAGTCCCCACATAAGCCTCATAGCATCCATATACACGTTATCGGTTTAGAAGCGCATACTTAAACAATAGACCCACAGTTCTAAGAGGTGGATAAGTATGACTCACGCTATGAGGGTATAGTAGGGATAGGGATTTGAATAAATTCACATAGCACATAGTATATAAAATATATGGGGTAGGTATGTGTAACTCACGCAATAGGGATAGAAGGGACTTAGTACTTTCCACATTTCCACATCTCATCATAAACATATCATCATAACATGAACTCATGAGATAGACATAATCATAGGCTCCATAGCAAATAGCATAACACATTTCAAGCCTATACATAGAGTTTACATGATATCCAAAAATGCCACTAGTTCATAGAATAGGACAGGGGCCAAGACATGTCCCCGACTCACCCATAAAGTAAAAACATAAGTGAAAATATCATAATAAGTAGATAGAAGGTGGGTCTTGTCCTTGGAGTAAAGGACCACTACTAGCAAGTCTCACAATCCAATCTAATTGTCAAGAGGTAGATGAAGATAGTCTCCGGTCCCTACATGGTTAGATCATGTAAGAAGAAGTATGTGTTAGTGTGTTCGAATGTACTAAGTATGAGAACATGCAAAACGCTTATGAAGCATGTTAACCTGCAGTTAATGTTAGATGACAAGGGAACATGAAAGTATACAAGAAAGATTGTTATATCAATATGCCATGAAATCCATGACGCATGAATGCCATAATAGTTTATACATAGAGGGGATGTGACCTCAACCAACATAAGACCAAGTGAGCTATAACTTGGAACTCCATAGTCTGCCCCACATTGGATAAAGGAGTGACCTACTTGCCAAAGGTAGATCCTAATCATAATCATCCCATAAAGGGGCATAAACATAAACCTATGCTACACACAAAGTCATGAGAAAGTCGACTTTATATAAGGATCCCTTGGGTCGATCCCCCACCTCCAATCCCATTCGGTGCTAAGTCAACAACCCACGAGAATATATATATACATATATCTGCTTGGAAAAGTGGCACAAGTCTTTCAAATCATTTTCATTCATACTTAGGCTTAAAGCTACACATACTTCATAATCATGCATACTTGGGATAAAAAACCAAATCGTACTTCATGTCATACTTTCATGCATTAGAATAGCTCCTTGATACTTATACATAGTGGTGCATAACACCCATGGGGCTCTTGAGCCTAATCATAGGTATAATGTGATCAAATGTCATTTCATAACCATACTTACTTGAAATCATAGTCATAATCAGAATTGACCACATCATAAATCTCATAAAAATCAATGTTCATGCATGCATATGTCTGGTGAAATGAATGAATATCATGGGTACTAGAAATTCATAGTTAAATCATCATAATATAATGAAATAATAGTAAATCCATGATGAAATCAACAATTAAAACATACTTGAAATTGCCCATGCATAGAATCAGAATTTAAAGGGATATGCATATTCAAACCTGCATAATATCAATGCAAACCAACATTATAGTGCTTAAATCATAGTAAAACATCAATTAAGTACAACCTATGACTCAATTTAATCAAATCAACACTAATTTAAAAGACCCATATTCAAGGGAAGTTTAAAAATTCATAAAATAAGAAGTAAGAAGTTCTTGGGCTCTTTATGATTGAAAGGGATCATGAATCAATCCCACATACTTTAGACAACTAGAAGAATCTGGATGGAATTGACTTGAATTTGAAGTCATGTTGAAATCCTAGATTGGATCCCCCAATACAAGACTTGAAGAGAGAACTTAGGAATCGAATTCTAGAGCTTCAGTGTAATGAGAGTGAATGGGTGTAAAGGGGTAAGTACAATCTGATTTAGGGTCTTAGAATAGGATCCAAGGTATTAAATGACCTTTAGAATAAACCAAAATTACAAAAAGATCATTAATGAAGCGGACTTTAAAAAGTGTCTAGCGGTCCCGTACAAGTGCACCATAGTCCATACAAAAGTGCACTGACCATACAAAGTGCCTGTGAAAATGCCTTCTCTACACTTAGAGAAATTTGGCTCAGGACGTTCCCTTTGAATGCTTCACAATCCATATAAAGGTTCACTAATCGTACAATAGTCTATACAAATGACCTAAGTTCCAAGATGGTAATTTTATACTTGGAACAATATTTTGGGGAGAGCACTTCACGAGGAACCCCACAATGGCTCGCGGTAGGTTGCACGAGACTCCACCACGGTTCGTGGTAGTCTTCACAACCCATAAAGTGTCTCTTGGTGGTTTCCTTAGACAAAATCTTGGCTTGAAGGCTGGAGCACCTATCATGAGCCCTTCCGTGGCTAGTGGTGAGGACCATGGCTCGTTGGAGGTGCCATGGAGGGCCACCAGGCCTAAAATCCTCTCTTAAGCCACATGAAGCCATGAACATAGCCAAAGGTCACCCTATGGATTCCCCTATGGCTTGTGGGAGTTTCCCTGGAGGGTTACCTTGGTCAAAAACTTTTGGAAACTTGATTTTAAGCATCCTTAAGGCCTCCAGAGGTCCAGTTCCTTTATACAGTCACATGGTAAATCAAACCCTGATACGAAATATGCAGACACATATGAATAAGTAGTGTCAGGATCAAATAATACAGATGTAAGGAGATGGCAAACTAGAACAATACATGTGATAATAACATCAGAGGCCTCAACGTCGGGTCTACCTAGGAAAGCATAACCCTGGCCTCCCCATCCTCAACTAATCAAGGCTACCACTCTACTACTAGAATATGTGGATGTATCACTTGCTCCTCTACCTCTGGTATGTCCATCTCTGTCAGCATGACCCTTACACCGACCCCTAGTCTATGGAGTGTACCTCTAGCTGATGGTCGGATCTCTAATTGGTGCTACAGAAAAAGAGCGGTGGGGTGCATAATAATTCTGCATAGGACACTATTGAACCATATGATCTGGAGATCCACACCCAAAACAAGACCTAGGCTGGAAGGATGCTGAGAGGGAATAAGAGGGATACTAAAGCCACTCCAGCCCATCAACCTCTACTAAGAATTGGTGGAACTATGCCCGAAACTGTAAGAATCATGGGAACCTCTCCCTTGCTCTAATGTTGGTAGTGTTTCATGAACCTTGCAGCTCTGGAATGATCTATCTCCCCTAATTATGCCTCTGCCCCCAAATGAGGCACCTGAGAAATGTCCAGACATACGAAACCATTTGGGGTCCCCAAACTACTCTCTTTCATGAGCTCTTCCTTCTTGGTGTACTAACCACGATGCTCCCTCCATAGATACCGAAAGCGCTAACCATCTGAGAGAATATATTAGCTTACTCATAAATCAATGAACTCTCTCTACCTAAGCAGGAAGTATAGTCATGATATGCCAAGATAGTTGGAAAAGATGGATCTCATACTTCGAAACTTTCAAAGTTCCCTACCTAAAACTCTCAATTCTCATATAGCTCACTTCTCAGACACTCCAAGGGACAAATATATCATAAAAGGCACTAAAGAATGTCTCCAAAGTCATCAAAGGAGACCTAACTAGAAGAGATCTCAAATAAGTCCTCCACTACTCCCTAGCTAGTCCACGGACCTGTAGAGTAACATACCATACACCATGAGTCTCTATTAACCCTAAGACTTCAAGTAATTCACTATAAGTAGTCAAAAAATCATGTGCATCCTCAATATTCCCAAACTGAAACTGAGGTGGGTCTATCTTCTTAAACCTCTCATATCTATGTTGTTCATCATCAGTAAAGGCAGCTATTAGAGGAACCTCAACAATAGGTGTTACAGGTGGATGCTCCACATGTACCTAGGCCTCAAGGTTTGCTGCTGGTCCAGAGGCTGAATCCTAAACCGTGTTTGAGAAGTACCTAGTGTATCAGCTGTGCTACCTACTTGCCCCATATTCTCAAGAACAGTCAAAACTCTCATAAGTGTATCATTAAGTAATGGCGTTGCAGCATACTCAAGAGGAATGTGCTCCTCTTTAGGCTCCATAGCTGGCTCTGGGGAGATGCTCCAATTATAATATCTAGCGGTGTTGTTCCTCGGCCCTGACCTCCACCTCAACCTCTGGCTCGGTGCCTACCCCTCGCTGCGGTCTCAATAGCAATATCGGGGACTGCCTCCTCTTTTCTAGTAGTTGTTGTAGCTTTAAACCTCGTCATCTATGAAAACAACACGTGAATACTCAGCACTTAAGCAAAGATCCATGCCCAAATTGATTAGAAAGAACCAAAAGAGAATTTCCTAATAGTCTTCATAGGCTCTCAAGGATAAGTAACGAATGTCTTTGCACAGATCCTTAAGTCTTTAGTAGATTAGACTTTTACGCATGTGAGACCTATGAACCTGGGGCCATGATACAAAATTGTTAAGACCCTAAATCAGGGTGTGATTTCACTCACCTAACCTACCAAGGTGAGTCAGCCCAAATGTAAACAACCTATTACAATAACAAAAGAAGAAGATAAAATAGTCTAATATAAAAGATAAGCATAAGGAAACCAAACTACAATTGTCTAAGAATTAGTGTCACATGTACAATCCTCTAGTAATAAGAATATTTAAATGATAATAAAAGTCTTGATGTTTAGTCCTCAAAAAGAACATGACATAAAATAGAATCCTCGAATGTCTGCCAAATGGACAAGTAGCTAGCTCACAAGGGATCGAAAAGCTCGACCCTATAGCTAGAAAAATATAACAATAGGGATCGGGCTTGCAACTGATGAAAACGTAGCAAGCTGTGAGAACAAAACAACATGGTACTCAACAAATGGAAACTAAACCTAAAGTAAAGCACTTAAGAACACAAGTACTCCTATCCATTGTTGTCGCCCAAGTTACATCTATTTTTTAGAGGATAAAGTGGTCATTGTCGAGATATATAACCTAACCAAGTTTAGAGTCGAATCCATAGGGAATATGTAGACTCAAGAGAATTCACCAATATGCAATCTGAACAATTAACCAACTTAATTCCCCAAAGGGGGTATGCAATAATCAATGAAAAAATAAAGCTAACAATCACAAGAGAGAAGTCACTAATGGAGAGAAACTAGGTATTATGTTCCCCATGATTTCCCAAGTCAGTATCACTGGATAACCTAATTCTTTTTTAGTCTATAGCATGAAGGACGGTAATTTATGTTCACTAAGCCCTTTGGTCCAAAGTGAGATGTGAATTTCACTATTTGACTTGGCGCATCTCCATAGTGTGCATTACTAACCATTAACTATTAGTCCTAGTATAACCTCCCCTTGGTCCAGTTTGGTTGATTAGACTAGGACATATCAATCGAATCCTGTTAATTAATTTCTTTTCCTATTCATTACTATCTTGGTCTAGTCAGTAATAGTGGGCGGGTTCTAGTGTTGGCCACCACCAGAAAACATACATAACAAAGAGAATTAATTAATACATGCATATACACCTTCTAAGAATATTATGAATTATCCGATTTTGCCTTGCTAGTTCTTTATGGTTCCCACAACCCTAGTTGTGGATTTAGCAACTCATCCTATGTTGTAGATACATAAATTATGAATTGAGAAGACATAATTGAACACTAACACAATAGAATAAAGAACAAGCAATCCAACTTCAATGAAAATCACAAGCTTAAAGATTGAATTAAACCACAAGTGTTCTCAAAGACTCTCCAATATGATTTTACAATTTTCTCTCTCAAAATATTGAGTTCTCTAAGTAATAGTTGAAAACTTTTGAAAAATAACCTAAAAACCTATTTATAATTATTAAAATTCAAGTCCAAAAAAAATAGGAGAACTGGTCGGCACGCTATATGAAAGGTACTTTATGACCCGTAATCAGGGTCATGTGCTTAAATACTGGAATTTTGGACTTCAACTCTATGACACCCCTCTGTGGTTTGTAAAGTGAGTTGTGACCCATAAAGGGGGTTTCATTTGATGAAATTCCTGCAAGTCCAATTCTCTGATCCTCAGGGCACGAATCCTCTTCTATGACTCGTAAACTTCTCTATGACTCGTTTGCATGTTCGTAGAATAAACTTTAGAAAATAGCCCCTCACTAGAAATCTTCATGAAACCTCCCTACGACCCGTAGAATGATCTATGACCCAAAAAGGATCTCGTATAACAACAAAAGTCAGCAACTTTTGTCATTTTCCCCAAAATCATGGCCAACCTGTAATCCTGCAAATATAAACTCAAAAACACATAAAACCCACTAACATCGCATTGAGAACACATAAAATTCTAAGTTTTAAACATCAAAAGTTATGAATTTTGGCAGCACATCAACATCTTCAACTTAAAATTATTGCTTGCCCTCAAGCAACGGACTCAATCTATATAGACAAAACAGTGGCACACAGGCCTCAACTCAATGACATATATCATATACATCTCAGAATCAGATACCCACACCAACTTTTCAAAACAGGATCAGATAGCTATTTAGTAAACTAATGCAAATTGGTACATGTGACAACACAACTATAACAAGAAAGGGATCATAGTAGTCCACAATCACTGAACAAGTCTAGTGCTAACAATGCGATGCAAGTTCCCTTAAAGAAAGAAGTCTCATAATTGACCCTTAATGATGTTTTCATATTTAACCTAGGGACTATGCAAAATAACTCACTCTCACAACATATATTCATGCATAATGTCTAATACCTTAGGCTTTCCCCTATACACCTGACTCAGACCTTTAACCAACTGAACTAGGATCACTTTAGGTCTTTCTAGGCTTATAATGTAGGCTCAAGGCCCTCCTTGACATTGCGTTTTCCCACACTGTCTCCCTACCAACTCGATTATTTTCTCCTTATTCTCCTTTTTTCCTATTTTAAGCTTTTCTGGGTGTTTTGCATTCATTTTTCAGCTTTTTTCCTTGTTTCTACACTTCATTTTGCTTTTATCTTACAACTAAGGTATCACCTATTTTTCTTGCACCCAGTACATGAGTTTTTGCTTTTTCTCTATATCACTAAGTCACCCCCTTAATTTTTGTTTCACCCTTACACCAGCCACCCTCAACTTAGGCTTTTAGCCTGTGTTGAGTTGTACAATATCTGTCCTCTGAACCAAGGTCACGTTTGGTAGCCACCCTCAACTTAAGCTTTTTGCCCCAGTCAAGGTGCATAATGTTCAATGGACGACCAGGGCCAATTGTAGGTTTTTACAACTAATAAGGCTAGGTTAATCAGGTGCTTTCAAAGAATAGGCACATGTTAGGCTCAAATATTAGGAACAAGGGATTATATAATCATTTAGGTTGGTAAGAATAAGTGGACTATTTAAAATGTACTAAGATCCTTTCCTAATCCAATTAATCTACATCTAACTTAGAGTAATAGGGCAAGTTTTGAATTAGAGCAAAACACATGAATTTAGCAAATTATGCTCACATTCACATTGCACTGCATACATCATCAACAAAAGACTCTGAGATCATGCTTCTTATCTAAATATACACTCACTTATTAGAATAGACATTGTCACACATCTAAACATGCAAGTTTGCTATCTAATAACTAATCAAAATTTTTTGTGGGTATCATTTTTCAAACAAAACACAAAAACATGATATATGCCACAAGTATTGGTAATATATGCTACAAATATTAACTAAACATCCTAAATGTGTCGATTCAATAGAAAGTAAATATCCACGGGAAAAAACAACACATGTAAGAAAACCTCGGGATAAAAAATTGGGGTAGTTATGGACCCAAGCTACTCAAACTTCATTTAGGCCCATAATTACTCACACCCCTTCAAAAAAGATGTGCATTCTCTCCAATGTACAAAATCAAAACAAAATAAGACATAAAGGATCAAAAAACATACATGGGTGCCTAAGCGCCAGTGTTCCTTAGGCTGCCTCCCAAGCAACGCTTGATTTATTGTCGCGGCATGACTTGGAAAAATTTGTTATTTAGACTTCACCAACTGCCTAGACTTCACTCTTCAAATTATCTAGATGCTTCATGGACTGATAGATATTGAAGACGACTTCTTCAGCATTCAATGTAAACTTGAGTTGACCAGCTTCCATATCCACTAGTGCTTGCTCAGTGGCTAGGAATGGTCTTTCCAAGATGATTGGGACATCAAAGTCAACTTCTCAATCCAGGATCACAAAGCATGCAGGGAATATGAACTTTTCCACTTTTACCAACACATCATTTAGTATCCCCATAGGCTTTTTCATCGTTCGATCTGCCATCAATAACAGCATGCTAGTTGCAGTAAAGGCTTCTAATCCAAACTTCTTGTAGACAACAAGGGGCATCAGATTAATGCTGACACCTAGATCATATAGAGACCTTGTGAACTCCACATCTCCAATGGTGCATGATATGATGAATTCACCCCAATCTTCTCTCTTCTGGACTAAAGACCTTGTAGCAATAGCACTAAAATGTTGAAGCTCTTGAGAGAGCTCTGACTCACAGTGTGCCTTTTGGAGACCAAGTCCTTCATGTACTTAGCATAGCCTGACATCTTCTCCAATGCCTCAATGAGAGGGATGTTGATGGAGAGGTGCCTCAACTTAGAGAGAAAGTGCTTGTATTTGCCTTGCTCATCCATCTTTTTGATTCTTTGAGGGAAAGGAGAAGGAGGCCTAGGAATGGGCTTCTATATGTATTTTGTTTCAGCAGCTTAACTCACCCCATCCTTGACATGATCATCTCCTTTATCCGCATCCTTGGTTGCAATCGTCTCCTCTAGAACATCTTCTATATCAATCGCCTTGGGAGGATCAATAGTACTCTTACCATTCCGAGTAGTAACTATCATACACCGCCCTTCATTTTTAGGATTTTGAACTATATTGCTAGGCAATTTACCCCTATTATGCTGATTGAGTTGAGTTGACACTTGACCAAACTATTATTCCAGTTGTTTGATAGCCACAGAGTGAGACTATATTTTCTGATTAATACTTGAAATCTCTGATTTCATGCCCCTTATAGTCTCATCCTGTGTCTCAGCATTCTTTAACAAGCGATTAAACATCACATTAATTCTGGAATTGCTTGCACCTATGTCGCAGTTGTGCAGTGGCACATAAGGATCATTTTGGAAGCCTTTTCTGTGACCCTAGTCTGCGTTTGGACCCCTGTTCCTATCATAGCAATGTCCACGATTGTCCCTATAAGATCCATCTCTAGCAAAATTTTGACCTTGGTTTTCTTGATCTTGATGGCTATAGTCCTGATTGAAACCTTGGGCATTAGTCCAGAAACCCCTCATCTAATCAGCAACAAAACATGCATCCTCATCATAATATAGCTCCTCGTACATGAGCGCACATGGAGGTTGATGAACCACTGCATTCACTCTCCCTTAGCTCTACTTCATCATCACCTCCATACCTGCGCGAATCTGAGCAAGCTATTGCATGATCTCTTCATTGATTCTGGCTCGCTCTAGACCCACACTAACAACACATAAACCCTTAGTGGATTGCTATCTCACTATCCCCATGAACAATTTGTCTTGACCACTCTTTCTATTCGCTCTGCAATCTTTGTAAATGGTTGATCCAAAAACATGCTACCCATGATAGTGTTAACGCAGGCCTGACTGCTCTCATCAAGGGCACTATAAAAGATCTCCACTAAGGCGTCAT
The DNA here is from genome assembly GCA_025774065.1 of Solanum ossicruentum. Taxonomy (NCBI): domain Eukaryota; kingdom Viridiplantae; phylum Streptophyta; class Magnoliopsida; order Solanales; family Solanaceae; genus Solanum; species Solanum ossicruentum. Next base: position 10,441,491 of record JAOTQR010000001.1, on the reverse strand, counting down.
CAACTATTTTATGGTCAAGGATACTCCTCTAATATTTTGTGAACCGCTCCCAAGTAGTTTTTATCGAATCACCAAGAAGTTGCTTGAAGTTGTTGATCTATTCCTTCAACTTGAGCTTCTTCGATCTAGGGAAGCACTTCTACAAAAAGGCCTTCTGCAAGTCTGCCAAACTGGTGATCGATCTCTGCGAGAGCTTAGATATCCATAATGTAGCATTTCCCATAAGAGACATGGGAACATACGAAGTCCCAAAACATCCATCAATATATTTTGTGTTCCCATCATACTCTTACAGACGAATGCCACATTATATAGGTGGCTATGAGGATCCTCCGATGGTAAGCTTGCAAATAGCCCGTGGTTCTGCAGCATCTAAAGTAATCCACTTGAGACTGTGAACTTTGTGTCAGTTGGTAGTGGTGGCAACACAATAGTTCTGGTCACCTCCATAGCCATATGATTCAACCTGTACTGATTCCACTGGTAAGCATTTGTTTTGAAATCCTAAGGTGGTGGAGCAATGTCCTCCAGAGGAGGTGGGTTTTCATTTTTAGCATCATCGTTATTATTCCTTTTCAAATGCATTAGTCACATTGTTGGCGTTGTCTTCGGACATTCTTCTTAATGTTTTGTGGATCTCTAGATCAAATGGAGTTAAGGGATTACTTTGAATCCAAGTGTTGGGCATACACGACACCTACACCTTGAAAAAGATCAAAAATAACAAACAAAAGTAAATTAAGGGAACTAAAGATTAACACTCGAATTACTAATGAATTCACTAAATCTGGCCGTATTCCCTGGAAACAACGACAAAATCTTGATGTCGCCCAAGTTACACCTCCTTTTTAGAGGATAATGCAGTTGTTGTCAAGATATATAACCTAACTAAGATTAGGATTGAACCCACAGGGAGTACGTAAGCTCAAGGGAATTCACCAATCTACAATTCGAATAATTAATCGACTTAATTAGAGGGGGGTTTCCATAATCAATGAGAAAATAAAACTATCAAAAGGGAGAAGTCAATAATGGAGAGAAACTAGGGTATTGCGTTTCCTATGATTCCCCAGCCCAGTATTACTAGATGACCTAATTATTTTCTAATGTATAGCATGCAAGACGGTAATTATACTCACCAATCCCTTAAGTCAAAGGAGATAGGTGAATTTTACTATGTGACTTGGCCCATCTCCATAGTGTGCATTATTAACCATTACCTATTAGTCCCAGTACAACCTCCCCTTGGCGCAGTTTGATTGATTAGACAAGAACCTATCAATCGAATCCTATTAACTAATCTCTTTTACTATTCATTACTACCTTGGTCTAGTCAATAACACTAGATGGGTTCTAATGTTGGCCACCACTAGAAAACATGCAAAACAAAGAGAATTAATTAATACAAGCATACACACCTTCCAAGATTTATAAATTATCCGATTTTACCTTGTTAGTTCTTCATGGTTCCCACAACCCTAGTTGTGGATTTAGCTACTCATGCTATGTGTAGATGCATGAATTATGAATTGAGAAGATATAATTGAACGCTAACAGAATAGAATTAAGCACAAGTAATCCATCTTTAATGAAAATCACAAGATTAAAGATTGAATTAAAGCACAAGTGTTCTCAAAGACTCTCCAATATGATCTTTACACCATACTAAAAGTACTTTACGACCTGTATTGACTTCTACGACCCGTAATCGAGGTTTCGTACTCAACTGCTAGAATTTTGGACTTCAAATCTATGAAACCACTCTACGACTCGTAAAATAATTTACGACCCATAAAGTAGGTTTGATCTAATTACATTCCTGCAAGTCCAATTCTCTGATCCTCAAGGCACGAATCCTCTTCTATGACTCGTAAACTCCTCTACGACTCATCTGCATGCTCGTAGAATAAACTTCAGAAAATATCCCCTCACTAGAAATGTTTACGAAATCTCCCTACATCCCATAGAATGATCTACAACTTGTAGAGGGTCTCATATATCAACAAAAATCAGTAACTTCTGCGATTTTACCCAAAATCATGGCCAACCTGTAATCCTGCAAATATATACCAAAAAACAAATAAAACTCACTAACATTGTATTGAGAACACACAAAATTCCAAATTTTAAGCATCAAAAGTGATGTATTTTGGCAGCATATCATCCATCCCAGATACATACATGCACACAGAAAAGTTCCAGTACCACAACAATACATATAGACAAATACACATTATTGAATAGTATCTCAGATTATACCGCTAATTCCCATTGTCAAATAGTACCATAGTCCATTAGTAGCAATCATAGAATCCATATAGTCTAGTATTATCAATTTACAAGCCTCAAGCTATCAATATGTTGCACAATCTTTCATTAGTTCCATCTTGTCAATGTATAAGGTTTTCAAGTATTCACAACATCACATATAGTACATATAAATTTATCCAAGAAAGAATGATATGACATGGAGTGAATGCAATTAAATATAAAAAATGCAATGCAATATCAAGTAATCAAGATGCATGGTTGTCCTACAATACACATCCACGGATAGACTCCAATCGAAACCCATTGGGGCCTCACATGGACCATATATCCATGAATATTGCTGGAAAAGACCTCGGCCAATGCTCACACGACCAAAATAAACCTCGGCCATATTATCCGTCTGAATATTGCTTCGGATCACTAGCAGAAACCTTGGCTAATCATCAATCGGTAGAGACCTTGGCCACCAATCCATATGTTACCTTGCATATCTCTCAGCCATAGCCATTACAAGTATCAATTCACAAGTAATAGTGAATGCAATGTACACAATCTCAATATCATCACAATTTCAATGTCATCAGGATCTCAATGTCATCACAAATACAGTCTCAATATCATCAAAATCTCAATATCAGTACCATCTCGAATCAATCCCAAATAATTTATAACTTCACATGTATCACGAATCAACAATTAATTCACAAGTTAAGGTTTCATAACATGAACAATTACCAATCTGAAATCCTATGATCAAAGTCTACAGTAGGATAATTTTATTCCATTTCATATTACAAATCACCCAAATTCACAAATATAGGAGAATACAATGTTGAGTCATACTTACAAAAGATTAGAAGTCCATTTACCTTGGTAGAAATCTCAAATCAAGTTAAATCCACACCTTTTCCTTTTCTATGGTACTCCAAATTGCCACAATCTAACCAAATATAGCATCACAATCACATTACGAAACTAATGACACTAAAATCAAGCATTTGGGGTGAAAAAGGAAACATGGTCCAAAACTGTTATACCAAAAAAGGTTTCTAAAACCTTTAAATATTTATATAAAAATGATTCTCAAGTAATAAGGCATCTAATGGTGAATACTATTTCAAAAAAAAAAAGAGTTAAAATAAGTTCTCAATAACTATTTTTGTATTAGACATCAAAGTCCAAAAAATCCCTAATTTCTTTAATTAAAAATCACAATTTCTATGTTAAAATCACAATTTAATCAATGAAAATTGAAAAATAGGTTAGCAGAATGTTACCTCAATTATCTTTTCTTGAAAATTCTCTCTAAAACTGTGTGTGGAATATTGAAAATGGTGAAACCCGTAATTAAAAATAAAGCTACTATTTCAGGTATTTTCCACCACGAACGTAGGAGAATACCCGTGAACATTGAGGTCAAGCAAACACAATACTCTGTGAATGCAGAGCACAGAAAGCCTACACTCCGCAAATGCAGAGACCACCTCCGCGAACATAGGGGTCAAGATCATAAAACTCTTCAAAAATGGAGTACTAGGGTGATACGCTAGATATCAGCAGTGCACCAACACAAAAATTCATAAAATGGACCCTCAGAAATCATTTGGAACCCCGTGAATGCAAATCAGACATGCAACCCTACCAGAAATGATGTTCTGGACTCAATAAAAATATTGGAATTCGAGTTTGAGGCTTCCTTGGCTTGAAACCTGATAAAAATCAAAGAAACTAGTTAAAATTAAAAATATCCAGACAAACCTTCGAGACTTTAAAAATTACAATGAGCCCATTTCTAGCATTAGTTCATCATTCGAAATCACTGGAACTACCAAAATTTTGATTTGAGCTTCTGAGCTTAGAATATTGAGCAAAGTCAAACTATGATTCAACATCAACTAAAAACAAAACTTTGAGTCTAATATCTTTATTTTAATTAAAATTCAGTTTCGTAGGTTCCCCTAGACCAGATTATGCATTCCAGATGAAATCAACAGAATCACATTTTGACGTCCAAAACTCAAGATGACCATAAAACTCAAAATTTTTAACTTTAAGCCTTTAAAGCTCTTTCTTTAGTAAAGCTCCAACTCTTTACAAGGTTTTCAAAATTTGATTTTTAGACTCAATCAACAATGACTCAAGGCAATTTTCATGAAAGGCAAAATGGGTAATTTTATTGAGAAAACAAAAACTTACCTTTGAGGTCATTACAAATGAATAGAGTTCTAACCTTTAAGAGAGGATCAAGTCCCTCTAAAGTTTTCGATTTTATGCTCAAAACTATTTTTTGTGTTTTGGCTATCTTGATTAAATCATTATGTATGTATACTTGTAAAAGGGTACAAAAATTGTCTTTACCATAGCAAGTATTACTAAAAATAAAAAATTACTTGTCCTTCTAATCATAACCAAAAAGTAATTGATTTATATCCAAAAACCAAAAGCTCATTCTAGCTTCAACATCCCCGGTTTCAATCTGTTCTTCACAAAATGATCTCTACTCAAAGCCTTTGTAAATATATCTGAAATTTGATCTTCAATGTAGCAAAATTACATGTAGATATTCTCTTTTTCAACATTTTCCCTTCGAAAATAATGTCTCATATCAATGTGCTTTGTCCTCTTGTAATGAATATGATTATTTACAATATTTAAAGCTATAACGCACAAGATCTTACGTTCAGACCCGAGTCATTCCTCGTACATGTATAGGCTATTCAAAGTAAATTACATGTAGTTTCGGGTCATGAGATATCTCTTAAATCAAGCTAAGACAAAAAGATTCTAATTGGCTAAGTTTTGGTATGAATTCATATAAGGGTTGACTTCAAATAGCTATATCTCTTAGTACACAATTAATTAGGCTACCTCATATAACAAATTGTAGGTCCTTAAATCAACTTTCCAACTCATCTTATTTTGCCTTGTTCTGATCTCAAAATAAAAGGTTATGGTCATTTTATTGAAGCATGTCGAATCTGTCAATTAAGGACTCGCCGAATATTTCAGTGATTTGCCAATTTAGCTCGCCGAATTATCCTGAAAAGCCTCAAAATATGTCAAAACGGTGGTGAAAGGATCTCATTTGGTGATCCACCCAATGGTTTGCATAGGACCCTAGACCACCGATATTAATATCAGGACTCATTAAAATGTCTTTTTTTACTTTTGATGATATTTTTACATATCTAAAAGAGGTTTTCAAGTCATTTAACCTAAACACACCTTCCTAACCCTATTTCATGCCCAAATAAGCTTCCTCTTTATTCATTTTAAAATTTTCTCTTAAGGAAGAAGACCCAAATTCTCCATTAAAGAATAAACTTCAATTTCTTCCAAACTTTTCATCAAATCCAAGACTTTCCTCAACTTTCTTCTCTATTTTGCTCTAAGGTATGTGAGTTTCTTCACCCATGAGTCCCTTCTACCCATGGAGTCCAAAACCCTTTCAATTTAATCTTTAATTTTAAGTTTTATTTTATTATGGGTGTTTCCTACTCCTAATTATATGCATGATGCATGTTAGAAGTTGTTATTTATTGATTTAAAATGTATGAAATGAGTTGGTATTTTAGAACCCTTTAAAGTACTATTTTGGGTTGATGATTTCTTAAATAGGACTTGTTAAATCCTTACCCAAATGCTATACTTTTCTCTAAATTATATATATTTTGTTCAAATGAGTATTTATTGCCATCCAATAGCATAAATTGATGAAATTTGGAGAATGCCCTACCTTAACTATTATGGTTCTTTGCATCTCATCATGACTATTTAGATTATGGTTTCAAATGATATATTCTCATGATAAGTGTACAAGTGCATGAATGTTATGAATTATTAAGGTTTATCAAGTATGTTATGATTCCATGGAAATTTTATGAAAATTGTGCAAGATAATAAGCCCTTATATGATGCTATGGTTTTGATGAGCTACTTCTATAATGATACTATGATGTTATAAGTCTATGCATGTTATGACTATGATTATGATTTAATTATTTTGTGAGATGTTAATTTAGAACCAAGAGGATCTTTGTCGATCACCATTGTTCCTTAACTACGTTGCCACTATAGGTTGTGATTAACGGATGGATCTAAATAACTCATATTAGATGACTTACCAAAAAAGGTGGGGTTCCCGTAAGGTACATGTAACAATAATAACGAAAAAAGGTGTAGTTCCCATAAGTCTCTTATCATATATTAATCAAAATGGGTAAAGTCCCCGTAAAGCATTTGGGAAGCACTCTCCGAAATAGGGAAGTTTCCATAAGGTGAGGTATGGTTTACCTTGAAAAGCAGAACACTCTTTGTCTAGTGTGGATGAAACATCATATTTCATGTAGTAACTCACATGGTCTTAATGTCAATTATGGTCTTTTCCTACATATGTATGCTATGTTATGAGATTATACTTACCTTCCATGCATGTTTTGACTAAGGCATTGATCATTCAAGTCATACTGAGCTTATTTTCATTGTATATGATTAGACATCTTGTCTATTATGGCTTATGATATTTTGTTGCATTATACCTCATATGCTTAGTATATTCCAAGTACAAACGCATGTTTTCCTATATGATCTAACCATGTAGGGACCGAAGCTCCTATTCATCCACCTCCTAGTATCGAGTATGATCTATTGAAGACTTTCTTGTGGTGAGTCCTCTATTCCGAGTATAGCACCCATTTTCTATATTGTTTATGTTAAGACATTATTATCTTGTTAACTTACTTTTGAGGGTGTGCCATGGACATGTCTTGGCCTCCATCCTATATGATTAGAGGTATTTTTGAATGACATGACATGTATGATCTGTACGATGCTTATGTATCTATAGAGAGTTTCCCTTAGTCCTTATCCTATATTTTGTTGTTTCTTGTAGTGTATTGGAGTGATAGTGAAAGTTCTAAGTCCCTACTTCTTATAAAATGCATCTCATGGTCCCTTTCCCTTAGATTTACTTGATGTGATTGAATGGTAGAAATTTTTTATCCCTTGTCCCCATAGAGTGCGTCCTAAGTTCTAAATCTCCTTAGTACTAATTGTTGATGATTCATCTATGCTTCTTAACTAAGGATGTGCTTATGTATGCTATAAGGCTTGTTTAGGGTACCCTTGGATTTCCCATTCGCCATGTCAAACCTAAGCTATAGGCTTAGGTCATCACAAAAGCACTTGTCACACAGTAATGGAATAGTGTGTACGATGAAACCACAATTCTTTAGTGGTTTTTTCCATAGAAATTGAGCACAACAAGAGGCTACAACTACATACTCAGCTTTAGTAGTTGAAAGAGCAACAAAATCTTGTTTCTTGGTTCCCCAAGATATAAGACATGATCCAAAGAAGTGAGCCATTCCAAAAGTGTTCCTTCTATCTACTTGATATCTAGCATAATTAGCATCAACATAGCCAATTATATCAAATAAATTATCGCTAGAATAGTATAGGACCAAGTCCGTATGTTTTCTTTAAGTACCTCAGGATTCTTTCAGCTGCCTTTAAGTGGGACTCTTTAGGCTTTGATTGGAACCTAGCACCCATTCCAACACTAATTACAATACTTAGTATGCTTGCATTGACATACCATAATGATCCTATGATACCCCTGTACATAGTTTCATTAACACGAGAACCAGGTTCATCAACATCTAGTTTGGAATTTATTCCCATAGGAGTGTCAATAGACTTTGCATCCCCCATTTGAGACTTCCTCAACAACTCCTTGATATACTTTTCTTAGCTAATTGAGGTCCCTTTAGGAGTATTTTTAATCTACAAACCCAATAAGAAACTCAATTCACCTATCATGCTCATTTCAAATTCTCTCCCCATTCGCTTTAAGAATTCATCACACATAGACTCTGAAGTAGCAACAAAGATGATATTAACAACATATACTTGTATGATGAGCAAGTCCCTTCCTCTTATCTTCAAAAAAATGTGTTGTCTATTTTTCCTCTTTTGGAACCATTCTCCATAAGGAACTTAGACAACCTTTCATACCATGCTTCGGGTGCATGTTTTAACCCATACAAAGCCTTGTCCAGTTTGAACACATGGTTGGGGTGATCAACATCTTAAAGACTAGGAGGTTGTTTGACAAACATTTCCTCCTTTGATATCCATTTGATAGACATTGAAGCCCATGAATTCTGCAAAAGCTATGAGTATCCTAATGGCATCTATTCTTATAGTAGGAGCAAAAGTCTTATTATAATCAATTCCTTCTTCGTGGTTGTAATCTTGAACCACTAGCCTTGACTTGTTACGGATGATGGCTCTATGTTCATCTAGCTTGTTCCTGAAGACCCATCTAGGTCCAATAATTGTTTTATCAGATAACTTGGGGACTAGGTGCCACAAATTGCTTTTTTCAAACAAGTGTAATTCTTCTTGCATAGAGTTTGATATGCTGTCAAAATACAACACATTTGGTGCTTAAAACAAGGGATTTTGTGAGTTCTTAAAGTGACTTTTTATGGTTTTAATGTATTTTTGTGTTGATCTTGTAGAAAAGTTAGGTTAGCATGATTTTAAAGTAAACTTGTAGATTTTGCTAAAGCAAAGGCCATATGAGCCACCTATGAGTCGTATCGAGAAATAGAGACCAAAAATCAGAAATCTGCCAAGTGAAGGTCACTCTTACGAGGACATCCTATGAGTCATACTACACACTACGACTCATATAGATGGACTCGTAGTAAGAATTAGAAAGACAAAATGTTAGACCAAAAACTAAAGACCAAGACTAGGAGACGAACATATGAGTAGTAGCCCAAGCAATGACTTGTACTAGTGGGTCATATCAGTGGAGTCCAAGATGCCAAGAACCTGATACAAAACACCGATTACGACTCGTAGGTCACCCTACAAGTCATATATGTGAGGCGTACTAGCTGCCAGCTATTATTTTTATATAATTTTAGTGTTTATTTGTTCATACTATAAATACTTTAAGTTAGCGTTTCGAGAAGCGGAGAGAAAAGAGAGATATCAGATAAGGATATTAGAAATTTTTCTCTTGAATATTCTCTCAAAAATTTCTTAGGGTATCATATTTTTAGCTTATTGTATTCTCTTGGAAAACCCATTTTTTGTATTGCAAATTTTGTGCTATACACTTTGGCTATCTATCAAGCTTGTGGGTTTGCAACTTTGGGTGTCTTCTGTTTTCATTGTATTGGTAAAATTCCCAACTATGTTTATTATTTGCATTCTTGTGTGTTTTGCCTTAGCCATGAGTAGCTAAGCACCCACAACTTGGGGTTGTGGGAACCATAGGTAGTTGACTTGAGATGACCTAGGTTTCTGGCATTTTCATGATTGGAGTTTTGCATGTATTATCTATTTCCATTCATTATTATTGTTGTTTGGTGCTGGCCAACACCAAACCCTTCCCACTATCACGATTCCAACCAAGATTGTGACAAATAGAAAAAGGGAAGTAGATGAAAGAATTCGATTGATGTGTTCTCATCTAATCAACTGAGCCTGACCAAGGGGAGGCTGACTGGGACAAAAGGTAATGGTTAGCTGGCACGCCATGGTTGCCACCAAGCGCCATGGTGAAATTCGACCTTCACCTTCACAAGAGGGATGGAAAAATCAATGTTACCATCCTGCATGCAAATCACCAATTATAGTTATGTTATCTAGGCTAATTAAGTCGACAAACTATGGGAAACACAATTCCCATGTTGTCCCCAAAATTGAGTGTTTCCTCACGTTATAATTAATGGTAGTTTTATTTTGTTTTTGAATCACAAAAAAAAAATCCCCTTTAGAGATAGTAGTCATATATACTAGAAATGATTAATTGTGAAGTCCTGTAGTCAAGCCCTATATTCCCTAAGGATTCAACCTAACCTCGGTTAGGTTAATTGCTGACAACGACCGCTTTCTTATTGGAGTGTGAACATCATAAGAAATTATGGTGCCATTGCCAGTGAATATGGCTAGGTTTTGATTTGATTTCACTATTAGTTAGTTCTAGTGTTGATTTCTAGAGTCTCTTATACTTCACTTTTATTTTTGTTTTGGTTGTTTGATTTTATTCGCAGGGTATACTAGGTTATATGCCCAACACAAGGAGCCAAGGCAATCCCTTAGCTCTACTCAATTTAGAGATCTATAGACTACCAAGAAGAATGGGTCAAGTGAATGAGGATATTGAGGTAGAGGAGGACATGCATACGGATGAGGATATGGGAAGAGAGGAGAATCCACAACATAGGTGTAATAGGCCACAACTCAAGGACTTCAATGAAAACGCTTATGGGTGGAACCAATATCGATTGAGTCCTATGGATATGGATGTTACTGATGCTATAGTATTGCCTCATTTATTGGCAGATACTAAGTTCACAGTATCGAGTGGATTGCTCCAAAACCGCAGACTATTCATAGGGCTACCTTCGGAGGATCCCTACTGTCATCTTCAAATTGTGGTGTTTGTTTGCAAGAGTGTCATGAGGACACAAAAACTTTCTCTTGATGTTGTTGGTCTAAGAGTGTTTCCACAGTCATTGACTAGCAAAGCAACTATATTATTGTTTGAGCTTCCTCCAGGTACTATCACAAGTTGGCCTAACTTCAGAGAGTATTCCTTGAAAGATATTTCCCAAGATCTAAGAAGTTAAAGCTCAAGGATTAAATCAACAACTTTGAGCAATTGTCGAGCGATTCTATTAGCACAAAATGGGAGAGGTTTACTAAACGCTTGAGGATGGTCCCTGATCAAGATTGTTAATGATGCCTTGGTTACAATTTTCTATTGGGCCCTTGATGAGAATAGTCAAGCTTATGCCGACACAATCATGGGAGGGATATTCCTAGACCAACCATTCGCATCGATAGCCGCAAGGAGGGAGCAAGTGGTCAAAACAAGTAGCGCATGGGGTCAAGGAGAGCGAGGTGCAATGAAATCTTCTTGTGCGGTTAACACCAATAATAAGCAAGCAAAGGCAAACAAAGAGATCATGGAGCAACTTTCTCAACTTCGCACAAGTATGGACTTGGTTTTAAAGAAAAATCAAGCAAGTGTCAAGGCAGTCACTCACCAATCTTCGAAGGCTCCTACCTATGTTGATCCATTCTTTGATGAGGATGCATGTTTTGTAAGCAACCAAGTGGTGAGTTTCTTGAACAACCCCCAAAGGTCCAATTTGAACTATTGGAGGCAAGTTTCTGGGAATCAAGGTCGAAACTTCAACCGTGATGGGATGTATAGAGACAATTGCGGTGGATACTATGAGAGAGAGAGAGAGAGTGCCAGATATAGAATGGGAGAGAAGAGAGGGCTACATGAATGGTCCTTATGTGCCACCACACAATCGTGAAGATAGATCAAACAACTCCAAGATAGAAGAAATGTTCGAAAAACTATTGAAGCGAGCCAACCATTAAGATGAGACTTTAAAAGGAACGAAAGCAGATATTTCAATTATTAACCAAAAGATAGAGTCTCACTCGGTGGCGATCAAGCAACTTGAACAACAAGTTTCTTCATAATTGAGCCATTGCTAAAATGGCAACCAAACTAGCAACACAGTTAAAAATCCTAAGAATGAAGGGCATTGCATGGCAGTGATGGCTAGGAGTGGCAAGAGCACCGTAGATCCCCCTATACCGGTAATCGTGGCTGAAGTTGATGAAAAGGGTTTTGGTGGTGAAGTCGTGGTTGAAGTTGAAGATCCAAAGGTTGTTGGGACACAACAAAAAAAGGTATGGGAGCATGAGAATCCCAAACCTCCTCCTCCTTTTCCTCAAAGGCTTAAGATAAAGGAAGAGGAGGGTAAATTCAAACACTTCCTCTCGATGTTGAAGCAACTCTCCATCAATATTCCCCTTCTAGAAGCTGTGGAGAAAATGCCTGGGTATGCCACATATGTGAAGGATTTGGTCACTAAGAAACGCTCTTTGATCCAAGAGTTCTCGCAAGAACTCCAACAATGTAGTACGATTATGACGAACTGCCTTTTTCAAAAGCCAGAGGACCTCGATGCATTCATACCATTGGTGATGTTGAGTCATTGTGTGACTTAGGAATGAACATCAATCTAATGCCTCTTGTTGTATTTATAAAGCATTGCCTTGGGACTCCTCCACAATAAAAATGAGGTTGCTTATGGAAAATTGAACCATTAAAAAGCTGAAGGAAATCCTTTTGGATGTGCTTGTTAAAGTGGATAAATTATTCTTTTCGACAGATTTTGTAATCCTTGAGTATGAAGTTGCATTTCTGGCCACTAGGAGAGTTTTAATGGATATGGATTCCGGTCAACTGCAGTTTAGGGTTAATGATACAGAGGTCATGTTTGATAATTTCCAAATCATGAAACACCCAGATGAGTGCAAGAGTGGGGTGTAGACCCTTGATGATAGTTGATGTAGGACGGTGACAAAGTTGAGACACGACGTTAAACAAGGCGCTTCTTTTTAGGCAACCCAAGGATATTTGATAATTGTTGGCTTGTTCTAATTATTTTTGGTTGTTGAGATTCTTAGGTAGAAGGTGTGATTTTGTTTTTATGATTGAAAGACATTGGTATAATTGTAATATTTTGGGAATTGTTCTGTTTTGAGATTTGGTATGTAGGTGAAAATTGAAGAACGGAAGATCTGAAAAAAAAAAGCACTTGGAGCGGCCTCTATGATCAGGCCTATGAGTCATTGTCCTTACTACAACTCGTAGTCATGCGTTGTAGAGGGAATCAGTGTGTATCAGAAGTTAGTACATGCACTATGAGACAACCATACAATTCAAAGAGTCGTCAACAAGTCGTAAGAGGGGTTTGTAGTGCCTAGGTATAATTCCTAAATTTTTATAAGTGTTGGGTCTGCTATGAGATCAGGGCCTAAGAGTCATAGGAAATCCTACGACTTGTAGTTGGGTTCTCGTAGCCCCGATTTGCAGTTTTAACAGGTTGACCCGATTTCATTTAAAAGGGGGTGAAAATAGAATTTGACCCCCAAATTCATTTTACAAAACCCTAAGGTGACGGAAAACCCCATTCCATCACCCACATCATTTTTTTGATCAAAATCCCAGCTACCTACATCATTTTCCAGTGATGATTCCGGTGAAGGCACTATCTCTAGGGTTTTCAGTATAGTTTACTTCTCCAATCAATAGTTAAGCTTCGTGGTTGAATTTTGCATTCTTTTGTGGTGAGTTTGTTACCCATATAAGTGTGTTCTTTTCTTGATTATGTTAAATCATGCCACATAGTGATTATTGAACTAGACTTGTAATATAGGGTGGTTTTAGGCTTTGAAGAGTTAGGTTGTGAACCGAATCGTGTGAAATTCTTGAATGGCTGATGATGAATGTGTAATTTATGATTCATGGGATGTATTGTGCGATTGTTGCCCATTCATAGTCTAAATTGTTTTCGAAATTTGAATCTTAGCAGTGGGAGTGTGTTTTACATATCTTAACCTATGGGATTTGACTGAAATAGTTTTAATGGAAATTGCATCCTTATGGAAGATTTATAGATGTCAAGAATAAGTTTTCGATGTATATAGTTTTCAGTGTGCTTGACATTATGTGAACTGCTTCCAATTCTTTGGGAATATGGTCGTTCTAAATTTCTAATGCTATTCAAGTGATTACTTATGTGCCAAGTATTTGATATTGTTATTATGTGCCAAGGATGTTGGATTGTGTGTGTTTATTTTGTGCTTTGAGCGGAAAAATGTTAGGCAATATAGATGCCTTCTACAGTCAGCTATGAGGCACCCCTACGACACGTAAACCCCTATACGAGTCATAGTGGTCCCTCACAGCAAGCATCAGTCATATGTTGTTCTTTCAAGTTTCTCATACGAGACTCACATACAGCTCATACTGTCTGCTATGACTCATAGTGAGGGTCTCGTAAGCTTACCAGAATTCTGAAAAATATTTCTGAACAAAATTACGAGCCCAGATTATGACTCGTAGATCACCCTACGAGTCATAACTGTATCTCATATCTGATATCAAAAAGCATTTTTGAAGGCATACTAGTGCTACTATGGTAGTATACGACTCATAGGTCACCCTAAGAGTCGTAACTGCACTCGTATCTGCAAACCTGCAGTTGCATCAGTGAATATTTACTTTTAATTTTCTTTTGTTTGTTGTTCTTTGTTATGTGTTTTAATGAATCAAACATCTTGAACTTACATATTGCTTTGTGGTCTGTTTGCAGATAAAATGCCCCCTAAAGATAAACGTGTAATTGAAACTCTCTAACAGAGGTTGATGGATGAATCCTCTTAGACCGAGCATTTAGAGGGCTCTGTGGAAGTCCACAAAGTCAGGGTAGATTGAAAGCCAATAGATCCTATACGCGGGCACTTTCAGCACGGACACCCATAGAAGTTAGCAGTATATCCCAGTTTGAAGAGGAGGAACAATAGGGTAATAGGGATGGGTCAGATAGCAGCTTGCCAAAGACGACTCCCTCATATTTTGGCTCTAAGTCAAAGTCTAAAAGCACCTCCCAGACTTAGTAGGACAAAGTCTAGTCCCGATCCCCAGCTGACCGCAGATGGTGTATCCCAGGGATGAAAGAAATATACGGCTAGGGGTTGGAGCCTAAGGGGGAAGGCAAGGCAGTCTGCCAATTTCATGAGGAGCCTCAATTGAATGCCTCAGGCTTAGATAGAGCATCCATATTGGATGCTAGGTTGGATGAGCACAGACTACGCTGGACCACACAATAGCTGGGCAAATATGCCCTTTATGCAGTCCGTGAGTTCTATGCAGCATACCTTGCTGCACTTCGCCGAGGGTTGCCGAAGAATAAAAGGCCAACTGAGCAGTCAAGGCTACAGGTGGTGACAGCCAGGGGATGGAAAGTTGATATCTTGGAGGAGATAATCTGACGAGTGCAGTTTAGGACCACTTATAAAGTGCCTCAGTCTACCGCGGAGTATGATAGCCGCATTGATAAAATAAGGAGAACAGTGACTAGGAAGGTCATTGGGGCCAGGACAGAGTTGCTATGGTGGATAGCCAGTCAAATGTTCAAGTAGGGGGTCGAGCCGACGTGGGTCACAAACCACACAGATCTTATAATTAAAACACACCTCTCATTCTGGGCCAAGTTTTGGTGGTCCATTATCCGGTTGTGTATTAGGCCAACCTTCATGGATAATGTGATCTCCCTTGAGAGATTCATATTGTTGGCCAGAATTCTAGTTGACTATGCTATAGATTGGACCCATATCATTTTAAAGAAGATTCATGAGGCTGCAGCTTGAACGAACACCTCACTGCTATTTCCAGTTCTGATCCATCGACTATGAAGTGTAGCAGGTGTTCCTATTGATCCTCACCAGGACCCTCATATAGAGGCCGCACGCACTATAGCTCCCACCCTAATAAAGGATAATGAAAATACAGTGACCTTACCACGAGCAGCACCTCTAGCTATCCCAGAGACATTCCCTGTAGAGCCTTAGATCCCAGGTTCGCCTCTAACTACTACCGACACTACTCCGACAACTGCAGATCCTACACCATCTATTGAGATCGAGTCTATACTATCCTCTAACACTCCAGCACCAACAACATCTACTTTACAAGTTGACCCTCTTTTCTCTGCTATTGAATTTCAGGCTTTATTATGCAGGGTGGCTGTATAAGAGGGTAGGTTACATGAGTTGTCAGCAGGGATCCGACCATTTATTGATAAGATTGTTCGGGACTCCAAGGAGAAGATGAAGGCATTCGCTAGAGATTTAATTGATGAGAGAATCTATAAGGTGGATGCCTAGGTCGATGCATTTGAGACTAGAGTCCACAAGAGGCTTGAGGGAGCTAGGTCTGCCGACGCGAGCGCGATTACTGAGAAGTTGGCCAAATTCAAGGCCAACTTATTACAGATGTTGGCAGCCCTATTCCATCCCTATAGGTAGCACAGGTACGTGGTGAGGCATTTGATTTGCTCATCGACTGTCCGGATACCCGTGGGAAGAGGCCCCTTGAGCCGAGTGATGGCCTAAATCTGACCCCAAAGAAGCTGAGGTAGGAGGAGGAGCCCATGCCCGAGGAGATGGTGTAGGAGTTGCTTTTGTTGGAGGCTATTCAGAGAGAGCGAGCGTAGCACACCCTACTTGGAGAGGGTACTTCTGGTACTGCTGTAAAGGAAAGGCAACCGCAGGACCCCACAGACCAGCTAGATATCGGTGCTTGATGCACTGTGACGTTTGACTTCTTTTGACCTTAGTTCTTATTTTGTAATATTGGATACTTTGTTCTCATTATAGACAATCTTTTTATTACGTTGGTTTTTGGTTGTGTTTACATATTATTATGTTTGATGTTATTTTTACTTATATTGTGAATATTAGTTTTTGGTTTTTAATGTATGCATATATTTTCTAAGTTATCGTATTTGTTTTTGGTTGTTGTGTTTTTACTTTGAGGACAAAGTATCATATTTTGGTGGGCTGGTGGAAGTAATGGATTAAGGCAAAATCTGAGTAGCCTCAAGTCTATAACTTCCCTTATTTTTTTATCCCAAGATTTTCTTGTCATGCTTCGTTTTCCTTGTGGATGTTTAATTTTTTGTTGAACCAGCATGTTTTAGGAGTGTAGATAATCTGTAAATGCATAGTAATGATATATGTTGGCATATATATAACTTTTAATTGTTCTTTAAGTTTATGATGAAAAATTGGGTACCCTCCAAATTTTTTGAGGTTGTGATTATTGATGCATTCATAAGTTTGTGAGTATATGCTAACGTTTGTTCTGATATTATGAAGGTAAGCTGAGGCTGAAAGCATGACATGTGAGTCTATACTTGATTATGGATGCAAATGTCATGTGTGTTGTGAGCTTATTTTGCTGAACTTATTCATCCTTTATGGACTCAAAACTTGCCTTGTTGCTCTCAGTTTGGTTTGGATGATATGGTGGATATGGAAAGGATCATAGGCCCTTGTTCTTTGAGTGAAACCACTTTTAGCCTAAATGGCCCACCAAATAAGTGGGTTAATCCCTTGTTCCAAATTTTTAAGCTTCTCATGCACTCGTTCTTTCTTGACACTCTGCTGACTTAACCTTACTTGATGATATTAGCACTGGTCTATCCTTGAACATGTGAACCTTGATTGAGGCCAAAGGCCTAAGTTGAGTGTGGCTACTATTTGTGGCCCTGGTTTGAGGCTAGATATTTTGTACTTCACTTGAGGATAAAAGCCTAAGTTGAGGGTGGCCCTTATTATGGTGCCTCAATAAGGGCCACCCTCAAAACCACACCAAAGCACCCTAAACCTATGTTACAAGCCTATAAGTCCTAAAGTGATCCAACTCCACTTTATCACCAAGCTAGAAGATGACTATAGAGGTAAGCATATGGTGTTAGTCAATATGCTTGAATTTTAATTGTGAGAGTGAGAATGCTTCCTCTGTCCCTGAATTCTAAATGCTTTTGAGTGAGTATGAGGGACTTCTTTCCAGTGAGGGTATTTGCACTACTTGAGTAGCATATGACTATACCAGTGACTGTAGATGGTTGATGCTCCTTAGCTTGTCATAGTTGGATTGCCAGGTATCTCATTATGTTCTTGTTTTCTCAATAACTTTGCAACCCTATATTGAATATAGTTGTTGGGTACCTAAATCAGAGGAGTTGATATATATGCCATTAGTATACTTGCTATATATTTCTCTTTGTTTGCGTAGATTGAGTCATCGCTTGAGGACAAGCAACAATTCTAGGTTGAGGGTGTTGATGTGTTGTCAAAATACAACACATTTGGTGTCTCAAACAAGGGATTTCGTGAGTTCTTAAAGTGACTTTTTATGGTTTTGATGTATTTTTGTGTTAATCTTGCAAAAAAGTTAGGTCAGCATGATTTTAAAAAAAACTTGCAGATTTTACTAAAGCATAGCCCATACGAGCCCACCTACGAGTCTAGCTCAAGCTATGAGTTGCAGGTTTTGTCACAGTAAGAAACAAAGACCAAAAATCAGAAATCTTCCAAGTGAAGGTCACTCCTACAAAGACATAATATAAGTCATACTACACAGTACGACTCATATAGATGGACTCATAGAAAAATTAGAGAGTTAAAATGTTGGACTAAAAACTAAAGACCAAGACTACAAGACGAACATACAATTCATAGCCCAAGTAATGACTCGTACCATTAGGTCGTACCAGTGGAGTCCAAGATGCCAAGAACCTTATATGAGACCTCGATTACGACTTATAGGTTACCCTACTAGTTGCATCTGCGAGGCGTACCAGTTGCAAGCTAATGTATAATTTTAAGGGTATATTTGTACATATTATAAATACTTTAAGTTAGGTTTTCGAAACTAGGAGAGAAAAGAGAGATATCAGATAGGGAGATTAGAAATTTTTCTCTTGAATATTTTCTCAAGAATTTCTTAAGGTTTCATATTTTTAGTTTATTGTATTCTCTTGGAAAACCCATTTTGGGGATTGCAAATCTTGTGCTATACACTTTGGATATCTATCAGGCTTGTGGGTTTGCAACTTTGGGTGCCTTCACTTTTCATTGTATTGGTAAAACTCTCAACTATGTCAATTATTTTCATTCTAATGTGTTTTGCCTTAGCCATGAGTAGCTAAGCACCCAAAACTTGGGGTTGTAAGAACCATGGATAGTTGACTTGAGATGACCTACGTTTCTTGTATTTCCATGATTGGGGGTTTGCAGGTATTATCTATTTTCCTTCATTATTATTGTTTTTTGGTGGTGGCCAACACTAAACCCCACTACTATCATGATCCCGACCAAGGTAGTGACAAATATGAAAAGGGAAGTAGATGACAGAATTCGATTGATGTGTTCTCGTCTAATCAACCGAACCTGGCTAAGGGGAGGTTGACTGGGACAATAGGTAATGGTTAGTTGGAACGATGATTGTCGACCAAGCATCATGGTGAAATTCAACTTTTACATTCATAAGAGGGATGGAAGAACCTAAGTTACCGTACTACATACAAATCACCAATTTTAGTTATGTTATCTAGGGTAATCAAGTCGGCAAACCATGGGGAACACAATTCCTAAGTTTTTCCCAAAATTTAGTGTTTCCTCACATTATAGTTAGTGTTAGTTTAATTTTATTTTTGAATCACAAACCCTTTCCCCCATTTCGAATTTGTAGTCATAAAAACTAGAAATGATTAATGGTGAAGTCTTGTAGTCAAGTACTATATTCCATGTGGATTCGACCCTAACCTCGGTTAGATTAATTGCTGACAACAATCGCTTTCTTATTGGAGTGTGAACATCATCATAATTTACCCAGTCTACATGTTTTAGAGCCTCATTCACATTTTTAGGCTCAATAGAAGAGATAAAAGCAAAGAAATGCAACTGTGTTCCTAATCTTGGATCTGGTTTAAACTCTATAATACAAAGGTAAGTTGACAATATCCAAGGGGATGAGCAGATTTATTTCTTTGTAAGGATATCATGGGAATCTAATTTTCTTCCTAATCTTAATCACTAGCCTCTCCATTATATGCATTTTTAGGTTTTTCAACAATACTTAATTCATTATCACCAACTAGTTTAGGACTAGGTCCCCCATCTGGAACATCTGCACCACCTGAAACATCAAAATCAAAATTAGTCTGCCCCATGTTTCCATTTCCATTTTGATAAGTATTGACGCCATCCCTGTGGAACTACAGTAGTCCTTCGAATTCAACCTCATCTTGATCTTTCAATTTTTCAAGTTCATAAAACTCATTAAAAATTACAAACACTTTCTTCAATGTATTATGCCCTTTTGTTGAAATTTCTATCAGCCTTTCTAGAACTTGAGCAGCCAACAAATACATTCATCACTTCTTGCATCAAACTTACCCAAGTCTTCTTTTCCATATTTGAGAACAAAACATTTGCAAATAAGATCCCTCAAGTAACTTACTTTAGGCTTCTTGTTGTTGAGTAGCTCATAGGGTGTTTTGTTGAAAATTGACCTAATCAAGGACCTGTTTGTCACATAGCATGTAATATTAACAGCTTCATCTCAAAAGTTCTTTGGAATTCCAAAATCAATTAGCATTGTCCTAGCAATATCCACCAAGATTCCGTTCTTTGTCTCTGCCACACCATTCTCCTAATCAAGGACCTATTTGTCTCATAGCATGCAATATTAACAACTTTATCTCAAAAGTTCTTTGGAAGTACAGAATCAATTATCATTGTCCTAGTAATATCCACCAAGATTTTGTTCTTTCTCTCTGCCACACCATTCTACTGAGGAGTTCTGGGAGATAAAAAGCTATGATGGGTTCCATTTTCTACACAAAAGGTATCTATCTTTGTATTTCCAAACTTAGTTCCATGGTCGGACGTGATCCCATCTACTTACAGTTCAACTTTGTCTGTATCATCTTAGCCAAGATCAAAAATTCATCATAGGTTTCATCCTTATACCTTAAGAACAAAATCTAAGTAAACCTTGCATAATCATCCACGACCACCCAGATATACTTCTTTCTTCCTTCGCTTTGTATCTTCACAGGCCCACACAAATCCATATGAATCAATTCTAGTTATTTGGTAGTACCAACCTTCTTTTGTTACTTAAAGGAGGATCTAGTCTGCTTTCCTTTAACACATGCCTCAAATACTTTATCTTTTGCTTACTTCACTTTTGGTAGTCCACAGACCAGGTCCCTTGAGGCAAGTTTGTTCAGCAATGAAGAACTAAGATGACCAAGTCTTTTGTGCCTAAGTTTTTCATTCTAACTTTGTGCAAAAAGACATGTAAGATCATTTCTCTGTATAGATTCCAGATCATCAACATATATGTTTTTCACTCTTTTTGCCACAAGAACCACTTCTTGTGAGTCCAGATAGGTGACTTCTTTCCTTTTTTGAGAGATGGAAAGAAAGTTAAATAGTTTAGAGGCATGGAGTAGTAGCAGAGATGTGAACAATATATGGGACACTACTGCTAATTACATAATAAAGTAATTGTTGAGGTGCTAGGGATGTCGAGAGGGACTTTTAGAGGATGTCAGGGTGATTGGTAGTGGAATGGCGAAGTCCAGACAAAGTGAAAGATAAGAAGATTACTTATATGAAATGGTTGAAGTGTAGGGATGAGGATGAAAAGTAAAGGCTTAGGGATACCTGTAAGACGACAAAGATAAAAGCAAAGATGACACTGACAGGGCTAAGACAAGTGTTTGAGCGTCTGTATATGAAACTAAGTGATAAAGACGGGGATAAGAGATTTTACAGGCCTACAAAAGATAGAGAAAGGAAATGTCGTGACTTGGACCAAGTGAAGTGCCTCAGGAATGAAGAGGATAAGTTATTGGTGGTTGAGACTTCTACTAAGCTAAGGTGGCAAGCTTGCTTTCATAAACTCTTAAACGAGAAAGAGGATAGAGATATTGAGATGGGTGAGTTGGCATATTCCAATAATCATTGTGATTTTGGTTACTGTAGGCTTTTCAGAGTTGAGGAGGTTAGATGTGCTATTAGTAGGACAAAGAGAGGGAGGGTGATCAGACCCAATACGATTCTAGTGGATTTTTGGAAGAGTATGGTCAAGGATGGTATAGAGTAGTTGACTGGACTGTTCAGTGCTATTTTGAGGACTGCCAGAATGCCCGATAATGGAGGAGGAGTACCATTGTAGAAGAATTAGAGTGACATTAAAAAATATAATAATTACAAGGGTATCAAGTTGTTATCACTATGAAGATAAGGGAGAGAGTGGTGGAGATGAGGGTGAGAAAAAAAGTGCCTATTTCTGAGAACCAGTTTGGATTCATGCCAGGGCGGTCGACTATTAAAGCAATTCATCTTGATTAGAGATTAGTGGAGAAATATAGGGAAAGCAAGAAGGACCTTTATATGGTGTTCATTAATATCGAGAAGGCCTATGACAAAGTTCGAAGGGATGTCCTATGAGGTGTCTAGAGGAGAAAGGTGTTCCAATGGTATATATATTAAAGTGATAAAGGGCATGTACAATGGAGACAAAACTTGAGTGAGAATGGTGGGAGAAGACTCAGAGTATTTTCCTGTTGAGATGGGACTTTATCAAGGATGTGTGTTTAGCCCTTTTCTTTTTGCTTTAGTAATACATGAGCTGACACAGTCTATTTAGGAGGAGGTTCCATGATGTATGCTATTAGTGAATGACATAGTACTAATTGATGAGACTCGAGCGAAAGTTAATGATAAACTGGAGGTTTGGAGGCATGCTTTGGAATCCAAAGGGTTTAAATTAGGCAGGATTATAACAGAATACTTGGAATGAAAATTCAGTGTTGTGAGGGATATGAGAGACATGGATGTTGTCACAATCCAAGCCTAGGGCCTAGACGTGACATAGTCAATGGGAACCCAAAGGGAACCAAACAAGCCTCTTAGCATATCAATCGCACATCCTTAGTCACGAAAGCAAAGTAAGTAACATCAAGAAAGAATAAACAAGGATAAAGGAACTAAGGGAAGTCTTTAATAGCATAAATCGTAAAAGAGTCAAAGCTCAAGCACCATTATATCATTAGTTCCAACAACACATCTAAACATAGACTTGAGTGGGGGCCATGACATTTTTCGGGCTCACCCTCATAGTATAAAGAGATCAACATTAAGAAATGACAAAGGCAAGAGTAGCATAGCTAATGTCCCCGAACTTTGAGGACCCACTAATAGCATATCTTCAAGATGACCAAATAGCCACGTGGAGGATGATTGTGTGGGGCTCCAATTCTTATATGGTAACATCATATAGGCATAAAGTATGCGTTAGTACGTCTGAATGTACTAAGTATGTAGGATGCAATGCAATAAGAGATAGGCAATGTAGTCAAGATGCATAAACATAGGCAATGGATAATATAATAACAATATGGCATTTATGATCAATACTTGAAGTAAAACATGCTTATATAGAATATATTACATGTGTGGGAAGATACCATCATCATAGACCAAGCAACTAGTACTTGGAATCCAAGGCGTGTCACCCCCTTGGAAGGTGATGGAGGTATATACCCCTCGATTGGTAGATGGGCATCTCACTACCCATCATAGTGGTCAAGGTATATACCCCTCAAAATGGTAGATGGGCATGTCACACCCCATAAAAGTGGCCAAGGTACATACCCCTCAACATTGTTGATGGGCATAGCACCCGCCATTAAAGTGGTTAAGGCATATAGCCCTTAACTGGGTAGACAGACATAGCACCGTCCATCATAGTGGTTGATGCATAGCACCCCCTCAACAAGGTGTGGTCAACTTGCAACACTATAGACACTTTTCAAGAAATCAACAATATATGCATTCCTTTCATCATCATAAAGTCACTAAACTCATAAGCCATGCAATCGACCTTCAATAACTCAAGAGTCCTTGACCGGACATTTTATCAAACACTTGGCGACTGTGTCACGCTAGTTTAAAATCATGAAATTCAAGAGTGTAATCATGTGAGAAAACTAGAAGTAAATCACCCTACCAACACTTGGTAACACCTTCATGCAAGATACATTGAAGCCCCTCATCAAATCTCAGAATGGATCATAGATTCATAGTTCAAAACATGCTTAAACAGTCAACATTTTATGAAACCCCAACATAGTTCATAGTCAAATTCGTAATAAGTACCCATAGATAAATCAACTTGAGAATATATAATTTGCATAAAAAGGAAGGTTGGACACCATGGGCTAAAGGAACCAATAGTTGAAACTCATATACATCAAATTTGGGGATTTCCTTGATGAAGGTTTGAACGAAAACTTGAAGCCTGAATGAATTTCTTATTATCCACAATGAGTTTGGGACACTTGAATTTGAGTGAAATATCTGGCTAAGTGTTAGAGAGGGTTATAGGGAATGTGTTGAAATATGTGGTTGACAAATGACTAAGTATAGGTGTTTTTACGCATAAGAAGACTTAGGCCCAAGACCCTAAGGCCTTAGGCCGAAATAAAAAAACTGGCAACAAAATACACTACTCTACGACGGCTCCGAATCGCGGAGACAACATGCACCCATGCTATTTTGCACAAACTTGGAAAAATCAAATTTCTCTACGGTTGCTCTTAAGTCAGGGTTATACCCATTTCCAAATCAATTTTCCCCTTGATCAAGAATATGAGGTCGGATTTTTGATATCATGTACGGATATTGAGGTATATGGAATTTACGATTATGGTCATTTTTTAGGCATATTTTCAAACACTTTTTGGGGCATTTCAATATCTCCTCCTTGGGAATATTTATTCATGAATGTCAAAGAAACATAAATAAGAGAAGGAATCAAGATGATTTCAGCCCAACTTATGAATGCAACAAATGCACTTAAACATCATTACAAAAATCTCAACATAAGTGTCAAAATCATCATAAAGTTGTCAACATAAACATGAATACATGCAAATGACATAAGGGCTGAAACATAAGACTTGAACTCATATAAGGGACATAAAATTAGTACCTTAGGCTTGAGTAGAATGGAAGAAATAGGAATAGTGCTTTTGCATGTCCGCCTCGGCTTCCCATATGGCATTTTCAACTTGTTGGTTTCTCCGAAGGACCTTAACGGAAGCTACATCCTTATTCCTCAACCTCTTCACTTGTCTATCCAAAATTTCTATCGGGACCACTTCATAAGTCAAATTGTCTTCAACAACACCCACAATATCTAGAGGTACAATAGCATTTATGTCACCCACACACTTCCTCAACATAGATACATGGAAGAGTAAATGAACCATATTCATATCGTTAGGCAACTCTAACCAATAGGCCACCTTACTAATCCTCCTCAACACTCTATAGGGACCTAGAAATCTTTGACTCAATTTACCCTTTTTACCAAAACAAACAACACCCTTCATGGGTGAGACCTTCAAGTAGACCCAATCACCAACCTTAAATTCAAGTTCCCTTCTCCTCATATCGGCATAGGACTTTTGTTGACTTTGGGGTGTTTTCAATCTTTTCCTTATCAACCTCACCTTCTTCATGGCCTCAATAACCAAATCCGGTCCTATCAAAGCCATCTCCCCTACCTCAAACCATCCAACCGGGGACCTACAACGTCTACCATAGAGAGCCTCAAAAGGAGCCATACCAATGCTTGAATGATAGTTTTTGTTGTAAGCAAACTCAATGAGTGGAAAATGATCATCCCAACTACCCTTAAACTCCAAAACACAAGCTCTAAGCATATCCTCAAGAGTTTTGATAGTTCTTTCAGCTTGGCCATCCATTTGAGGGTGAAAGGCCATACTGAGCTTTACCTTGGTACTAAGACCTCTTGGGAAGGACTTCCAAAAGTGAGAAGTTAATTGAGAACCACGATCTGATATGATAGTCAAAGGCACCCCATGCAATCTAACCAACTCATGAATGTGCAATCTAGCATAATCTTCGGCACCAGAAATAGTCTTAACCGGCAGGAAATAAGCTGACTTTGTCTTTCTATCAACCACAACCCAAATAGAGTCAAAATGTCTCCTAGTATTCGACAACCTAACCACAAAATCCATGTTAATCTCCTCCCACTTCCAAGTAGGAATCTCTATATCTTGGGCTAGGCCACCAGGAATTTGATGTTCGACTTTGACTCGTTGGCAATTATAGCAATTGGATACAAACTTAGAAATATCCTTCTTCATACCATCCCACCAAAATACTTCCCTCAAATCTCTATACATCTTTGTAGAACCAGGGTAAACATAATAGGAAAAATTATGGGCCTCATCTAAAATCTTCTTTCCCAAGTCATCAACACTAAGTACACACAACCTACCTTGGTACCTAAGGGAACCATCTCCTCCTTGGGAGAAAACATCCACCTTTCCATCTCTCACCAAGGTCTTCAATTCTAACAAGGCGGGGTCAAGATCTTGCTTTGCCTTTACCTCCTCAATCAAGGAAGATTTAGGGCCATCAATAACTACCACACCACCATTGTCAACCTTCTCCAACCTAACTCCCAATCTAGCTAATCGATGAACCTCTCTAGCTACCTCCTTGCCACTATTATCAACATGTGCTAGGCTAACCATAAACACCCTGCTCAAAGCATCGGCCACAACATTAGCCTTACCAGGGTGATAATGCACACTCATATAATAATCCTTAAGAAGCTCTAACCACCTTTGTTGTCTCAAGTTGAGATCCTTTTGGGTGAACATATATTGGAGACTCTATGATAGGTAAACATATCGACATGCACCCTATACAAATAATGATGCCAAATTTCAAAACAAATCCCACGCGGCCAATTCAAGATCATAGGTAGGATAATTCTTTCCATGCACCTTAAGTTGTCTAGAGGCATAAGCTATCACTTTACCATTTTGCATCAAAACAAAACACAAACCAATTCGTGAGGCATCACAATACACAACAAACTCTTCCAACCCTTCCAGTAGATACAAGATAGGAGCAGAGACGAGCTTATGTTTCAAAGTTTGGAAACTCTTTTGGCACTCATCGGTCCACACAAAATTTTCCTTCTTCTGGGTGAACTAAGTGAAGGGAGAAGCAATAGAAGATAACCAATTTACAAACCTCCGGTAGTAATCGGTTATGTCCAAGAAACTTCTAATATACGATGGAGACAAAGGTCTAGGACAATTTCTAATCACTTTTATCTTTTTATGATCCACCTTAATACCACCACCTGACACTACATTACCTAGAAAGGCAACCTCTTTCAACCAAAACTCACATTTTCCATAAGTTGCATACAACTTCTCCTCCCTCAGGATTTGCAACACCACCCTCAAGTGATCCACATGCTCCTCCTCACTATGGGAATAGATCAAGATATCATCAATAAACACCACCACAAGCAAATCAAGGTAGGGTTTTAAGACCCTATTCATAAGATCCGTAAAGATAACCGGTGTATTGGTCAACCCAAAAGACATAACCACAAACTCATAGTGCCCATACCTAGTCTAGATGGTCATCTTAGGAATCTCACACTCCCTCACTTTCACTTGGTGATACTCGGACCGAAGATCAATCTTAGAAAAGTGACTAGCCCCTTGAAGTTGGTCAAAAACATCATCAATCCTTGGTAGAGGGTACTTATTCTTGATGTGACTCTATTAAGTTGCTGGTAATCAACACACATTCTAAGAGAACCATCCTCCTTCTTCACAAATAAAACTGGTGCATCCCCAAGATAATTGACTAGGCCTTATAGAACCCTTTTCCAACAAATCCCTGAATTGCTCTTTCAACTCCGTTGGGGCCATACGGTAAGGAGGAACAGTAATGGGTTGAGTATCAAGAAAGAGGTCTATACCAAAATCTATTTTCCTTTCGGGAGGAACACTAGGAAGCTCATTAGGAAAGACATCAAGGAACTCATTACCTATCGGAATCGACTCTATAAGGACTTTAGACTCAACATCCCTAACCCTTACAAGATGATAGAGACACCCCTTAGAAATCAACTTTTGGACTTTAATGCAATAAATGAATCTACCCTTGACCACCACATCATGACTCTCCCACTCAAGAACGGGTTCATTAGGAAATTGAAATTTGACCCTATAGGTTTTACAATCAATAAAGGGATAATATGCATGTAACCAATCCATCCCAAGAATGACATCAAAATACACCATATACAACTTAAAAATATCATAAGACAATAGCTTATACAAAATGAAAACAGGACAATTTCTATAGACTCTTCTAGTAACAATGGATGTACCAACAGGAGTAGATACCTCATATGGCTCACACAACAATTCGAGAGTTACATGGAACTTTTTGGCAATAAAAAGAGTAACAAAAGAAAGAGTGGCACCCGAGTCTATCAATACATACACATCAAAATCAAAGACTTTTAACATACTGGTGATGATATCGGGCACCTCATATACCCCTTGTCTCCCTTGAAGAGCATAGAACTGATTGTGCCTTGGGGCACTACCTTATTGACCTCCCGTTCCTCTAGGACCCGTATTTGCACCTTAGCCTTGTAGATGACCATCTCTACCCTTGTGTTGATTACGAGGACAATCCATCACCTTATAATTCCTTTACCACATCCATAAAAAGCATTAGTATCATTCAAACATAGGCCATTGTGACTTCTACCACATCTTAGGCATATAAGATTAGGCACCACACCATCGTCACTTTGGACCCTTTGGTTATCATTAGCAAACCTCCTATTAGGAGCATTGAAAGAACTTTTGCCTTGATGAAACTAGCCACCCTTGGGACTTTGGAAACTACCTTCAAAATGGGCCTTCTTGGCCTCACCCATTCTCCTCTTTCACAACTTTTGCCCGTCCAATTGTTTGGCATAAGTCATTAAGC
Organism: Solanum ossicruentum; assembly: GCA_025774065.1. Classification (NCBI taxonomy): domain Eukaryota; kingdom Viridiplantae; phylum Streptophyta; class Magnoliopsida; order Solanales; family Solanaceae; genus Solanum; species Solanum ossicruentum. The sequence goes on along the minus strand of JAOTQR010000001.1, from coordinate 10,412,886 downwards.
AGGGCAAGTCCATATCATCTATCAATATGGCTGCACAACATTCTTCATTTACCAAGTCAGACACACTCATAACAAACTTGTTCATCCTAGACCTTGGCTAGTCCACTAATTGTGGAGCATATTTGGAGAGTTGGTTGAACTTGAGGGCATACACCCTCACATTCATGGACACTTGCTTCAAATACACAAATTTCATCATTTTGGCCTCCCTTAGCTCATGAGGGAAGAACCGGTTGAGAAATATAACCTTAATCTCCTCCCAAAGAATCACATTATTATTCCCCTTCTCCTCCTTCCATTGGGTAAACTATATTTGGGCTAACCCTTTGAGTTGGTAGGCCGCCAACTCCGCTTTCTTCTCTGACCTAACACCCATAATAGACATCACTTTGTACACCTCATGAATAATGCCTTGAGGATCCTCATCTACTTTAGACCCATGGAACTTTGGTGGGTTCATTCTAGTAAAATCCCTCACTCTAGAGGCTGGAGTAGAAGCATGAGGGGCTTAAGCCCCTTGGTTGATTTATTCATCCATGGCATGGTCTAGCATGGTAATAGTATCCTAAAACTCTTCATGGGCCACTCCTCCATCATGAGAAGCTTGAGGAGCGGGAGAGGTTGGTTTCTTCTAGGGAATGTGGGCTCTACTTCCTCATAGAATAGGCATGATCTAGCATAGCAAAGAACATTCATTAAAAGAATGCCTTACCTTAACTTTTATAGCACGACATAGATCAAGAAAAAAGGAAACATTACCTGAAACACCTCATAGCATCTTGGTCATAGTCATGGTGCACTTCACAACCATGAACAAGACTCTAATCGATGTGGTGTATTGGATACCGAGGACCATTAACAACCTAGTGTTTTGTCATGATCTAAGCCTAGGGCCTAGATATGACATGGTGAATGGAAACTCGAAGGGACCCAAAAAAGCCTCTTAGCATATTAATCACAAATCCTTGGTCATGGAAACAAAGTAAACAACATGAAGAAAGTAAAAATAAGGATAAAGGGACTAAGGGAAGTCTTTAATAGCATAAATCGTAAAAGAGTCAAAGCTCAAGCACCATTATATCATTAGTTCCAACAACACATCTAAACATAGACTTGAGCGGGGGCAAAGACACTTTTTGGGCTCAACCCATAGTATGAAGAGTTCAATATTAAGAAATGACAAAGGAAAGAGTAGCATAGCTAATGTCCCCAAACTTTAAGGACTCACAAATAGCTTATCTTTAAGATGACCAACTAGCCTCGGGGAGGATGATCGTGTGGGACTCTGGTTTCTACATGGTACCATCATATAGGAATAGAGTATGCGTTAGTACATTTAAATGTACTATGTATGTAGGATACAATGCAACAAGAGATAGGCAACGTAGTCAAGATGCATAAACATAGGTAATGGATAGTATAATAATGATATGGAATGCAAGATCAATGCTTGAAGTAAAATATGCTTGTGTAGAACATATTACATGTGTAGGAAGAGACCATCATCATAGACCAAGCAACTAGTACTTGGAATCCAAGGCATGGCATCCCCTTAAAAGGTGATTAAGGTACATACCCCTCAATTGGTAGATGGGCATATCACGCTCCATCATAGTGGTCAAGGTATATACACCTCAACATGGTAGATGGGCATGTCACCCCCATCAAAGTAGCCAAGGTATATACCCCTCAACATGATACATAGGCATAGCACCCACCCCCCATCAAAGTGGTTAAGTTAATATCCCTTGACCGGTGGATGGACATAGCACCATCTATCATAGTGGATGAGGCATAGCACCCTCTCAACAAGATGTGGCCAACTTGCAACACTATAGATACTTTTCAAGAAATCAACACATATATATATATATATATATATATATATATATATATATACACACACACATACACA
>JAOTQR010000001.1:10384816-10410871 GCA_025774065.1 Solanum ossicruentum | reverse complement strand
CGTTTTGCTTCAATCTCCTTCTTAGATTGTTCAATCATGGAAAATAATGTTTCCCAAGTGCAAACATACAAGAATCAACCATCACTCAAAGATATCAACCCAATTCAAATCCACAAACCAACAAACTTTTCAATTTCTAACACCCATCTTTCATTCTACAATGCTAAAGGAACTCAAGCAAAACTAATTAATTGGAAAGAAAACTTACTTGAATGAAGACCCTCTTCACCCCTAAGCTCTCCTTCACCCTTGCTCTTCTTTCCCCCTCTCAAAGTTTCTAAGTATAAAGACTAGTAAATGATGGTCTTGCAAGGAAATGAAATGAGGGGTATTTATAGACATAGCAATTCTCAAATTTGCAACTTAAGGCTTCTATTTAGTCCTTTGTCCAATTGAGTCCCAAACTTTTATATTTTAAACCCAATTAAGGACTTACGACTTCAAAATAAATTTTATTCGCCAAATTCACTTAATTCCCTACTCCCGCACCTCAAACGGATTAAATTTGAGACATACCTCAATCCCAACAATTAATCCCAATTATTAATTTATCTTAGGAAATTTCGGGGTTTAACAAGTCTAGCCAAAAACTCGGCCACTAGTTCAACCTATCCCTGCTATTAAACTCCACCAGAATCCAAAACTAACTATAGCTACTATAAGAATCCCCAACCAAACACTAAGGCTTAATCTCATTTTAAGTCCAACTGAACTCTCCCCCAAAAGATATTACACACTACTCATGAAATAACCCAATTAACACCCTAAACCAAAGTCTAGAAAGAAACTTTACTAGCCTAAGGATTAACCTAATCTAACGTCGCCCACATGATCCCAACCTAGGATTAAACAGCTCATATCAATGCCTAACATAGCCACCAGCTCTAACTAAGGTACCCTAAAGGATATCCTAAATTAAGGCTGGACCAACAGTCATATAAATGCGAAACAAGGTAATGGGGAGGGATACAAGGCAATTACAATAAAAACCATCATTAAATGCAAACTAACTATTATATTAAAGAGCTTAGTTAAGAAGGGTAGCCACTGCCTACCTCAAAGCCGAACGTGTGCGCTTTAAATCCACTTCATAATAGCTATTTATTCTCGATTCACCTGCAATTTCTCCGACACTATCAAACTATTGATCTATATGATGAAATAAATGCTTCCACATCAAGAATGGAATTTTTGGAGCTGAAACCAAAATCACGTCAAAATGGAATTAGGGGACCCACAATGGGAATTTTGAAATCAACTCCTGAAGAAGGTTAAAAACATAACTGGATACTTGTACTCCAAAACGAGACACAATTCAAGGCTTAAAACGAAAGAATTAGAATCAAATAACATTTTCCCAATAACAAGAATTTTCAAGAATGGGGATAATAGCTTTGACATCAAAAATACCTCCAACTAAGCCTCAAATGAAATTTTTTACCACACCATGGTGATTATTGGAAGAAAACCCACAATTCGAACCCCAAGAATCTCTTAAAATGGACTCCGAAAGCTCCAGTTATCAACTTCCAAGGAGTCCCCTAAAATCAATTTGAAAATACTCAAATCAAGAAGTTAAATTCACGATTTCACCTCAAAATAAAACTCCAATTCCAATTCTAAACTCACCACTGAGTTTCTTACAAAATTCCATACAAGTTAAACTCTTGAATAGATAAAACTCGGTCTATAAATAACCAAGATATCGGTTCCCAAAATTTACAAAAATAACACTCTAAAAAAGTTATGAAATCAGCAGTTAGAATCATATTTTTACCTCAAAGGAGGCTTCTAATTAAGATTCTGAGTTTTATCATTGTGTTTCTTGCACAAAATCCTTCAAGATAGAGCTTTAAATCATCCAATTTGGACTCCAAATAACTAAGTTATGGCTTCTTGAAAACCTCTTCCAAGATGGTCATGAATGGGAGCTTTAAAGAATATAAGACCCCTCAGGCATCGCTATAACAGGTCTAGGCTTACTAAAGTGACCCACCCTCTATGGGCTGGCCTCACTATGGCGAACCCCTGGTTGCTATGGCGAGACCCTGGTCGCTTTAGCAAACATAGAGGTCTTTATAGTGACACCTCTCTCAGGGGTGGATGTCACTATTGCAACACTCTTGTCGCTATAGTGAGCCTAGGGATGCTAAAGCGATGGCACCAGACATCAGGTATAGATAATCTTTACTAACCTTGAATTTTTCGATGGGGTACTTAGAATTTATTCGAGATATGATGAATGCAAATGAACTATGCTTCCCACCAAATTGGATGCTCCATACTCAATGACATAGTCAAAATTTCCATAAAAAAGGTTGTTACAACTAAATGTGAGTCCCACTCCCAAAGTTATTTTAACCAAATTCCACTAAGGGACTCAAAATGAGTTTGAAAGCATCTATAGTCAAACAAAAGATTATTCTAGACCAAATTCAATATTCTGGAGCTAATCGTACTGTCAGAATTTCCATACAAACATATTTTCTTAGAATGTTGACAAAAGTCAACTATTGTTCAATTTTAACAGCTAAAATGCATAACGCGGTACAAACTCACATCGAGGGTCTTAGTATTCTTCAGAATTCTATTTTAAGGCCATATTCCCAAATTTTTTATCAAAGTCAACCATTCGAACTCTAGGAACTCCAAAATACATAAACTATTACAAAAACCACACGAATGATTAGGCAATCTAACTATCGATGCCAGCAAGTCATAAATGATCCAGGATGACTATAGAAAAGGTTTAAACGTTAAAAAGAATGAGGAGTGGATAAAATAACCTAGAGAGTCATTACATATCCATATGAAGTTCATTGCTAGATTTTCATCGATCACCAAAGTTTGTAGTATATCATCAATAGAGAGACTTAAGTTTCAGGTAGAGGATGTGGATTAAGCTACTGAAGGATTATGATTTGATATTCTATACTATCTGAGAATAGCCAACATGGTGGCTGATGCATTCATTAGAAAGTCTTTTAGCACGGGGAGTTTTACAACCATTTGCATAAAAGAGCAACATTTGGCCAAAGATGTTTATAGGCTAGCTAATGATTTAATTAGATTGCAGCTTTGGATGAGGGTGGTGTACTTCCTTTTAGTAAGGCCTATTCTTCATTGATGAATCAAATTTGTGCTTGATTGTTTGAGGATGAGAAGTTGTATCTCATCAGGGACAAGCTAACTAGAGGAGAGGCCAAAGAAGTAGTTCTTGATTTTGATAGTGTTTTAAGGTTAGAGGCCGAGTTTGTATGCCCAAGGTAGCTGACCTAATTAGATTGATTCTTAAGGAGGTCAATCCATCTAGAGGCAACAAAAATTATCATGACCTGAGTCAGCATTATTAGCGATATGACATAAAGAGGAATATCTCAGAGATTGTGCCTAAGTGTTTGACATGTCAGTAGATTAAGTGTGAATAGTAATGGCCCAAAGGTGAGTTTCAGGGGATGCCTATTTGTACATTAAAGTGAGAGAAGATCACCATGGAAGTTATGGTGGGTTTGCCCACTACTGTGGATTGTTATGAATCTATTTGGTTGGTGGTGGATCGCTTGAATATGTTCGTGCATTTCATTCCTGTCTAAGTTAAGTTTACGATAGAGAAGTTGGCTTAACCTTACATCAGTCAAATAGTTAAACTTCATAGGGTGCCTGTATCTATTATTTCTAACTGAAATTCGTTATTCACTTCTCATATTTTGAAGACATTGTAGCATGGGTTGGGTAATCAGTTGGATATGAGTACGACATTTAACCCTTATAGAGATAGTCATTCCAAAAGGACTATTCAGGTATTAGAGGATATGGTCCAAGCAAGTGTGATTGATTTTATACCTGGTGGGATCAACATTTGCCTTTAGCTCTGTTTACCTACAATAATAGCTACCATTCAAGCATTAAAATGGCTCTTTTTGAGGCGTCATATGGTCAAAGGTGGATATCACCTATTGGATGATCTGACTTAGTCATAGTGGACAATTTAGATACTAATTTGCTTAGAGATGCCATGGAGCAAGTTCGTTGGATTCATAGTCAATTAAAAATAGCCCAAAGAATCGCCAAAAAAGTTATGCTAATTAGAGGGTTTGACTTGGTATTCATGAAGGGTGATCAGGTATGATTGAGGATCTATGAGGGGTGTGATAAGGTCAAGAAAGAAGGGCAAGCTCAACCCTATAGGTCCATCCTTTTAAGATTCTACATCGAGTGGAGGAGGTAGTCTATAGACTTGTTTTCCCGTCGAATCTATCATCACTTCACTTAGTATTTCATATCTTCATGCATTGAAAGATGAGTTTCATAATCGTTTTTGACTCAATGGATTTGGCTCAGGACTTGACTTATGAGGAGGAACCGAAAACCATTCTGGACAAAAAGGGCTAAAAGCTTTGACCAAGGAAATTGCTTTAGTGGATGTTCTGTGGCTACATCAACCCGCGAGAGCGGTAACTTGGGAGTTTGAGTCTGATGTGCCGGTCTATTATTTTCATTGTTTTGAGACATTAGGTTTGTTGCCTTATCTTATGTTCAAGGATGGACATGATTTTTAGTAATGGATGATCGAATGATCTTGAAGGTCATTTATGAAAATAATTTTAAAAATATTATCATTTTACCCCTCTTGATAGTTGCTCAGAGTATCACATTTGAATTAGTTTGTGGGGTTGGTTTTAGAGTTTATCAAAAAGTTGTGAAATTTGAGAATTTTTTGGCTTTAAAGATTTAAGTGGTTTAAAAGTGGTTTTTGGTACCATTTAGAGATACGAGTTCTCGGAATGAAATTCCGTTCATTCTATCAATTTGAAAATATGAAAATTAGTCAAGAAGAAATTTGAAAATTAGGTTTTGGGTTATATCGTGGATTTGAGGTCCTAAGTTGAAAATATTTAGTTTTTAATCATAGAGTGGACTTCGGTCAATATTCGTAATCAATTATTCCATTTGAATTTCTAATGAATTATTTGAATTTGGGAGGTGTTTTAGGCCTAGGAGAAATCTTGATTGGATTTTTGGAGGTCCCAAACTTGATTTGGTATTTTGAGGCCAAAGGTTAGTTTATTTACAATTTATCAGATTTTGGATCAGGGAGATCATGAATTTGAATTCCGAGAGTTTTATTGAGTTTGAAATATTGAATTTAGTAAGGTAGCATGTTTGATTTTTTGAACGAGATTTTGAATGAATTTCGAGGATTTATTCCATGACTATACATGCCTTGTGTGATTGTTGTCATTTGTATCAGACCCTTTTGTAATTCATCGCGTTTGTCGAGCCTCGACCACATTCGCAAAGTGTGTGGGATTTGGGGTGAGGATTCTAACTGTTGATTTCCATGTTCATAGGGCTCTAGACTGTGATCGCAAAGTGTTGTTTTTCATTTTTTTTAAAATTGAGATTTACTTATTTTTCACCATTTTTTATATTTTGGAGCTTGTGTGGTGATTTCAAAGGACATTTTCATGTGAAAAGTATTGGGTAAATTATTTTAACCTATAATTTTTTATTGCCCATTAATTTTATCTTGATTTTAACATCAAAGTAGTGATTTTGAATTAAAGAAATCAAGGTCTTTCAAGAATGTTGAATTATTTATTAAATAGTGATTATGATGTGATTTTAACTCTATTTTTAAAATGATTTTTACTAAAATAAATTTCTAATACCTTGAAGAACATTTTCATATAAAAATATTAAAATTTCTACGCCATTATTTTGTAATTTAATTTTTGAGCCGTTTTGACTTTTTTTCCAATTTTCTTTTTATTTTAATTTTAGTGTCTATAATTTTGGAATTTGATTGTGAATTATTATTTACTCTATTTAGTCACTTCTATATTTTATTTTTGTTCCTCGTTATATTTAGACGGACTTATTTTGACGGGATTTAACAAATATCATCGCATTTAAATTCGAACCATGACATTTAATACTCTTATTGAACTGAACACCCATCAAATTTCTCCTTTACATATTTTACCTCATTAGAAGATTTATCAATGTGAATCTATACCAGCCGCAGAATGAAATTGAATGAGTGAGTATTAAATAGAGAGAGAAAGAGAGAAAACTATTGTCTTTTTTCCCCTGTATACATGAAGCAGTGATGATCTTTGGGTACTTATTTTTGTTAATGTTGTGTAGTACTACTTCTTGTGAAAATAACATTTCGTGATCGTAAAGCTGCCCACTTCTTGTCCGTCCGTACAATGATTTGTGTGCTGTAATTTTATCCTGTGCCTCGTGTTTTTAGCAATATCAGTACAATCAAATCTAAACGTGATATCTCTTTGATTGCCTTTTTGCATCAGTCCTCATCAGTCACAATAATAATAATAATAATAATAATTAAAAAAAACTATTTTCATATAGATGATCACCAAACTAATGATCTATTGTGGAGGGATGTATATATATAATTCCTCAAATACAAGCATCGTGAATAAAAAAATTATAATAGAGATCACTTGCTTTTTAATAGGTTTTATATGATGCGAATATAAATTAATTGAGCGTAAAAAATATATCAGACACCAAACTAAAAATAAAATGAAGATTATATTACCCCTATATTTCGCAGAAGCTAAAATCATCAAATTAAAATTCATTAAACAGGAAACCAAAATTAAAACTAAGCTACCATATAACATAAAAATAAAAAATGAAGATTATAGTATCCCTATATCTCACAGAAGCTAAAATCGTCAAATTAAAATCAACTAACCAGGCACTCAAAATTAAAACTACCGCTACCATATAAAATAAAAATAAAATATATATATTCTTGATGTCCTAAATATATATACAGGGTGAATTCAAAATTTTGTGAACATAAGTGTACTATTATGAACTTGTGGCCTGAAAAATAATTTTTAAATAGCATTTGTCATTTCATTGAAATTCTTCCTTTCATGTCAACAAGATTCAAAATAATTTTTAAAAATTTATTTTACTCTACTTGTAGAATGTAATTTTTGGATAAAGAAAATTCAATTAAATCTCTTTTTTTTTTTACTTGATTTCAGCCAATTATGCGTTTAATAGACCTAAGATGATTCGACCCTTCGTCAGGCCACATAAATCGGACTAGCTTTTTCAACCTCATTGACCATGAATAATGTGGCCAATCATTAAAAGCTAAAAGTTAGAAGTATAGGATCTTTGAAATGATAATGTTGATTTGAGTCAAATATATATATATATATATATATATATATATATATATCCTTTAGTTTGATTTCATATAATATGTATATTTTTCAATTTTAAATATACACAAATAAAAATTTATATTTGTATAAAATTAAACAAGTAGACACACATATTTCACATAATACAACACACTAATAGGACATCACTTAGGGTGTACGTAGGACACATATATATATTTGTTCAACTTTATTTAAGTTTAAATATCTACTTATGCACATTTAAAAATATTGAAAAACATAAATGTTAAAGTGAAATCAAATTAAAAGAAGTGTATTATGCAATAAATATCTCATGAGCTGGAATATAAATATGAAGGGACAGCAGAAACAAAACGTTTGCAATGCAACACCATACAATTTGAACAGCTAGTGGATGATCCTAGTTCTATCTTTGTCGGCTAAATAAAACTCCCAAATAGACTTTATACATATAACTTGGAGTCAATGACAGAGTCAGTTTGTTAAGAATGTTTAAATTTTTAGAATATGGATCGGTAATTTTTGTATCAAAAGTGTTCAACAATTGATATATGTCAAAATATTTATATTTAACCTATATATTTGAAAAAACATTTCAACGAAGAATGTTTATCTGATCACCCTTGGATGAATGTAATTCCGCCCCTGCTTGGATTCCTTTTCCATTGTAGAATCCATACAACCAACTTTTTGAATTGATTCGACTTAAATTGAACCGATTGCCTGAATACAAAAATTATGTGGTGCCTCTTGAATCTTGATTATTCCACTCTTCACAAAAGTAAACCAATTTTCCCGTCAAGGGGCGGAATACCAAAAAAAAAAACAAAGATTGTGCAAAGAGTATATATTCCAAGTGTTACATAGGCTAAGTTGAACTTGAACGAAACACTTAATTGATCAAATGTTATTTGAGGAGAAATTAATTTGATTAAAAGTAGAAAAAAGTGATTAACATCCAATTCATTTTAACTTTAATCACATGATGATTTTTTATATATTATTTACTTATTTACCTAATAAAATTATATATATATATAATATTAGACAAATAAAGGTATTTCTTTTGTTTTTACTTTTTTAACAAGATTTTTGATTGATCAAATACATATCAATCTAACTTTTTAATCTGTGTTTAGGTTAAAGTTTTGTACACCCTAAAGATTTGCCTAATTAGAGAAACAAGTTTTCAGACTTGTTCCAGAAATGAAAGTGCAAATCGAAACACATTATTTAATCTGAAAAACACCCGGCTCACAAAGGTATGAAAAATTACAACCTGTACCACTACAGATTTCACGGAAACTTCACTAATACAAAATAAGCTTCAACAGAATGATTACAAGGCTAAGAAATCTAGGAAATCAAGTTTCCTAAACTAATGACTTCTCATAAACCTCCCAAGGTTTATTTTCCCAAGTCTTCAAATTACCCTTAACTTGAAAACTACACCCTAATTTGGTTTATAGATCACCGAACTAATCAATACATCAATATTCAAGAAATTCAAGACTTTCTAAATCTAAGACTCAATGACTAACAGATCTTCGAAAAATACTTCCTCACTAACACAACACTTCACTTGCTGCACTGCTCTTTGTTTGCTTGAAGAGTTGCATTCTGTACGATCTCAACTTGCTTATTTAAGCATCCTGCTTGAGTTGAGTTTTACTCCACTTAAAACTCCTTCATAGTCCAAGTATGTAGCCTTTGAGTTCTTCTTTGATTAGAACTCTTTTTGACTGTCAATACTTATCTCTTTAATGACTGGTTAGTCATTTTTGACTTTACTCGTGAAATTTTTGTTTCACCCTTTTGTAAGTTGTTTTGGGCCTACTTTGAACTATTTGAATGGTTAGAATTGAAATCCTGAGTTTTAAAAGTTGAAAATATGACTTTTGGCCTTTTTGAAAGCTTAAGTTGTTGAAAAAGTGAATTTTTGTCTCATTCTGAGTTTTGGAGGTCAGATCGATGATCCGTCGATGCCATTAGCTCCAGAATGTCGAAACGGAACTACAAAAAGCTGCAGAACTTAATTTGGAGTTATAATGAGCTTTTACGCCAAAAGTTGTGATTTTAGTCATTTTTGGAATCAAAGTTTGATTTTGATCAACATTCAGAGTTCGAAAACTCGGATCAGATTGATATCAATGATATACTTGTATTGTTGGGTCAGGATAGGATCAGTATCATTGTTATATTTGTACATTTTGGGATGGGTTAGGTCTGGTATCATAGCCATTCTTGCATACTTGAGATGGTTTAGGTCAATAATATTGATATTCTTGCTTATGTGGGACAAGTTAGGTCCGATATGATTGATTTTCTTGATTATTGATATAATTATGATGATCTAAAATACGATGATAGTTTGTGCATTAGTTGTGATACTTGATATTATTCCTTAGATACATATGAATTGTATGAGATTCATGCCTTTGTATCTCTATTGTAATGCTAATTATATGTCTATGTGTATCATTGAGTTGAATTGTTGATTTATGTCTATTGTGTGTGGCTTGTGACAATCCTTGACCCGAGTAGGAGACAAGGACATTATGATTCACTTTGGAACCACCTCTTTGACCCAAGCAGGAGGCAAGGGTGAAACCTATGCTTCTTATATCTTGACCATGAGTAGGTAGCAAGGACTTGGAATCATATTATTACTTGACAAACAATAGGTGAAAAGATTTTGGCATACTGATATTACTTGACCACGAGCAGGTGGCAAGTATAACACCCTTGGTATTTGACTCAATGAGTTGTGCATTATATTTTATATGGTAGTTGCATGGCATCATAGATTCGTAAGGATGTTTTAGCTCATTAATACTGATATTATTATCTTGCAACCTTTTTGGATATAGGGACACAGTTCTTCATTATTACACACTTGTTATTTATCTTACCTAGTTAGTTGAACCTACTAGGTATATTTCGGTGTACTCATCCCAACTTTGTTTCCTCCCTGCATATCGTGCATAGGGTACAGGACATGGTAGTTGATCCTCTCATCTGAGTGTTATCTTTATCATCTAGATCATAGTTGTGAGAGTCAAACTCCGAGTCATTGTGAATCTTTGGATCCTCTTTTATTTCTTTTCATTCAGACTATGTATCAAATTTTGAATAGTATCGTGTTTGTTTTGCGACAGTATTTTCATTGCTTAAGACAGTTGTATTTACTTTTCAGTTTTATTTTAAAGGCTCTTGTACTCATGACTCCGGGTTTTGGGAGATTTTCTTATATCTTATGAGTTTGTTTTTGCTTTATTCATCTTTCTATAGTTGCGATCTATTTTAGGTTGTGACAAGTTATGTATCAGAGCACTATCTTCGTTGAACTCGTGAGTCAAGAGCAGAGTATCTAGTAGAGCCTCGTGGATCAATGTGTAGACGTCTGCACCCATCTTCGGAAGGCTACGGGATACTTGTTAGGCCATGACCGCTCATATACCCTCTAATCCAATCTACTCAGAGTATTGTCAAGTCCTATAAGGGAGTTTCTCTAACTGATAACTATCACCTATCCTGTACATTGCCAGGGTAAGGGACATTCCATCAGTAGATCCAAGATTAGTAACATCAACTCCTTTTTTTGGGACAATAGAAACCATCTGATTTTACGGTCAATCCTCTCCTACCTTGGTTACGTAGTTATTGAGTTAGAGTTGGACTTACTCTTACTCAATTTGGTGCTCAATACTCTTTCTAAGAATCAACATGCTTATAAGACATCAACCCTATAGTTAACTCATTCATCTAGTCTCATTGGACATTTGTCAACTCAATTCATTACATCAACTATCAACTCTTTGGTTATATTCTTTTAAGGTTCAACTCTTGACTCATAAAGACTCTATCTTGCATCATTCTAACTCATATCATTCAGGAAAACAAAAGTAAAGTTAAAGCATTTCAGGAATACATAGACTCTTTAGGCTCAAATTATACTTATACATACCCATTTAAGTAAAATATATAAAAATAACAAGAATTCATGCTAGGGTTCATGTAGAAAAGAAAAATCACCTAATTTCAAGCATTTAATTCATAAAAAATAGCAATTAATGCAACATTATATAGGAATACATAAGAATTTTAAAGAAACCTTCAAGAAACATTCATAGGAGACTCAGCGCATTCACAACTCCATGAATTCTGATTATGGGGCACATTGAAGAACATAATTCAAAAGATGAAATGAATCTCAGTTGAGCATCTTGACGATCTCTAACACATGTATCTACATTATAAAATGATGCAGTACTGAGTGATATAAGTACGTTGAACGTATTATATGTAAACTAGCAGGGAAATCATAATCTCAACATGTACTCAACTCAATATAATAAAGGAAACTCAATAAAGATCATAAAAGACTCAAGAGTGTACAATGCAATCCATTCACATCGAGTACTAGTACATCTTAAGTTGGGAGTTTCTCTAACTGACAATCATCACTTATGAGCTGATAATGATACAACAAAGTGATGTCGTTTCCATATCTACCCAATACCTTTCCAGGCTAAAGGAAATCCCATCTATGGATCCACTATCAAATAACATCAAGACTTCTTTTCGGACAATAGGAAAATATTTGATTTTGCAGTTCAATCCTCTCTTACATTAGTTGCTTGGTTATTATGTTTGAGTTATTCTTTTTTTACTCTTACTCATTGTGGTACTAAATATGCCTCCCAAGACTCAGCATGCTCATAAAGTTCAATTCAAACTCTTCGGTTAACTAAATTAATTGGTTTGATTAGACACTTGTCAAACTCAATTTATCACATTGCCCATCAATTCTTTTTATTAAAAGCATTTTATCAATAATAATCCATGACTCATCAAGAATGTATATCATCCATCAATCAAACTCAAGATATTTAGGTACAAAAATAGAGTTAAAATACTAAATATTTTTTGTATAGATTTTTCATGCTCAAAACATGCTCGTGTATACTCATTCAAGTGTAGTATATAATAAATGCAAGGATTCAACTCAGGGTTCATGTAAAAATCATCTATTACAAGTGGCTATTTCATAAAAACTATCATTCATGCACGGTTACTAGAATTTAAGAAAACGTCTCAAGAAAATATTCACGGAAAACTGAAACCATTCATAATTCGATAAATCCTATCTATTAGGCAAATGGAAGAATATAATTCATGACTTAGCTAATTTACATACCTGCAAAATTTTAATTCAGGAATAACTTGGAAGAACTCACTAGATTCTCTTGAAACCTTAAGTTTTTCTCCCTTTGAAATCTCTCTCTAAGTTTGAGAATGCATTTTAGCATGAAAAGATTGAATGGTGATATTAAGGGACTTAATTAGGGGTAAAATTGTCAAGTTTATACTTTGAAAAGGTGGAAAAAGATCAAAATTACTCGTTTTAAAATGTCTCCCAGGTCGTCTATGGGTCAATCTACGGTCCATAAAAGCTTTTACGGTCAGTAAAAACCGATTCGTGAAAACTAGGTGAATTTTGGGGTCCGGGCATCTCATTCTACGAGCCCAAATTATGACATAGAAATTTCTACGACTTGTAGTTTGTTCTATAAAGTTGGGGACTCAAAAAATGATTCGAAGAATCTTTTTACAAAGCTAATTTTATGGATCATCAGTGCATCTACAACCCGTAATTAAGGTTTCGTAGAAGGTGACCTAGAAAACTTTGCTCTAACAGTCGTCACTTAGACGGTCATAGCGTTTTACTCCGAACTCTAAATGGAGCAATCTTGGTGGTGTTGGAATGAGGATTGAGAGGCGTTTAATTTGATAGATTATGGGTCACCTAAATATTTATATTCTAGGAGATATGATCATTTGATTTTGACCTGTCTATAAATTTGTAAAAAAACTTAGTCAATAGGAACACTTTAGACTTGACTTGATATGAAAGATCCTTTATGACCCTAGACCACATCTAATACACTTTAAATAGTCAGGGTTTGGTATCATCATATATATGTGTGTATATATATATAAATTTTTAAGACATTGGATCACCTAACCTTTATCGAAACTCAATCGGTAAGGAAACTTTTAACTTAACTTCGCATTAAAGGGTTTGTGACATTAACTCATCTCCAAATCTAATTCACACTAAAGGATTCAATTTAAAACTTATGATCAATTAAGGATCATTTGGTACTACCTTATGCACATATAATGAATGATTCAATCTTAGCTATGAAAAAAAATTCAAGGTGTTACACTGAAATCACATAAACTACGTAGCCAATGTAAAATAAGGGTTATGACTCTCTTGGCTTAAAAGAGGATTTTTATATGGGATCCATTTATGTTATGTTCTTTACCTGAAAAGGTACTTGATGGATGTTGAACGACATCATTTTGCTGTATCATCATAACTCATAAGTGGTAGTTGTTGGTCAGCAAAACTCTCTAAGAGTGAAAAATATATATTAGTTTACTGAGTTGCATGCACATATTGATGATTGATGAAAATATTATTTATGTTTTTAAACTTGCATAGGATATTGGTGTTGAGTTGAGTTTCATTCTTTCTTTGAGTACCGTTGACGTATTTGTTCTACTCAACTATCTTACACACCATACATTTCATGTACTGATGCCACTCGATGCTGCATCTTTTCATGATACAAATACAAGTGCTAGGGATCTTCAACTGGCGATATATTAAAGATTCCAAGTATTTCTAGAGTTTTAGTGAGGCCTCCTAGCATTCGAAGGACATCTTTTACTTTCAATTTATTTTCATTCATTATTTTGATGTAGCTTTGGACTTGACTTAGAGTCATCTTATGAGCTGATGGAGGCTTCATAGAAAGAAATAGATGATGTTCATTGGAGTCTATTTGAAAAATCTATTCTAATTTATATAGAGCTATTTATTTGGTTTACATTCTGATTTACTTGTTATTTGACTGTGATGTTTAAGAACTCACTTAAATATTTTGTTGATTCTATTTAAGTCTTTCCCTAATCAAAAGAGTCATGAGATTAAGTGGTTCACTTGGGGATCAACAATGGCTTTTGAGTGCTAGCCAAGCAGGTTCCTTCACGAGACGTGACATCAAATAAAAAAAACTGATAGAATATATAATAATTATTCATAACTTTGAATATCAAAGTGTAGAAAAATATACTTCACTAAGAAACATATGATTTTTTAAAAATATAATTAAATAATCTAAAGGCATTTACAGAAGTATGATTTTAGGCTTTCAATGATTTTGAGTCGCCCCTATTTTAAAGGAGTTAAATTGGGTGTAGGTGATAAATTCGCGTTGAGAAAATAATAATCAAGAATAAAAATATCGCGAACAATTTGTAGTATTTGATTTCAAAATGTGAGTGTTACAATCTCTATAAATCCTCTGATTCACCTTTTCAAGTGTAAACTCAAAGGCTCTTGAGCTTGATCTTGAATTTGAAATTTATTATTGAACTCGATCTTGAATTTAAATTTGTTATTGATCTTGTTCTTGAAACTTGAATTTGTTCTTGAGTTTGATCTTAAGTTCAAGAGCTTTTAAGCTTGCTCTTGAACTTAAGTACTTGAATGTTTGAATTCTTGAACTTTGTAGTGAAATTTGCGGCATTTGATCCACGAACTTTCTCTAGTCTTTTTTGTTAGAATTCTTCCCTTTTTCTTTTAATCATGAAGACCTTTATTTATAGTTGTAGAATAGAGGAATTATAGGAGGAAAGATTTTCCTTCAGCCAATCAAATTTAATTGATATGACATGTTGGGCTTCAATGAAATGGGCTTGTCATTTTGACACATGGCGTGGTCCCATTAGCTTCTTTGTTTGACTTGGTGTGCCACATCATTTGACACGTGGCACCATGATAGGCCTCTTGGATGAAATAATATTGGGCTTATTAATTTGGACTCTTTTATTATAGTCCAAATCAATTAACATAGGTTTTAATTAAATTTATATTTATTGGACTTAAATGATTAACCCAGTTATATTAATCCATAATATTTATTTGGACTAATGCATTCATAAATTTAATATAATTCGAATCATTTTAAAATTTATATTTAATAAATTTTAAATGATTACAAATGTCCCCTGCTTCAAGTCTGGTCGAAATATTTTATCATTTTAAGAGTAGACTTGAAGTATTCATTTAATAGTATAATAATATTTATTATAATATTACAGAAAAGCATTGATATAATATTATAACTTTATTATTATAATATTATGTAAAGAAGGAGATTATTCCCAACTTAATCTATTTGGAAAAAAAAAGAAATTTGATTTTTTTCTTCTTTCCTTTTCTTTCTTTCTTTCTTCTTTCTTTTTTTTCTGTTTGTTTTACATGGTCATGGTCGACCACTTTTTTCTGTGATTTTTTTTCCTTTCCCCCCCCCCCCCCACCCCCACCATTTTTTTCTTCTCCTTTTTTCCCCCTTTTTTTGCATTCTTTCGTTTTTTTTTTCCTTTTTCTTCATGGACAGCAACCTATAAATAGGGGTGTGCTTCTTCATATTTTTCAATCAAAATTGAAGTCTAACCCCAGGTGTATTTGTTGAGGTATGACTTTCTTCTGCTTCTCTTCTTTTTGTTTTGTCCCTTTCCTTTTTTTTTTTTGTAGGCAAAGCAAGTGATATTTGTGCTTTGTGGATTCTATGACACAAGAATTTGATCTCAAGGTGTGAAGGGATATCTTTTATGTCCCTGCTTTGACATCATCAATTTAATGTTTTACGTTGTTCTAAATTTACAAACATAAGGGTCTAACAAAACGAGGCTTTATGTTGTTCTGAAGGTTTAAACATAAGGGACCAACAAAACGAGGCCTACATTGTTATAAATTTTAAACATATAGAACCAACAATACAAGGCTTTCCGTTGTTCTAAATGTTTAAACACAGGGGACCAACAATAAGAGGCTTTTCGTTGTTCTAAATGTTTAAACATAGGGAACCAATAGTATGAGGCTTTCCGTTGTTCTAAATGTTTAAACATAGGGAACCAACAATACGAGGCTTTTCGTTGTTCTAAATGCTTAAACATAGGGAACCAACAATACGAGGCTTTCTGTTGTTCTAAATGTTTAAACATAAGGAACCAACAATACGAGGCTTTCTGCTGTTCTAAATATTTAAACATAGGGAACAAACAATACGAGGCTTTACAAAGTTCTCAATGTTTAAACATAAGGGACCCCCAATGCGAGGCTTTACAAAGTTCCCAATGTTTAAACATACGGGACTGTCAATTCGAGGCTTTACAAAGTTCCTGTTGTGTAAACATAAGGGACCCCTAATTTGAGGCTTTATCATGTTCCACATGTTTAAACATAAGGGATCTCCAACTCGAGGCTTTACAATATTTCGAATGCTTGTGAAGAGGATATCTTAAGGTGCAAAGGGACAATTTTTGTCTACCTTAAGGCATGGAAATTTGGAGATCCTTTTAAAGATAAGCCCGCCAAAAGGCTAGCTTAATTTGTAAAGGGACAAATTTTGTCCACCTTAAGGCATGAAAATTTAGAGATCCTTTTAAAGATAAGCCCGCGAAAAGGCTAGCTTAAGGTGCAAAGGGACAAATTTTATTCACTTTAAGTCATGAAAATTTAGAGATCCTTTTAAAGATAAGCCTGCGAAAAGGCCAGCTTAAGTTGCAAAGGGACAAATTTTGTCCACCTTAAGAATGGAAATTGGTGATCCTTTTAAGGATAAGCCCGTGAAAAGGCCAGCTTAAGGTGCAAAGGGACAAATTTTGTCCACCTTAAGGCATGAAAATTTAGAGATCCTTTTTAAGGTTAAGCCCGTGAAAAGACCAACTTAAGGTATAAAAGGACAATTTTTGTCTACCTTAAGGCATGAAAATTTAGAGAGATTCTTGGGGCATAATGGGATGAATAATCATCTTTGCTCCAGGAAAGGCAATTTGAGGGAATCCTCACGATGCAAAGAGATAGTTACTCATTTTTGCCTTAAGAAAGGTAAATTTAAAGGTCAATGCTTGAAAGCTTTAACTTTCAGACTCGGAAACTTTAAAGAATTTGACTTATAAACGTGGTGGATTTGAAACTTCAACTTTAAGAAGAAGAGAATTTGAAGATTTTAAATTGCAAATTTTGATAATTTAAATCTCTAATATGCATACTTGATTGATTTGGAACCCCAAATTGCACACTTGAAGAATTTGCAGAGTTTAACTTATAGACTCAAAAATTATAAACACTTCAACACGCATGCTTGGAGGATTTGAACACTTCGACTTGCAAACTCAAATAATTCAAAGACTTCAACTTGTATTCTTGAAGGATTTCAAGACTTTGATTTGCATACTTGGAGAATCAAAGACTTCAACTTGCAAACTTGAAGAATTCAATGACTTCAACTTTCCTACTTGAAGAATTTGAAGACTTTGATTTACATACTTGGAGAATCAAAGACTTCAACTTGTAGGCTTGAGGAATTTGAAAAATTTAATTTGCAAAGTTGATCAAATTTAGAAGCCTCGAGCATGCTATTGAATGAGCTCACATTCCATAGGATTTGCCCCCATAATGAATATGGTAGGGACATATAGTTTTTTTTTTAACAATCATGCAACTAAACCTGGAATATAATTCCAAGCGCCTAAGTACCTCAATAAAGAGGATCAAGTCACAACATAGTTCCAGGGGAGTGTTTTTTTTTTTATCCTAACTTTTGCCTAAGCCACATCTTTCGAGATTTTCAACCTAGCAGACACATTTTTTTAGGGTGCCATGCACAGTTTATACTCTTGCAGGTCAGGAGTATCATGCAGCTTTATACTCGTACTTTAAGGAGCATCATTTTCCTTAAGGATAGTGCCTCTTAAGAAATTTTACATTTATAGGACCAATCCTTATTCCATCTGCATCGACAAGCTTGTACGCACCATTTGAGTATACTTCCTGTACCATATACGGTCCATCCCACTTTCAAGTAAATTTTCCCCAAGAATTGCGTGAAGTGATAATGGGCTTCCTTACTACAAAGACTTGGTCTCCAACTTGGAAACACCTCGAATAAACCTTTTTGTTGAAAACACGAGACAAACGAGATTGATAACATCTAAGGTTTTGTTGGGCTTCCAATCTCTTTTCATCAAATGCTTCTAACTTAGCAAGACGTAGTTGGGCATTGTCTTCTTCAGTGAGCCCTTCTTGGATAGCCAGTCTTAAAGAAGGTATTTGACGCTCGAGTGGCAGGAATGCCTCAACTCCGAAAGTAAGTGAGTATGGGGTTGCTTAAGTTGGTATACGGTATGTTGTCCTGTATGCCCACAAAGCTTCTTCCATTCTTTAATGCCCATCTCTCTAGGACTTAGAGATAACTTGCTTCAGCAGATTACACAAAGTCTTATTAAATACCTTAGCTAGACCGTTGGCGGCATACATAGAAGATTTTCGCTACTTAAAGCCAAAGAGATCACATATCTTATTCATTAACTTGTTATCAAATGGCTTGCCATTGTCCGTTATTATGTATCGTGGAATGCCAATCGATAGACAATGTTTACCCGAATGAAGTTCACGGCATTCTCCTTCTTGACTTCTTTAAGAGCTACAGCTTTGGCCTATTTTGAGAAGTAATCTGGCACAACCAAGATGTATAAGTGCCCACCAGAATATTTTGGCGGTGGTCCAACAACATCTAACCTCCAAGCATCAAATGTCCACAATGCAACAGTTGGGTGTAAAACATCAGGTGGTTGATATATGAAATTAGCATCGAATTGGCAAGCCTTGCACCTTCTAGTGTCTAAGCAATCTTTCACCATAGTTGGCCAATAATACCCCATTCCTTTTTTGTGAAAGTAGAGCTTCGGTCCAGACTGATGTGATCCACATACTCTTGAATGTGCCTCTTGCAAGGCTTGGGCCGCTTCTTCCTCCCCCAAACACCGCAAGAGCATTTCCTCAGATGATATCCTATACAATGTGTCCTTCTAGTAGAGAAAATGAGGCACCAGACACTAAATGTCAGTCCTTCTTCTTGTATCTTCTGGGAGTATCTCGTAACACAAGTAGTCGATAATAGTTTGGCACCAATCATCTTTATCAACCTTGGTCACAACAACGGGATGCTCTACTTCATATTCATCTTTATTTGGTGGTACAAACCATTTTTGACAGATATTAACTTGTCTCTAGTCTAGTAGAGTTAGAGCGGAGGCTAGAGAAGCTAAGGCATCGACCATTTTATTTTCTTTCCTTGGCACGTGTTGTAAAGTCACATCTCCGAGCCATTCTATCAACTTTTGGGCATAATAGTGATAAGGATGAAGTTCAGGCTTTTTGACCTCATAGCTTCCCAAAAGTTGTTAGATTACCAATTGAGAGTCACCAAAGACTTGCAATTGTAATTTCTTCATGTCAACGGCCATTTCGATTCCATGTATCAGCATTTGGTACTCTGCGACATTATTTGAGCAACGTTGTTTCAATGTGAAGGAGAATGGTAAGGCTTCTCCTTGTGAAGTGACAAATATTATGCCTGCACTAGCTTCTCCACAATACGCAGCCCCATTAAAGTATATTTTCCAAGGAAGTTAAATCTCGATGGCCAATACATCCTCGTCAGGAAGCTCGTCAGTCAATTCCCAATCATCTAGTATAGGATGGTCTGCCAAAAAATTTGCTAATACTTGTCCTTTCACATCCTTTTGAGGGATGTACACAATCTCATATTGTTGGAACTGAAGGTACCACCTTGCTATTCGGTCACTAAGGAATGGTTTTGGCATAATAAATTTGATGGGATTTTCCCTAGAAATAAGATGGACGATATGCGCTTGAAAATAGTGTTTCATTTTTTGAATTGAAAAGACTAGCGCCAAATACAATTTTTCGATTGGTGAATAATTCAGCTTATTTTGTGTCATCATCCTGCTCAAGTAATAAAGGGAATTTTCTTTGCCTTCAGTATTTTCTTGAGCTGGTAAGGCTCGCACAGACCTTTCTTGTGCCGCAATGTAAAGTATCAATGGCTTTCCAGGTATAGGGGCTACTAGAACTAGAGATTTCGCCAGATACACCTTTATACTTTTAAAGTCTTTGCTACATGTTTGATCACACTTGAAAGGGACCCTTTTCTTCATAAGGCGACTAAATGGTTGGCATCTTCCAGTTAGATTCCAGATGAATCTCCTCAAGTAGGCTAACCTTCCTTGATTTCAACTCATGAATATTTCGAGGCTCAGGCATCTTCAAAATTGCATCAACTTTGGCTTGATCAATCTCAATTCTTCGATGTCACACAATAAAGCCAAGAAACTTTCCAGAAGTGACCCCAAAGGTGCATTTTAATGGATTCATCTTCAGTTGATACCTTCGAAGCAGCTCAAACACCATTCTTAAGTCTTTCAAATGGCCACGCCTCCTTTTCGACTTCACCACCAAGTCAGCAACATAACATTCAACATTTTTGTGGAGTAAGTTGTCAAATATATTTTGCATAGCCATTTGATATGTGGCACCAGCATTCTTTAAACCAAAAAGCATTACCTTGTAGCAATAAATACCTTTAGGTGTGCGAAATGCTGTGAGTTCTTCATCCTTTGGTGGCATTCGAATTTGGTTATAACCAGAAGAACCATCCATGAATGACATCGTCTCATAACCAGTCATAACATAAATCATTAGCTTCGGAATGGGTAGAGGGAACAAATCTTTAGGCCATGCATTATTGAGGTCTCTGAAGTCAATACAAACTCAAACTTGGCCATTCTTCTTCCTCACGAGAATGATACTTGAAATCCACGTAGCATATTTAACTTCACGAATGAAACCTGCCTCAATGAATTTGTTAACTTCTTTCTCAATCAATGGAACCAAGTTTGGCCTAAAATGTCTTTGAGCCTGCTTGACAGGATGAGCGTCGTGCTTAACCACCAACTGATGGATTATTATTTTGGGATTTAAGCTAAGCATTGCTTTATAGCTCCAAGAAAATACATTCATGTATTCTTTGAGTATATTCATATAAGACATTTCTTCATCAGCTTCTAGAAAAGCACTTAAGTAAGTTGGCCTCGGATCTTCATCAATGACAAGGTTAACTTCCTTTAAGGGATCTATTATTGTCTTCACTTCTTCTTCAAATTCTAGTGGGGCCTCTCTAGAATCCTCCTCTTCCTGTGGATCATTTTCATTAATAGATATATGATTACACCAAACAATACCTCCCAAATCTCCAACAATCTTCATTTGACAAGAGGAATCATTCTCAATCTGAGTTGTAACATGACATGAGGAGCCTATGCTTTCTTCATCTTCATCATGCTCTTTGGTATAAACTACAATGTAATCCTTCACTTTTAGCACCTCCTTACACAGAACTATGAGTTCGACTCGTCGTTTCACCCCAAAGGGAATTAAAAGTTTGAAATCCTTTTGGATCATAGGTGAAGCAAATGTCATTACTTTTAGGTAACTTTTCTGATGCTTGTTATTTCTCTTTTTCAATGGGCCCAACCTTTTGAACATAGAAATTTTCCCAGAAGGTTGTCTGAGTCTATCAAAGACAAAAGGTCTTTTATTAGAAGAAGAAAACTCATCTTCTACAGTAATGTAGTTATTGCTTGCCCTTCTTATGGAGATACTAATTGATGGTGGTTGGCTATAGCCTAAGCCTTCGGGTGCTTGCCTAGTTGTGCCTTCTGATGGGAGTTTCCCTAGCTTAGATGGCTCATTAGGGTTGTACCCAGCCTTTGCAAATAACTTGTAGGCATTTGGATCAAAGACTTCTGTACGTTTTGTAGGAAATGGCACATCTTGTGGCAGATTTTAAGCCACAAAACTTCCCAGTAGCTTTGAAGACAAGTTTATTGCATCAATCTATTTGAAAAGAAGAGTCAACCCTCCTAACATATCCCCTTTCATACCAGAGGATTGACCCTTCTCTTTCTTCATTTTTGGGACATAACAAAGTTTAGAGGCTGGCTTTCCCTTCGAGGGCATGGTCTTCCCCTTATTTTGACAAGTGCTAGGATCTCCAATATCAACTTTGCCCTTTTTAATAGCCATATCAGTTGCTTGGACTTGCTTATCAGATTTGGTCGGTTTGACGTCCTCAAGGTTTACCCTTTTTACAACATAGCTTTTCAAATAGAATTTTTCATCAACAAAATGTGACTCAACTTCAGTGAAAGGATTATTGTTAGCAATTATTTTCCTTTCAATTCCATTTTCGAGGTACTTCAAGCATTGATAGTAAGAAGACGAGACAATTTTGTTCTCATGCAGCCAAGGCCTTCCAAGTAATATGTTATATGAAGTATTTGCATTAATCACATGCATCCATGCACTTGATCGCAAATCACCTATATGAATTTCCATCTTAATAAAGCCTATAGACCTCTACCCCTTGATTGAATCCTTCTATCAATAAATGACTTTTGCTTAGT
This sequence comes from Solanum ossicruentum, assembly GCA_025774065.1. NCBI lineage: Eukaryota > Viridiplantae > Streptophyta > Magnoliopsida > Solanales > Solanaceae > Solanum > Solanum ossicruentum. The sequence goes on along the minus strand of JAOTQR010000001.1, from coordinate 10,388,264 downwards.
TCTTTAGTCGTGATGCCAAGCTTTTTCATCATGTGGATAGGCAGAATGTTGACCCCAAACCCTTTATCTATCAAGATTCTATTTATCTTCTTCTCTAGTACATGACCCACCATGTATAAAAGACTATTATGTAGAGTTTCACTAAATAAAAGATCATCATCTATAAATATGATCTTTGTATCACATGCATGTACCTCTTGAAGAAGAAGTTCCATAATCTTCTCGAAAGATGAGGGGGATGCTCTCAATGGGATTGCACCCATCGCTTCTTCCTTGTCCACAGGAGACATCTTTGGTGAGATATCACTTGTTGCTTCTTAATTGTTAGAAAGAGACACCTTTGATGGAGTTTCATTTATCGCTTCTCCCTTGCCATCACTGAAACATAATGCCTCAATATTATCTTGAATAGCCTCCATGCAGACTAACTTGGCAGGAATTCCCCCAAAGTCACTGGACATCGCTGTTTTTAGTAGTGATGCACTTCTAGATTTGACCTCTTTGGACGTTTGACTGACATATGCTTCTTTGATCTTCTCACTACCCTTTGTCTGATCAGTTTCTCAACCGATTCTTTTCATGGACTAGTCTTGCTGCGTCTCCGCCTAGTCACAAGAATCTTGCCTTTATCACTATTTATATCAATTTGGGACTTTTCTTTCTCTAACGACCTTTCCTCTTCATATGCACATATTCAGATTGGGTGAAGTGAGCCAAATATGATATAGATTTGATTAGCTCTCTCGTTTCCATCATCAAAGACAATTTTCTTTTTGTAAGCTAATTTGCATAACTTTATCCTTGAAGACAAAGCATTTTTCAAGGGGGTGACCTACAAGTCTATGATTCTTGTAATAATTTGGGTCATCAGTCTTCCCAGCTTAATCGAGTCGTTTCATCTCTGGTAACTCAACGAGCTTTAGTTCAATCAATTCATCAAAAATTTCAGGAACATCAGAATCTAGAAAAGCGTATTCCTTTTCTTGCATCTCTATCAAGGTCAACTTTCGATTTGGACACTCTTGAAAAGTTGTCTTTACGCATTGCTTCTTTCTTTCTTTTGTAGTAAACTTCATAGGCGCCACATTGACATTTATTGATTCTTTGTTGTCATTCCTGGGCACAAATTTTCTTCATTTCCTAGGCTCATGTTTATCCTTTCATTTGTGAGGATCATGAACAAGCATCCTATCTTTTATGACAGAAGACATGCTCAACTCCAAATCGTGGGCACGAGCAGCCAAGTCTTCAAAAGACTTAGTATTGATTCCTTATAAGATGTAAAGAAGCCCCTAGTGTATCCCTTGGATATACATATCTATAGCAGAAGATTCATTGAGCCTATCTTTGCAATTTAAACTCGTATTCTCCATCGACTTATGAAATCAATAACTGGTTCATCTTTTCTCTGATGAGTATTTGTGAGCTCTACCATGCTAACAGTGGGTCTCGTGCTATAGAAGCGATTAAGGAATTCATGTTCCAGTTGCTCCCAACTATTAATAGAATTAGGCTCAAGATCAGTATACCAGTCAAATGTGTTTCCCTTTAAGGGCGGACGAACTGCTTGACAAGATAGTCTCCATATGTCTCGGAATTATTACTTGTCTCTACAAAATGCGCAATAGTTGCTTTGGATTTTCTTTGCCCTCAAACTGTTGGGACTTAGGAGGTTGATAACTGGCAGGCATTTTGAGGTTATCAATCCTTGCAATGTAAAGCTTGGCATACATGTGGGAAGACTTGGCAGAGACCTCACACTTATCCTTGATAGTCCCTTCAATGAACCCCTTCAACCGATCAAGTGGGATCATTCCCTCAGGAGAGACCGATACCTCCTTGATATGTGATGTTTACTTCGTAGGATTTTCAATATCGTGAATTCAATGACTTTTCCAAGTGCATGACTAGATTCTCCATCCAGTAAACCATCCATCCTATCCATCAACTTGGCAATGCTGGATTCTTGACTTTGCACATGCTTGGTTAATCCCTCAATCATCTTTCCTAAAGTTGTAAGTTGCTGCTCCATGGATAAAATATCAGTTATCATGGGTTGCATGACCATTGGCAACGGACTTTTGTGTGAATCAATCTTCACTAGACTCACATCCTGCGAGGCTTTCTTCACGATGGAGTTCTTAGAACCAGGAAGCTCAAGTGAAGATAAAGTTCTTTCAATCTTTTCAGCAATACTGGTTCTTTATCTGCAGCATCTGTAGAGGATCCTACTTCTTCCAGAGTTGAAGACCCAAAGACAGGAACTGATGTGGACAACACATAAAGTGTTTGTTGTCCTAGCATGGTAGTCTTGCTCCTCGTAATAGCACCAAAGCTCCTAAAGTTAACACCAAGAATTCCCTCCACTTCAGCAGAGAAATTGGAGTCAGCAGCCTTAGAGAAAGTTGATTGGGAGTTAATCTTCTTGGAAGCCATTTGAATGTTCTTTGATGCTTGAAAAGTTGAGATGAGAGGTAGAGATTGTCCCACTGGGTGTGCCAAAATTTGTAGATGATAAATTCGCATCGAGAAAATAATAATCAAGAACGAAAATATCGTGAACAATTTGTAGTATTTGATTTCAAATTTGTGAGTGTTACAATCTCTATAAATCCTCTGATTCATCTTTTCAAATGCAAATTCAAGGGTTCTTGAGCTTGATCTTGAATTTGGAATTTGTTCTTGATCTTGAATTTGAATTTTTTCTTGATCTTGTTCTTTAAACTTGAATTTGTTCTTGAATTTAATCTTAAGTTCAAGAGCTTTTAATCTTGTTCTTGAACATGAGTACTTGAATGTTTGAATTCTTGAACTTTGAAGAGAAATTTGCGGCATTTGATCCACGAGCTTTCTCTAGTATTTTTTGATAGAATTCTTCCCCTCTTCTTTGAATTTAAAGACTTCTATTTATAGTTGTAAAATAGAGGAATTATAATAGGAAAGACTTTCCTTGAGCCAATCAGATTTAAGTGATATGGCATGTTGGGCTTTAATGACATGGGCTTGTCATTTTGACACATGACATAGTCCCATTAGCTTCTTTGTTTGACTTGGCATGCCACATCATTTGACACGTGGCACCAAAATAGGCCTCTTGGTTGAAATAATATTGGGCTTACTAATTTGGACTCTTTTATTGTAGCCCAAATCAATTAACATGGGTTTTAATTAAATTTGTATTTGTTGGATTTAAATTATTAACCCAATTATATTAATACATAATATTTATCTGGACTAGTACATTCATGAATTTAATATAATTCGAATCATTTTAAAATTTAATCCAAATGTGATGAGCTATTATTTATTAATGACGGATCAATAACCATTTTAAATTTAAACCAGTTGAATGGATCATATGTCACACCCCTCCCTGGGGTCGTGACCGGTGTCCGGTAGGGACACATACTCACCTACTAAGTCGATTTCCTTTCTAATCATATTCTAT
>JAOTQR010000001.1:10359465-10379809 GCA_025774065.1 Solanum ossicruentum | reverse complement strand
AACATACCTGTAACAATGTCGAGAACCTCACAACCCCTTGTCTTCCATGTAGAGCATAAAGTTGATTGTGCCTTGGGGCACAACCTTGAGGACCACTTCTACCCAATTGAATAGCATTTACACCCCTGTCCTTTCCACGGTTTCTTGGACAATCCACCCTTTTATTAGCAAGCTCCCCACAATCAAAGCATGCATTACAACCCTTCAAACAAAGACCCCTATGACTCTTCCCACATGTAGGAAACACATCAATGGGAGCCATAATAACAATACCTTGAGGCCTAGGGAAGTCATTGGCAAACCCCTTATTAGTAGCATGATGAGACCCTTAACCTTGATGGAATTGACCACACCGTTGGAACTTACTCCTAAGACGGGCCCTCTTGGCCTCATGATATCTTCTCTTCCTCAATTTCTCCTACTCCATTTGCTTGGCATAGGTCATCAACCGAGACAAGTCCATGTCACTAATTAGCATGACAGATCGACATTCTTCACTTACCAAGTTGAAGACTCCCATCATGAACTTGTTCATCCTAGATCTAGGATCAGCCAACATATGGGGAGCATACTTTGAAAGTTGATTAAACTTGAGGGCATACTCCTTCACACTCATAGCACCTTGTTTGAAGTTTATAAACTCCACAAACTTAGCTTCTCTATGCTCAAGAGGGAAAAATCGATTAAGGAAAGACAATTTGAACTGCTCCCAAAGCACCACATTACCAATGCCCTTCTCACCCTTCAATGGATCATACCATATTTGGGATACCTTGTTGAGTTGGTATGCCGCCAATTTCGCCTTTTCATTCGGCCTAACATCCATGATATTTCAGATCTTGTAGACCTTATCAATGAAATTTATGGATCTTCATCCACCCTTGACCCATAGAACACCGGAGGATTCATCCTCATGAAATCCCTTAACCTAGCTCTCGGGGTAGTATCATGAGGGGCTTGGTCCCCTTGATTGACTTGATTGGCTATAACTTGCACAAACATAGTGAGAGCATCCCAGAGCTCACCATTATTGGGTTGCTCCTTAGGAGTTTGGGCCCTTTTTTCCTCTAGTGTTTGGCATGGTCTAGCATAGCAAAGAACAATCACTAGGGGAAAAGATTACCATGACTCTATAGCACGACTTAACAAAAAGAAGGGAAACATTTCCTAAAATGTCTCATAGAGTCCTATTCTTAGTCATGGTGCACTTCAAAACCATGAATAGGACTCCAATCAACGCAGTGTGTGGGACTCCAAGGATCTATCAACCTAGTGCTTTGATACCAAGTTTGTCACGACCAAAGTCTAGGGCCCAGATGTGACACGACGAATGGTGGACTCGGAAGGACCCCAAACAATAACTTATCATTACACATCATTGGTCGCGAAAAATATAAAATACATAAATAGTAAGAATAGGGGCCATAGGGCTATGGGGAAAAGCTTGCATAATATCATAATAAAGAGATAAGAATCAAACTCATATCATAGATACATAATGTCCAACAAGCACCTCTAATACATAGATAAGAGTTGGGGCCAAGACAAAGCAACAGGGCTCACCCTCATTGTCAAATAGAGTACAAAGAAAAATGTCTCAACACATAATAAGAGAAACATAGACTAAGGTATCAACTTGGGCACCGGTTCCTACATGGTGATATCATGTAGGCAAGAGTATGCGTTAGTACGTTTGAATGTACTAAGTATGTAGGGTTAAAAATAACAAGAGATACACATCATATTCAAAATGCATAACAATAGGCAACAGGCACAATATAACAATATGACATGTATGGTCAATGCATAAGTAACACATGCTTAAGTAACTCATGCTCATATAGAATATCATATGTGTAGAAGAGACCAATCTAGCTTTCCAAAGTATAAACCCTTTGGTAGGTAGGAGATGATGCCACCCCATCACTTTAGTAGAGAAGTACAAACCCCTCACTAGGTTGATAAGTACAAACCCCCATCTAGGTTGATGATTATTCCACCCCATCACCTTGGTGGTGAAATACAAATCCCTCACTAGGTTGATGAGTACGAACCCCACCTAGGTTACCTAGGGTCTTGGTCCCCTCCACCCCCTCCCCCCTCCCCCATCAATTGGGCATGGTCTAATGCAACACTTTATATAGAATTTATCATATGCATAAGCTTATTTTATCAACGTAACATCATTCATATCATATCTCATGCTTTGGACCTTCAATTCCTCAAGAAACCACATCTGGATATTTTATCAAACACTTAGGGGGTGTGTAATGCTAGTGTAAAACTATGAAATATAGAGATGAAATCATGTAAAAAATCAATTGTAAAGCCATCAGCCAACACTTCCAACACCCTAAAGCAATATAAATCAAAACGTCTCATCAAATCTTCCATTAAAACCAAGATTTATAGCTCAAAACATTGCAAAACAGTCACAACTTTACACAACTTTAACATAATTCGTAGACATGTTCATACTAGTAAACCCAATTGAAAAATCAACTTTAGTCATGCAAATTGAACAAAAAGAAGATTAGGGCACCATGGGTGGAAGAACCCAATGGCTAAAACTTACATACTTTAGCTTTGAGGAAGCTCTTGATGAAGTTTGAAAATGGAGGCTTGAAGCTTGAAGGAAATCCTTAACTCCAGATAAGGGTTTTGAGACTTGAATTTGGGAGTGAAAAATATGACAAGTGTTTGAGAGGATATTTGAGAATGTTTAGGATGATATGAGGGTGAAAAATGACTAAGTATATACAAAAACATGTTTCGCAACTGTTACGCCCAAAACCCAAAAGTCTTGGACCGAGTTAGAAAAACTGGGCACAAAAATGTATAGAAGTGTGCCCTTAGCATGTTGTGCCAGGGGCGCGGATCGTCTCTGGAAATCTCATTTTTTTGATTTTTAAATTTTGATACGGTTACTCTTAACTCAGGGTTAGACCCTTTTCCCCCTAATTTTTACCCCCTGAACAAGAATATGAAGTCAATTTGAAATCGTGCATGAATTTTGAGATATATGAAATTTAAATTTTGGACATTCCAAGGCACATTTCTGTGCACTCTTTGGGGTCCTTTCAGTCAGTGGAGGCCACACGGCTCGTGTGACCTCACACTTGGCGTGTGGTCTCCCTTAAGATGAAACTTGGTCCAAATTTTGTCCAAAATGAATTTTTAAAGCTCCAATGATGTCGTACAAAAATCTGGGTCGTTACATCAGCTCTCCCTAGGGAATATTCTTCCTCGAATGTGGTAGAACAAGGCTTGACTTAGAACATGAAACTTCCAAAAACAAGGTACAATGCATAATTCACCATTACAAAAATCATCAAATCATTAGAACTCATATCAAAACATATTCAAATCATTTTAAAACATCATAGAATAAATCATTTTTTTGCACATGTATGCATGTCAGTCATGAAATTCAAGAGCGAAATAAGCAGGACCATTGAGAATAAGAAGAACCTAATACCATGGACTTGAGTAGATTGGAAAGGATAGAGGGGTGTTTGGGCAGCTTATGAGACCGATGATTGCATGTCAGGCTATTATAGGCTAATTCATAATGTGATATGTAAAAAGACATTTGTCATTACATTTACCTAGCTGAACTACAAAATTGACTTTGAACTTAGTTTAATTAATTGGGCTTGCTCTGGCTTCCCAAAGATCAGTAGAGATTTAAGGATAGGAAAACATGATATCAATAAGTCGTTTAATTCTTTCTCCCTCAGGGTCAAGTGGGTGAACGAGAATAGATGTTTTATACCAATTTTTCCTATAATGGGGGATGTTTGGGTTTTTTTTACAAAAGTTCGTTTCTGAATGGAGTGAGCTAACTCAGCATAATATGATACACAACTATGATATAATGGAATATACTCAACCAAATCACAATATGGATTTTCAAGATCAAGTGTTTAGCCAAGGTGTTGGAGGATTTCATTTAGCTGTTGGTCAAACGTTCTAATTGCTTAAGGTAGAACTCCTAGAAAGGAAAGGAAGTTTAATCACCCTGTCAAATTTTTTCTTCAAACAATCAGACTAAGTGTTTCTATTGATGAAAATGTCGGGGTTGCTTATGAGACCGATGATTACATGTCGGGCTATAGTTTGATTCACAATGTGATATCTAGAAAGACATTTGTAGTTAAAGTTTACCTGGCTAAACTACAAAATTGACTCTGAACTCAGTTTAATTAATTGGGTTGGTTTTGGCTTCCCAAAGACCAGTGGAGACTTCAGGATTGGCAAGCATGATATCAATAATATGTTTAATTCTTTCTCCCTCAGGGTCAAGTGGGTGAAAAAGAATAGATGTTTTATACCAATTTTCCCCAGAATGGGGGATGTTTGGGATTTTTTAAACATTCATTTTCTGAATGAAATGAGCTAACTCCGAATAATATGATACAAAACTATGATATTATGGAAGATACTCAACCAAATCACAGTATGGGTTTCCAAGCTCAAATGTTTAACCAAGGTGTTAGAGAATTTCATCCTGATGTTGGTCAAACGTTCTAATTGCTTAAGGTAGAACTCCTAGTAAGGTAAGGAAGCCTAATCACCCTGTCGAATTTTTCTAGAAATAATCTTACTGAGTGTTTCTATTGATGAAAATATCTCTTATCAAGCATTTGATAATCTTCCTAAAGTCCTAGCTGCAGTAAACTTTGAGGACACAATGGAAAAGGACAGCACCATATGATAAATTCTATAGGTAACCTATCCAACATTCATGTGCACAAGATGATAACCTAATTGATTATTCTAAAGAAAGGCTAACTATCTTCCAAAATTTGCCTCTCCTATGCCTTATTCTTTTAAAGGTATGGGGCCCTATTAAGCCAATCTGAAATATTTACAATAAAATATGTCACTGCCCGCAAGACCAGTCTTACAATCGATCAGGAAAACTCAATATCACTTCAAGTGCAAAGTGGACTTGTCGTACCTGAAGTGAAATGGGCTTACCAACTTGTTTCCCTTACTTCCTTGAACTCGGTCGATAGTCCTTATAAAATTGTTGCTGGTAATGTTTCAAAATTGAACATAACACATATTGGAAATCTAAAATGCTTGTTAAGTGTTAGAAAAAGGTCGAAAACCAAATTTTAATGAGGATTAAAATTTTTCAATGTGATGGAGGGGGTGAATTTTCTAAAGTTGAATTTACTGCTCATCTTGAAATTTGTGAGACATATTTCGTTCCCAAATACTCCTGGACAAAATGGAGTTTCAAAATGAAAACATAAATACATTGTTGAGTATAGATGAACTCTAAATTGTAACATTCTATGCAATCCTTGTTGCATTGACTGAATTAAGATCATGATTGTGAATGTATGGGTTGAATTACTTGAGCATAACTTAGCATGAGGAGTATATCACTTGTAATTGTATATAATGAGTTTGTTACATATTTTTATGTGATGAGAATGATTGATTAGAGTCTAAATGATTATTTGAGTTACAGACTCGAATGATTGATGAGGCCTAATAGCATGCATGATTGATGGTCCTGATTGGTTGATTTATTGAGCGAGTTGATGGAATTTGGTTTGGAGTAAATGCAAAGATGAGACTAAATTGATTGATATGAGTATATTGAGTCACTAGGAGTATAGAGCACATATGGATATGAGTATATATTAACTTGAACCTACAAACAATGTTGGCAGAGTTAGATAGGAGTTATGCCTCTTATGCCACAAAAAGATGGACACTTATTTTGGATCCAATTTGCTTCGATCGTCCTTACCTTGGCAAGTGTTGGATCGTTGTGATACGATAATGCCAACATTATATAATCACTAGCTTATATTTAATGGTTGTCAGTTACAGAAACTCCCGGATTGTGCATAACTAATTTGACTGTGTGGCATTCTAGAATTACTTTTAGGGGCATCATTTTAATTAAAAAATCTTTCATCCTTTGCTAAGTTAAGTCATTGATTGTTGAGTTGATTTTGTTGATTTGTATCTGAGCCTGACTTTCTTCCTAAGTCATCTTACATATAAGTATATTCAATGTACTGACGTCCATTTGGGCTTTCATCATTAATGATGTAGATATAGGTGATTGGGGCCTTCAACAAGCGCATAATTGAAATCCAAAATCTTTTTTCAAGATTTGGTGAGCCCTCCTTAGTATCTGGAGGAGCCTTTTTCTTTCTTTTATTAAGTATTATAAGTACTTCATTTTGAGGTAGCCCAAGACTTGTCTTGAAATCTCCTAGTCTTCATAGACATTGAGTAGAAATAGTCGATTGTTATTTATTTTTCAGTTTTTTTTATTGAAAACTATTATCAAAAGAGACTTATTTATCTAAAATGATAGCTTTTCTTAAGCAATCTTCCACTGTTTAGAATGATGTGATAATGAGGTTAGGTTGTTCTCTTGGGGAATCAACAACAATTCTTCTAATTTTGGCTACACTAAGGGTACCCTCCCAAGGAGAGACATAGGGACACCTTCTCTCACTTTGTTTACAACTTAAACTTTTTCGCCGCACTCTAGGGCACTTCCAATATTCCTTGCAATATATTGAGCATGGTAAGTTTGTTAGCTTCTACTATTTGCTTCAGTAATTTAATTTGTCTGCTATTGCTCTAGCTGTATATGATATACTCCAGAGTTAGCTCATTCTGTTTAGGAGACCAATCCCTGTACAAAGCCAAAACATCTCCCTTTTAGTGGAGAATCTGGATAACACCTCTGGTCCCTTTCATTCACTTGACCTTGTGGGAGAAAGAACTGAGCATCTGATTGATATTACGCTTGCCTATCCTGAAATCTCCACTGGTCAATGCAAATAATTGGGCTGAGTTTAGAATTATTTTTGGAGTTCAACTAGCTCCATTTCACTTTAAATGGGTTTGCAGCTATCACATTGTGAATCAGAGCATAATTTTGAGGCATGCAATCATCAGCATCATAAGCAGCCTAGACTTAATTGCCATCGAAATATTTTTTCATTCTAACCTCGTCAAAACTATGGAAGTTAGAATAAGGAACAATCACTGACTTAGTTTCTGGTTCTAAATCAATGGGAGCACTAAAGACACATGACTTTTTAAACCTTACTGCATAGAGCTACACATTATTTATGTAAGTTGTTTCTTGAACTTCATCTAAAAAGGAAAAAGAAGTGGAAAAGAAGAAACAAATTTCTCCTAAAGTTATAAAAAAAGATCTGAGAAGGTATAAAACTACTCGTGATGCTATAGCAGATTATGTTATGCAAGTAGAAAAAGTTACCAATCTACTTATTTTTTTAGAACCATAAGCCTATAAGGCAATGGTTTTCTAATTCTGACTTCCATAATGTTGACAAGAATAGAATGAAAAAATCTTTTGATGGCAGTGAAGTCTAGGCTGCTTATGACACCGATTATTGCATGTCATACTATTATACTATGAATCACGATGTGATATCTAAAATGACATTTAAGGTTAAATTTACCTCGCTGAACTTCAAAATTAACTCTGAACTCGGCTTAATTAATTGGGTTGTTTTTGCTTCCCCAAGACCAGTGGAGATTTCAGGTTAATCAAGCATAATATAAGTAAGACGTTTAATTCTTTCTCCCTCAAGGTCATGTGGGTGAAAGGGGCTACATCTTTGATACAAATTTTCTCCAGAAGGGGGGATGTTTGGGTTTTATAGAGACATTCTCTTGCTGAATGGAATGAACTAACTCCATATAATATGATTCACAACCATGATTTGATGGAAGATAAACAAATCACAATATAGCATTTCAAGCTCAAATATTTAGCCAAGGTTGTGTAGGATTTCGTCCAGCTGTTGGTCAAACATTCTAATTGGTTTAGGTAGGAACACCCCGATATGTAAGGAAGTCTAATCACCCTGTTAAATTTGTTCTAGAAACAATCACACCAAGTGTTTCTATTGATAAAAATTTATTTTCTCAAGCATTTGATGATCTTCCTGAAGTCCTACCTGCAGTACACTTAGAGGACACGAAGGATAAGGACAACACCATATGATAAATTTGACAGGTAACTTGTCAAACCTTCAGTTTTATAATGGTCTTGATAAAATTGTTGCTGGTAATGGTTCAAAACTAAACATAAAGCATATTGGAAATCTGAAGTGTTCGTTAAGTTTCAGAAAAAGGTACAAAACCAATTTTCAAAGAGGATTAAACTTTTTCAATATGATGGAGGGGGTCAATTTTCTAAAGATGAATTTATTACTCATCTTGACATTTATGAGATATATTTCATGCCCAAATACTCCTGGACAAACTAGAGTTTCATAATAAAAACAAAAGCACATTGTCGAGCATAGATGAACTCTATTATGTCATTTAAGTTGTCTCTTTATTTGTAGGTCGATGCATTTTTGACTGCTAAATTTCTTATAAATAGGATGTCCTCATTGGTTCTTAAGATGGAATAACTAGTTACTATTATTGTTGACTAGTGAATATTTATATAATTATGTGGATTTGAAAATTTCTAATTGCAAATATTTGTTCTAAAAGAAATGTGGAGATTTGTGATTTTTTAAAACAATGTTGATATTTGAATATCATGTACAAACTATGGTTTACTCATTCAGTAAGATGGTATGAAATTGCGGCAATTTTGTAATCTTCATGAATTGTGGGGTCTTTATGTTTTCTAGAAAAATACAACTTAGAATATCATAATTCAATGTCCAAATAAAATTTTAACTTCATATAAATGTGAAAATCGGCCAAATGGACCCTAAGTTACTAATTAGAATAGGATTTAGACATTAAGATGAAATCTAATATGATTTCCTATCTATTCAAGGAATTGTAGTTATCGTAAGAAATTCTAACTTTTCCCAAGATGTGATTTAAAGTAAATAAAAAAATAAAAGGGAGAAGACTTATCGTGCCATCAATGTATATAGCCCAAAATTAAATTTTGTCATCCAATTTATAAAAAAACTATAAATTTAACTATGGTTAAAAATTAACCATGGTAAGATGTTAATTAGCCCTTATCAATCCTCCTCTCTCAAACTATTAAAAGTCAAAATAAATAGGGCCAGATAAAATGTTGGAAATATATATTGGGTCGAGTCCATTTATAAGGGGTGTTAATTAGCCCGTTAGTCCATTAGTTTTTTCTCCTTCTCAGTCCTTATCCTTAGTCTAGGGCTTTCATCTCAAGGATATTTTTGTTGTGGAAACGTAGTGATTCATCCATCTTGTGAAGATCTTTGATGACTGGTGACATGAGTCTTGGCTGCTATTTATCCTGTTAATTTATGGAGAAACATGTAAGTCTCATAAAATTGAAAGGATTTATGAATGAAATACTAAGCCAAATTTGAAAGTATTACTTTAAATTCAAGTAAACAAAGGATTTATCCTTTTATTCATCTCTTTTTTTGATTAATTTTTTGGCGGATGATCCATTTTATTAATTGAAAAACAATAGTCCAAGTGCAGCCCAGGCCTGAAGGCCCAAAATAAAATCTAAGTACCCTTAATACTCGGACCCTCTAGAAACTGTCTCCTAATTTCCTAAATCTGACTATTAACTTTCTCGGAGCATCGGATGACTTCCAAGAAGGTTGTTGATATGGGTTGTTCAATGTATCCTTGTTGTTATTCTTTTGCTCAATCTTGCCTTCACATACATCTTTCTTATCTTCTAGCATTTTCTTTCTTGTCGTTGATTCCTCCTTTTTTCCAGTTGCGATGCTCCACCATGGAATGGATCCACTAGTATGAGCAATGATTTGCATTTTCTTTGACTGTAGTTTTCTTCTTTCTCTCATTACATCATCTGATCTTCTCACAATCAAGCTTCATCTCACCAGATCTAATCATTTTGCAGGAAGTGGTGCTGTGATAGCAGACCCTTGGTTGATTATTCTCTAATCTGCCGTTGTTGATGCTACGGGCCTTTTGGTGACCTTTAAACTTATTTTTTGATTTTTGTAAATACTATCTCTCACCATCTTGTAACTGTATGTGTGTTGCCCATCTTTGCTTGTTTTTGCTCCCAAATGGTTGTAAATGTTTTCTACATGCCAAAGCGATTGTAGAATCCATATGCTATGCTGACCTGTTGATTATGGCTCTTGTGGCGCACTTTTAGAATAGTTTTGTTTCCTATCTTTTTTCGAAAAAATTATGTTTCCTTGCCAAAAATGTAGATTCCTCTAGAAGTTTTCAAAATTTAGAATGATCAACAGTCTGGATAGATAGAAGCTGAATTATTTATTTATTTTTGGTGTTAATTAAACAAGCGAATCTCACCCTATACATTGACCATTGCTTCCTTTTGCAGGTATACCATTTTAGTCAAATGCTTCTGCATATTTTCAATGCATGGTTTCAGTAGGACTATGTATGTCTGTACGTATGCCTGTGATCTGTATTGATTAAATAAGACTTTGAAATTAGAGAGATTTAGTTATCTTGCTAAATTCATGTCTTATTATGTTGATAGAAGACTTTATAAAAGTTTATATAGAAATCTCTAATTAATACATCTTTAAAGTTTATTTGAATTTACATTAGTTTTTGAGAAATAATTAATATAGAGAATTCATATAGCCAATCCTAACTAGTTTGGCTCAAGGAGAAAACATTTGTTTTGTGTTTGGAATGAGTGTTCTTATCTTGTTCTTACTATGTTATTTTGTACTGAGACTGCTAATTTCAATTTCTAAGCCAATTTGATTTTGTTTTCAGTTTCCTCAACACTCCACAATCTAGACAAAGTTTATTTTTTTCTATTCCTTCAAATGGGAAAATTGCTCATAAGTTTTAGAGTCGTTTACATTTTGCTAATTAATGAAATGTATCAGTGTTTTTTTCCTCACATCGGAAAATGGAGATTCAACAAACATAATTAGATTTAGAAGGTATATGTAGTTATTCCATTTAGATGGAGCAATAGTATGGTTATATTTAGAAAGGTCAACAAAGTTAATTAGATAGATCTAATTGTAAGTTCCCACAAGTTATATCAATACCCGTGCCTTATAATTCCTAATTAGGTTTAGTTTTCATAAAGTTCAAAATATTTCGTGGGTCTTGTTTGTGCTTTTGTGGTGTTAGTGGAAACCAGATAGTCCAGTAATTCAAGAAATCTATAAAAATATTTATGTGAAACTTCATGCAGTAACTAGGTCATCGAGTGTTGTTCCATTTGCTGGTTGAATCTATGGGAGATAATAAAGATTATTTATTTTTGGCCTGTCAAAGTTGTAACAAATGAAAAATAATAAAAAATATGTTCCAATATCTTGAAGGTATTTCTCAGTTCCGAAAACTCATTATGGAAGTCATAACAAAAAGCATTGACTTAGCTTAGAGTAAAAGGTTAGAAGGGATTAAATAATGTCTTGCCTTGTGATGGGTTTAGGTTTATCATATGATTAGTTGTTCTATTATGGTAATATTATTATTGCTCTTTTATTATTTTGCTACTTTTTTTTTTTGGTTGTAGAATTGATATTACTCTTTATTTTAGTGATTATTCTATATGTTGTTTTTTCTTCTTTTACATGGGACGAATACATTTGAGCTGAGGGACTATCACAAACAACCTCTCTATCTTCATGAGATGGTAGTAAGGTTTGCATACACTCTACCCTCCCCAAGCCCTACTTTATGAGATTTCACTAGTTTGTTGTTGTAGGAGGAGGAGGAAGATGAGCAGTTTGTTAATCAAGCCAACTATGATCTAATAGAAGAGAATTTAAATATGTTGATATAAAAAAGTTATACAACGATCTTGATACCTTAGAAGATAAAAAAAAAGAACCCCATAAACTAAGAGTTCTTTTGCAATATTTTAAGTTAAGGGCGGGCTGTAAAATAAGGTGAAAGAGGTATTGCTAATTATATGCTTCATAAAAGAAGTGGAGGAGTAGTTAGTGTTGAAGTAATTATTGAATCTGTGATTAGAATGAGTGCTATGAAGTAGGTTATGATTTACTTTGAGTTGTATTTTGAAGAAGTGATGTAATTACTATAAACTTTAAGGGCATATTTGTCTTTTAAAAGAGGGAGTAGACTTTAAGGCATCTTGTCTCTTTAAAGAAGAAATATATATTTTTTTTTGAAAAAAAATAAACCAATGAGGTGCTTTTGGTATTTATCCCATTAGGGCCATTACCACGTGAGAAAAGTAAGGGAGCAATCCCTTAGCACTTTGTAGCAAGGGAACAAGGCTGATTTAAGCCGTGAAAGGAAAACAACAACAATAGTTGCTGCTGTCTTGAACAAGGAGCAAAACAGAAGGAGAAAAAAATTCTTTTCCAAGACCTCTAGTCACTGGTAAAGAAAATAAAGTAGAAGAAGGAGGTAGTTTCGAATTTTGACTTGTAGATTTGATTTTTTATTCCATAACCATAGAAATTGGGGGTGGAAATTTAAGAATCCTCCATGGGTTTGAAGAAATAGAGAACATTTTAAAATTTGAGAAAACTAAGTTAATCCTTGAATTCTCTTTGAATTAGTTTAATTAATGATATGAATTGGTGTGAAAGTTGTATAAATAATATCAAAAACTCAAGTAAGGACTGTTTGATGGGCAACCCGATAGCCAAGGTTGGGTATTTTTTTGACAAAGGATTTAGTTATCATAGACATTGCTTTACTCTGATTTGGGGTTGATTAGTTGATTCTAGTAAAAGTTTGGATGAGAATTCAATAAAAATTATAAAGGTATGCTAAACCAGATGGATTAAGAACTAGTTGAATTACTCATAGTTTTGGTATACCTAACTATATTATCAAGCAGATGGAAAATAGAAAATCCTAAATGGGAGTGAAAATTTCTAAAGTTAGTATGAACTTAGCTAAAAGAAAGTAACATGAGATTTTATTATATGAATATAGATTGATCTAAGGAAGTCTTACGGATTGCTTGAAGTGACAAGTTTGGTACTTCTACATGAGTACTCTGAGTAGTAATTTTAACTCCAATTTGTGTTTTATAAGTTTCATGATTTTTACATGATTTATAAGTGAATTGTTACTGAATGATTTGAATTTGCATATGGGATAAGTCCTTTACTTTATTTGATTCCAAAATAGCTATTTGAGATGATCTTACTTTTACAAGACAAATATATTGATAATTGAATTATTACCGTCATTTAATTGATTTTTGGGCATTTACTTGAGATATAAGTACTTTTACATGTTTGTTTGTTAAGTTGACATGATATGATTACAAGATTTACGTGCCTTGTACTACTTTGAAAAAGCTTATATGGTTTATAAAGAAAAGTTTTAATAGGAGTAGACCTTGATAAATCCAGTAGCTAATAGCCTATTCATTAGACCTGGTGCACCTTATATTATCGATTACAAATAGAGCCCTGGCTAGTGGGAAGGTAAAATTAGCATACCGTTACCGATATCCCTCGAGGAGGGATTTATCGATATGAAAGTTACAAGTTATCACCTATTCTTTTAAGAAGATAGACATACTGATTACCAATTATATGATTCATTCTTGGAAACCTCCTAAATATCTGTACATGATTTTACATGAAAGTGTTTTACCAAGTTTATTTCTGAAGGGCTAAGTTGAATTGCTTATATGAGACAACAAGATGGATTTTGACTATTGATTTTGAAAGAACATTTATTACATGATTTTGATGATTATACTAGCATATTTTTTGACTTGTCCCTTATTAAAACAATTGTGGTTATTATTATTACTCACTGAGTTAGCGTCTCACTCCCTGCTATATTCCTTTACAGAGAGTACAGCTGATTTTGGTGAGGATTTAGTTAGCTAAAGGTAGCACGTTTATTCCATGGAGAGCCCCGCTCTTGTTCGTGTGGG
This sequence comes from Solanum ossicruentum, assembly GCA_025774065.1. Lineage (NCBI taxonomy): Eukaryota > Viridiplantae > Streptophyta > Magnoliopsida > Solanales > Solanaceae > Solanum > Solanum ossicruentum. The sequence continues at coordinate 10,365,972 of JAOTQR010000001.1, read as the reverse complement.
AACCAAGCTTAATTTGTTATGGACTTTTATCTCTTGAAATTCTTCGATAGTTTCTCTATAGTCATTTCCTTATTCAGAGTCACAGGTATTCTTTTGTATATTCTTGATTTGTGATTGAGTTAAATTTATTCCTATTGTTGGAGACAAGTTGGTATTATTGCATTGAGATTAGATTGGTGAGTGATATAGAGATTTGATTGGATTATTTGATTGTTGTGCTGTTGGATTCTGAGACAGGTAAAATTTTTTGATAGGCCTAAAAATAGGGGAAACTCTGCCCGATTTTCTGTAGAATTTTAGTAAGCTTGCTTCGGGATTCTTCCCCTTAATGCCAATCATGATCCTTAATTGGATCGTGACAAAGTTGGTATCAGAGCCTAGGTTATTCCTATGACTATGGAGCACATATTAGCAATAGAATTTTAATTATAGTTATGTAGCCGGCCATTTCTATAATCAAAATTCTGCGAGGACGTGATAGGATGTTTCTTGTCCTTCTTTCTTATTCCTACTTATGTGTATCATGTTTAGGGAAATTAGAGTCTAATAGCATTTATTTTATTTATCAGATGACTTAAACTCGATTATCTAATGACAGGGCTACAATAGGTGTTCCTTAAACACCTAATGACACCTCTAGTAGGCTTCTAACTTCTTCAACCAGGGAAAGGGGTTGAGATCGTGAAGCTGGTTAAGGTAGGGGTCGTAGTGCCAGCATAGGAAATCAGGACTCCACTTTGAGGACTACAATATCGGCCACTCCTGAAATGAGTGCAACTCCACCTCCTCCATCACAAGATGATGCTACTACAACAACACTGTCCTTTCTCATGCAGAGAGTTATAGAGATATTGGTTGACCAAATGGACAAACAAGAGAGGATAAGTCAGCATACTGTTGTACCTGCTCAGACCCAGGCATCGTCTCAGATGCCCTTACAGACTTATGCTTTTGGGAATATAGAGTTATCATTGCAGGAATTCTTGAAGCTGAAATCACCACAGTTCACAGGTTCTGACACTTCAGCTGATCCTCAAAGTTTCTTAGATGGAACCTTCAAGGCGTTGTGGGCCCTAGGATGTTCTAGTGAGAGAGCTGTGGAGCTTGTAGCATACAAACTATAGGATATGGCTAACATATGGTATGAATTCTTATTGCTAGGCCGACTTGCGGGAGCAGCACCACTGAAATGGGATGAGTTCACTAAATTATTCATGGATCACTTCCTGAAAATTAGAGGCAGAAATATGCAAGTCAATTTGAGAGATTAGTATAGACTCTGCATATGGATGTGTGAAACTATTCCACCTAATTTTGTAAATTGGCTAGATATGCTCCTTGCTTAGTGCCAATTGAGGAAGCTAGAGTTCAAAGATTTATCAATGGATTGGTTGTTTGTCTATACACTGTGGTACCACCAAATATGAAGAAGTTGACATATTCAAAGGAAGTCAATTTAGCAAGAATGATTGAAGACAAGGGTTATGAGGAACGTGCAACCTTTTATGCAGGAAAGAAGGCCAAGATAGGAGGATCTTTTGGCTGTGACTATGGTGCATACTGCAAAGTAGGAAGTCAGGGAAGGCAACATCAGGGCTCTTAGGCAAGGATGGATATAGTTTCACAATCCACATACAGACCATATCAGGGACAGGGTGTTTAGGAACAACCATCATCACCAGGACATCGATATTCCGTTCAAATATATGCCACTACTCCATCCTATCAGACTTATGGTAGATCACGTGCTGGCTAGTATCGTGTTTTGACTGGAGGGTGTTTTCAATGTGGTCAGTTTAGGCCTTCGCCTTAGAGATTGTCCTCTACCTCCAAAAAATACAAATTGAAACTCCACTCAGATGACTGTACCTACTCAAACGACTTGTAATGCTTCAGGTACTACAAACACGGGAAAAAGAGGTCAAGGTGTCGGAGATCGTGTTGCTGGGAATCAAGGATAGGGAAATTTGGGTAGAGGCCAGTCAAGAGTGTTTGCACTTACTAGACAAGATGTTCAGGGCTCCAATGCAGTGGTTACAAGTATTATTTTATTTTGTTCATTTGATGCACATGCTTTGATTGATCCAGGATCTTCCCACTCCTATGTGTCATCGTTCTTTGCTTTGAGTTTTGCTCAACAGCCAGAGATATTAAATCATCCTTTCTTTGTTTCAACTCCTGTGGGAGATTCTCTACTAGTTGAATATGTGTACCGTGTTGTCAGATTAGCGTTGAGGGTAGAGATACTCAAGCTAAATTAATTGTACTTGACATGATTAACTTTTATATGTTGATGGGTATGGATTGATTATCTCCTTGGTATGTTTTAGTAGATTGTCATGTGAAAATCGTCAGATTTAAGAGCCAAATGAGCCTATCTTTATACTAAATGGAGGTCAAGTCCCAGAGCTTAGTAAGATTATATCTCTTATTAAGGCTCAAAAATTACACAGTAAAGGTTGCATGGGTCTCTTAGCTATGGTAAGGGATACTAAAGAAGAAATTTTTATCTTGGAAAAGATACCAGTGGTGATTGAATTTCCTAATGTATTCCCTGAGGATTTGACAGGATTACTCCTGTACGAGAAATAGACTTTGGTATTGATTTGGCTCCTGACACATTGCCAATATCTATACCTCCATATCGCATCACATTAGCAGAGTTGAAGGAGCTAAAGCAACAATTGTAGGATTTGCTCGATAAGAGCTTTATCCGACCTAGTATATCCCCATGAGGTGCACCAGTATTATTCGTAAAGAAGAAAGATGGGTCTTTGAGAATGTGCATCAACTGTAGGCAGCTGAATAAGGTAACAATATGTAATAAGTATCCTTTGCCTCATATTGAGGACCTTTTTGATCAGTTAAAGGGGCTGTCCACTTCTCAAGGGTAGATTTTCTATCCGGTTATCATCTACTTCAGATTAGGGAGGAAGATATTTCTAAGATAGTATTCAAAACTCGATATGGGTACTATGAGTTTCTTGTGATGCCTTTCAGACTAATCAATGCTCGAGCTGCATTCATGGACTCAATGAATAGGGTGTTCAAGCCCTTCTTGGACAAGTTTGTGATAGTATTTATTGATGATATTCTGATATATTCTTGTAGCCAAGAAGAACACAAGAATCATTTGACATCTATGGTACAAACATTACGAGAACACAAGTTATATGCTAAGTTCTCAATGCATGCATTTTGGCTAGACTTAGTAGCATTTCTGGGCATGTTGTATCTAAAGATGGAATTACGGTGGATTCCAGAAAGGTAGAAGCCGTGCAAAAATGACTAAGACCTACCTCACCAACAAAGATTCACAGCTTTTTGGATTTGGCAGGTTATTATAGGCATTTTTTGTGCAGGATTTTTCTCAAATAGTAGCCCCTTTGACCAAGATAACATAGAAAAAGGTGAAGTTTCAACGAACAGAAGAATGTGAGCAGAGCTTTGAAAAACTCAAAATATGGTTGACAACAACACCAATACTAGCCTTACCATCAGGTTACGGAGGATTCACGGTGTTCTGTGATTGCTTCTAGAGTGGGCTTAGGATGTGTTCTTATGCAAAATGGTCGTGTTATTGCCTATGCTTCGAGACAGCTGAAGAAGCACGAGCAGAACTATCCTACACATGATTTGGAGATGGACACTGTGATATTTGCTCTTAAAATTTGGAGACATTATCTATATGGTGAAACTTGTGAGATATACACTTACCATAAGAGCTTAAAGTATATTTTTCAACAAAGAGATCTCAACCTTCGACAATAACGGTGGATGGAGTTACTGAAGGATTATGATTGCATTATTCTACATCATCTTAGAAAAGCCAATGTTGTGGCTGATGCACTGAGCAGAAAATCTATGGGCAGTTTAGTGCATATATCTCCAAAAAAGAGGCAATTAGTGAAAGACATGCAAAAACTTGAGGGTCCAGGTGTCAAGCTGAGTGTGGAAAATTCAGAGACATTGCTATCTTATGTGCAAGCTAGATCTTCATTAGCGGAGTGCATAAAAGCTACTCAACATGAGAATGAGCATCTTTGTAAATATTAAGATGAAGCTATAATGGGTAAAAGTAAGAAAATGATTATCGATGGTGATGGTGTGCATTGATTGGATGATTGATTATGTGTACAAGACATAGGTGGGCTAAGACGAGACATCCTCGAGGAAGGTCACAACTCCAAATATACCATACACCCTGGTTTCCCAAAAATGTATTAGGATCTGAAGTAGTTGTATTGGTGGGAAGATATGAAGAAAGATGTTGCTAATTTGTTTCTAGTTGTTTGATATGTCAACAGGTTAAAGCTGAGCATCGATGGCCCGCACGATTACTAAAAGAGATCTAGATTCCTGAGTGGAAATAGGAAAGAATTACTATGGATTTTGTGGTTAGTCTACCATAAACACTGAGAGGTTATGACTCTATATGGATGATTGTAGATTGATTAACAAAATCAGCACACTTCTTACCAGTAAAGACTACTTTTATTGGAGTGAGATATGCCTAGATATTTATGAATGAAATTGTTTGACTTCATGGAGTCCCAATATCTATCATCTTTGATAGAGGGTCACAATTCACTTCATGCTTTTAGAGATCTTTTCAAGCAGCACTGGGTACATGAGTAGACGGCTGGGAAGTCGGAGCATACTATACAAATCCTAGAGGATATGTTTAGGGCTTGCATTCTTGATTTTGTAGGTACTTGGGATACCTACTTGCCGTTAGCTGAATTCTCTTACAATAATAGCTTTTAGTCTAACATTCAGATGGCTCCATATAAAGCCTTGCATGATAGGTGATGTCATTCTTTAATAGGGTGGTTCGAGGTTGGAGAGGCTAAGTTGTTAGGACCAGACTTGCTTCATGAAACCATCTTCAAGGTCCAACTAATTAGATAGAGGTTGGTCACCACTCAAACTAGACAAAAGTCGTATGCAGATAAGATTAGTGTTTACAGTTGGGGATAAAGTTTTCCTACGAGTCTCTCTTATGAAAGGGTAGTACAATTTGGTAAAAGAGGTAAATTGAGCTTGAGGTATATAGGACCATATGAGATACTTGACCGAATAGGAGGAGCAGCGTATCGCTTGGCGCTCCCTCAGGAGATGTCTTTTATCCATCCAGTGTTTCATGTCTCTATGTTAAGGAAGTATTTACCATACTCCTCTAACGTACTTGAAATACCGACTATACAGATTGATCAGAATCTAATTTACGAGGAGAAACCAATGGCTATTATTGATAGACAAGAAAGAAGGTTACGGTCAAAAGAGATTGTCCATGAAAGTTCTATAGAGAAATTATACCATTGAAGAAGCTACTTGGGAGTCGAAAAATGGTATATGCATCAAATACCCTCACTTGTTTAAACTTGAAGGTACGTACTTATTTAAATTCGGGGACCGAATTTCTTAAGGTGGGGAGAATGTAATAACTATAAACTTTAAGGGCATATTTGTCTTTTAAAGAGGAATTAGACTTTAAGGTATCTTGTCTCTTTAAAGAAGAAATAGATGTTTTGCTTTTTTAAAAAAAGAAATCAAACAATAAGGGGCTTTTGGTCTTTAGCCCATTAGGGTCATTACCACGTGAGAAAAGTAAGGGAGCATTCCCTTAGCACTTTGCAGCAAGGGAACAAGGAGCAAAACAGAAGGTGAAAAAAATTCTTTTCCAAGACCTCTAGTCACCAGTAAAGAAAATAAAGTAGGAGGTAATTTTGAATTTTTACTTGTAGATTTGATTTGTTTATTCCATAACCATAGAAATTGGGGGTGGAAAGTTAAGAGTCCTCCTTGGGTTAGAAGAAGTAGAGAAAATTTTGAAATTTGAGGAAACTAAGTTAATCCTTCAATTCTCTTTGAATTAGCTTAATTAATGTTATGAATTGGTGTGAAAGTTGCATAAATCATATCGGAACTCAAGTAAGGACTATTTGATGGGCAACTCAGGAGTCGGGGTTGGGTATTTTTTTGAAAAAGGATTTAATTATCATAGACATTGCTTTACTCTAGTTTGGGGCTGATTAGTTGATTCTAGTAAAAGTTTGGATGAAAATTGAATAAAAATTATAAAGGTATGCTAAGCTAGATAGATCAAGAACTAGTTGAATTACTCATAGTTTGGGTATAACTAAGTATATTATTAAGGGGATAGAAAATAGAAAATCCTAAATGGGATTGAGAATTTTTAAAGTTAGTATGAACTTAGCTTGAACAAAGAAAGTAACATGAGATTTTATTATATGAATATAGATTGACCGAAGGAAGTCTTACAGATTGCTTGAAGTGACAAGTTTGGTACTTCTATACGAGTACTGTGAGTAGTAATCTTAACCCCAATTTGTGTTTTACAAGTTTCATCATTTTTACATGATTTATAAGTGAATTGTTACCGAATGATTTGAATTTGCATATGGGGCAAGTCCTTTACTTGATTTGATACCAAAATAGCTATTTGAGATGATCTTACTTTTACAAGACAAGTATATTGATAAT